>JAWDJD010000001.1:255888979-256338979 GCA_035047305.1 Bradypodion pumilum
AGGCTTCTGGGAATTGAAGTCCACAAACTAAAGTTTGGGAAACACTGCTCTAGTGGATCCAGACTTACTAGCCCAGTCGAGATGTACTTTAGACCTTGCAAAAATTCCCAAGTTAATGAAACTCTGGGATGTCGTGTATGGGTGCCCAGTGGAGCTACACTCAATTTATCCAACAAAATTTCCTTGTGGAACCTGGGGAGGGGGGGGGGCAAGAACTGCAAAATTTTAGCACTCCTCAGTTTTTCGGTTATATCTTCTAAACCATGCATTTTTTGTGTACTACATGTAATTAGAAAGTTGTAGAGCACTAAATTTCCTTCAATTATCACTGGTCAAACTTATTTTTAACTCAATAGGTACTGAGATACTTTGGCTTTGAAAAAGTGCAAAATTTCTCAAATTTGTAAAAAAAACTGGTAAAAAGGCTGGTTTTTGCTATGTATCTTGTATTTCGCAACATATTTGATGGAATTTTGGATTCTACTTCAATTTCCAAATGTTCAACTACATCCCCCCTCTTCCCCCTCCCACTACCCCCTCCTCTGTAGGATGTTCATACTTACAGTGTACATCTAAGGTACAAAGTGCATGAAAACCGAGTTCGTCTTTCAGTTTGGAAATTTTGACCCACTCCCCACCCCCCACAAACACACCTTCCTCAGTAATTGTTCATTCAGTACCTACCTACATGTTTCAAAAGTACATTAAAGAGTTAATTTTTGTTTTATGTTTTTCAGTTGTGTCCCATCGTTGAAGCTACTTGTTCCTTTCATTATGTTTGTTTCAACTTGAGTGACAGTGATGATGCGTACAATTATCTGGACAGGAGCTCCAATGGCCTCTTCCAGTGAGCCAGGACAGTGTTTTATTTGTCAAAGGAGTTTGGTAGGTAATCAACAAAATAAACTTGATCACAATGTTGATGACAGAAATGACAACAAAGGGGGTTGAAGTGCAACAGGCTACTGAAGATGCAGACATTATGATTGTGAGAACAGCACTATCAAAGACTGCTGCATATGACAATGTTGTAATCACAGGTGAAGATGTCAATCTCCTTGTGATACTGACAGCCCTTGCCTCCACTACTAAAAAAACCCCATCTATTTGCAGAAAAGTGGGAGAGGCAATGCCCCATCAACCTTATATTCAGCAGCTTCATGCAAGATCGACCCAAAAGACATCCTGTTTCTTCACACAGTCAGCGGTTGCGACACCACTTCAACCCCCTTTGGACAAGGGAAGAAGAAAGTGTGCAAGCTGTATGAGAAGAACAGTTCCCTACACTTTTTGGCTGCTGCATTTAAAGACTCAGAAGCCACCCGCTCCCAGATTTCTGAGGCAGGGGAGAAGTTTTTGGTAGCGCTGTATGGGGGGAACATGGAGACCGACACGTTGGACAACCTCTGGTATCAACTGTTTACCAAGTCGGTGGCCAAACCCACATTCCAGTTGGTCAGGCTCCCTCCTACCAAAGACGCTGCCACCCACCATATTTTTCGCACATACCTCCAAGTCCAGATCTAGCTAGGTAATGACGCCATCACACCATCAGTTTGGGGTTGGTCACTGACAAGGGAAGTTGTTGTTCCCATAAGAGCCACTCGAAACACAGCCCCTGACAACATCTTTAATATAATCTCCTGTAAATGCAAGAAAGGGTGCAGCACTGCAGGTTGCAGTGCAAGAAAGCAGGACTGCGGTGCTCCACCCTTTGCAAGAACTGCATGGAGAACAGTTGTGAAAATTCCCCCGAGCCTGACCTCCAGGAGGAAGAAGTGGGGGACTGTGAAGAGCAGAGCATGATGGATGCAGTGCTGGATATGGGTGAAGAAGGAGAGGGAAAGGAAGCTCCATACAGTGCAAAACACCAAAAATATTAAATGTATGCTTCTCAATGCTTCCTGTTTTACTTTATGTACATATATATTGCTTCCCATTTTTTATTACATTTTACTATACATAACTACTACTAATTTCATAATAAATACCTGTGTTTTAGTCTTTATTAACCTAAAGAACATCTTATAAAGGTCACTCAGGATAAAGACATGTCATTGTGGGGGGTGCGGGGTCAAAATATCCAAACTGAAAGACGAACTCAGTTTTCATGCTCTTTGAACCTTATATGTACACTGTAAGTATGAACATCCTACAGAGGAAGAGGAAGTGGGATGGGGAAGAGGGGGGGGGGATGTAGTTGAATGTTTGGAAATTGAAGTAGAATCCAAAATTCCATTAAATATGTTGTGAAATGGAAGATACATAGCAAAAACCAGCCTTCTTAGCAGTTTTTTTACAAATTTGAGAAATTTAGCATTTTTTCAATGCCCCATATCTCGGTACCTATGGGGTTAAAAAAATAAGTTTGACCAATGATAATTGAAGGAAATGTAATGCTCTACAACTTTTTAATTGCATGCAGTACACAAAAAATGCATGGTTTAGAAGATATAATCAAAAAACTGAGAAGAGTGCTAAAATTTTGCAGTTTTTGCCCCCTCCCCGCAAGGTTCCACAAGGAAATTTTATTGGATAAATTGAGTGTAGCTCCACTGGGTACCCATACACAACATCCCAGAGTTTCATTAACTTGGGAATTTTTGCAGGGTACCCCCCACCCACCCATTTTGGACCTATGGGGACTGGGCTATATGTGTTTCCCAACCTTTGGTTTTTGGATTTCAATGCCTAAGTCAATTTCCCAAAGCACTGATCAGCCAATGTAGTGACTTAGGCTTCTGGGAATTGAAGTCCCCATGTGGCGGGTGGGCTCCACATGGGGAGCCACTGCTATAGGTAGAAGATTGACATTGTGATCAGTTAATCAATTGCTAGTTATGACTATCTAAAATACAGCCAATATGAATAAGTCATCTCTAGATATGTCAGTCTGGATTCAACTGGAGTCTACATTTGATTAAAAGCAGAGTGACCACTTGTAATGGGGAAGAAAGACATCTACTAGCAAAAGATTTCAATCATTGGTTTGTATTTTGATTCCATTATATTCTGAAACACACAAAAAGAAATCTCCAGGTTATGGTTGTTGATCTACTGGTGGTGAGCAGGATACACAGAGCTGCAAAAAGTGGCATCCCCCATTCTAAAAGTGTGAGTTCCATATTCCTTAATCACAATGATTTAATCCTGCATGCAAAACTGCTACAAAGTAAAACATGCTAAAAGTAAATGCAATAGCCAAATGGTCTTAATGCTTGGATTGGGCATGGTTGTGGGGCAGTGACTGCCCTAAAAGCAATATCCTCACTCTGCTTCTTTTGGTTTGATTTTGCCATACAAATATGAATTTGTTGTGACCTAAATTCATCTCCATTATGGCCAAGATTCAGACAAATGAGCTACGCAACAGCTCACTAATCCATAAAGTGTTTGGGTGAAGATGGTTTTGAACACAGCCACTTCAAAAAAACTTTGCAAAGAACTTCAACCATATTTTCCAAAGAGTGCTGCACAATGGACTTTCTCGTGTTTTGGTAGCAGGATCATTCTATGTCAACTTGTCAGAGTCCAGGAGGTAGGCAGTCACCTAGTAGTACAGGTACTAGGACCCAGGGCAACCAAGGTAAAGGTGAAAGACAAGTCCAAATCCAAGTTCAAATCCAAGCCAAAGGTCAAAGACAGGAGCAGACATGAGATCAAGGTGACTCCAGTAGAGAAGATGTAGTCCAAGCAGGCTAGGAGTCAAGCAACCAAAGCAAGGTACCTTAAGGACCTGAGCAAGAGCAGAAAGTTTACACAAAGCACCACAACAAATCCAGAAATCTGTGTTGCTGAGGCAGTTCCTAGGGGGTGGAAATGGTTCTTAGATAGCTCCTTCCCCCAGGGTTCTCAGGTGGACCTCATTAGGGCTTCAGGAGCCACAGCAGGCTGTGAGCCTAATCAGAGCTGGAACCTTTTCAATGGCATCCCAGCCATGAAGAATGAAAAGATATCTACAAAACAGAATGCCATCTCCTTGAGAGCAAAAACATTATCTTTTTGGTTCACCAAATACTTAAACACCATAGTTTACATCTTGACTCCTGACCCTGACAAAGAAAGGCCAGAAATATACTTGGCCCTCAGTGATTCTGATTGCTTATGTTTGCTCCTGTCTCCTAGTTGCCTTGGGCTGGGCAGTAATGCATGGCTACCTGTATGGTCATTTCCTGTTTTCATCTTTTGAGTCAGTATCTCCTGCATCATGCAGTTACAGCTGCAAAATGCTGGGCTGCCTGCTTGCCCACGATTGCATGCTTCTCCTTCATTAGTATGCCTGCTCTTTCTAGTAAAGCAACAATCTCAACCCCTCCCCAAAGGAAGAAAGGTCCTTTAAAACAGGGATCTCCAACCACCAGACTGTGTACTGGTACTGGGCAGTGGGCTGTCCTGAACCAGACTGCAGGGGTGGGTGGTTCTGGGAGCCCTGATGGCAGCCTTCTGCCCTCAACGTGCTCCGCCAGGTCTGCCTGGTGAACGGAGCAAGAGCACGGACTTCAGACATAGTAGATAGGCAGGTGGCCAGGTCCCTCCTCCGTGTTGCTTAACTACAGCTCTTACGGTAATTATGCACTTTATTGTATTTTATTATGCGCTTGCATTGCCCAATCCCACCACCCCCACTTACCAGTCTGTGGAAAAATTGTTTAGCATGAAACTAGTCCATGTTGTAGAACATGTTGGGGGGCCATGCTTTAAAAGGTTAAATGGGAAAATCTGTCACCATGTGCATGCAATAAACATATAGTTTTGTCTTAGAAAAAGGACTTTCACACTCCAAAAAAGAGTATACTACAAGAGAACCTCTGCAGATACAAAGGTTACCTAAAGGATGGAGTCCAGAGAACCTGCCATCCCTGCTATGCAGCAAAAGGTTCCTCTGACTAGGCCAGGAGTTCTCAACCTTTTAAGCCGGGGGCCGGTTCATGCTCCCTCAGATAGCTTCGGGGACCGGATGGCCATTTTGCCCTTCCTCCACCACATGGCACTTCCTGGTGTGGTGTAGTCAGGGGGGCACTTGAAATGGTGCTGAGGGCTGCATCCAGCCCACGGGCCGCAAGTTGAGAATCCCTGGACTAGGCTAAAGTCAGCAACGGTACAGGTGCTGTCTTACTGGACTTCTGAAGTAAGCCTTGTTGGGATGACTGCTGAGCCCTCCTCTGAGGCTACCTAATAGGTGAGGTGGCTCTTAGGCATACCTGTCCACAATCCCATTTTCCCCGGGAAAACCCCATATTTTTACCCCTCTTCCCGCCCCCTCCCATTTTAGTAATTTCCCTGTATTTTCCCTTATTTTTAAAAAAATATATCCTGACTGGAGCCCTCACAGGCGAAGCTGCAGTATTTTTTTCCAGCCACCAGAGGTCACTGTGTGGCAGGCTTTTCGCTTGTGGAAGGAGAGAGAGAGAGAAGGTGTGTGTGTGGGGGGGAGAGGGGGGCTTCTGTAGTTTCTCTTTTTCTTCCCTGCCACATGGTCGTCATGGCGGCTGCTTCGTTTTGGCTGCTGGGAGCAGGAGTCCACTCTAGGTGAGTGATATATTTCATATATGCAGGGGCAAATCGGGTTGAGGGGGGGTTTGCCTGATCACTATATGAGAGAGAGAGGGGGGGAATTAACCTCTTGCTCCTCCACACTAATTGGGGGAGTGTTGCCTGATCACTATATGAGAGAGGGGGGGGATTAATCCCTTGCTCCTCCACACTAATTTGGGGGTGGGGGTGGTGTTACCTGATCACTATATGAGAGAGGGGGAATTAATCCCTTGCTCCTCCACACTAATGGGGGGGGGGGGTGTTGCCTGATCACTATATGAGAGAGAGGGGGGGGAATTAATCCCTTGCTCCTCCACACTAATTGGTGTGTGTGTGTTGCCTGATCACTACATGAGAGAGAGGGGGGGGGGGTTAATCCCTTGCTCCCAGTCAGCATTTTAGTCATTTAAGTCACTGAGTAAATAAGAAAGAAAACAAAACAGAAGTCCCCCAAGAAGATGGGAAAAGGGTTCTTTGGCCCACACAGCTTTGTGCCCATTGCATCTACAATACCTTCAAGCCATCTTATTTTTGGCCACCCCCTTCTTTTGCCCTCCACCTTTCCCAGCATCAAGGCCTTCTCAAGTGAATCCTCTCTTCTCATTTGATGTCCAAAGTATTTTAGCATCATCTTTACTATTTGACCGTTAATGAGCAGTCATGGTTGATTTCTTCTAGGATCGACCTATTTCTAACACCACATTTCAAAGGCATCTATTTTTCTGCGCTCAGCTTTCCTAATGGTCCAGCTCTCACACCCATACATTACCACCGGGAATACCATTACTTTGACTATGCAATTTTTTGTTTGCAAGGTGATGCCTCTACTTTTAACTATGTTCCCCAGGTTTCTCATAGCTTGTTTCCCAAGCATCGTCGCCTTTTTATTTCATGGCTGCAATCACCATCTGCAGCGATCTTTGCTCCTAAGAAAGTAAAATCTACCAGTTGTATCCAACTCTAGGGTGCAGTGCTCATCTCCATTTACAGCCAAAGAGCCAGTGCTGTCTGTGTTTGCAGACATTTTCATGGCCATGTGGCAGGCATGACTAGAGCTCAGCAAGTCACATGGCTATATTTGGCCACACCCACAGAATTGGCCACACCCACAGAGGGGTGTGCCCAAAAATTTCCCTTATTTTCAAATCCAAAACTTGACAGGTAGGCTCTTAGGAGAAAGTGTTTACTGATTCAAGCCATATGATCAAGCCTGGCAATTATGCACCTAGGCTGGCCCCAGTAAACTGTTGTCACCCCTACTGGCCTCAGTGGACCCTCCTTTCAATGTTCTGTTTTTTTAAACAGAAAGGCTCTATGGAAGGGTATCAATACATCATATGTTCCCTGACACATGGGTGATCTTCCTGTCAGTTGTCTACACTGTTTCTGCTTCAGACAGAAAAGGAAGAAATTATGACCATCCCAACATACTGTCTTTGGCACATCTCTTTTCACTTCTCTGTCATCTCCATGCCACTGCCTCTCCTTCACCTTCTAGTTGTCTTCTTCTTCCTTGTCTAAGCCAGATGTGAAACTTCCAAAATGAAGCCATCTATTGGTGAATTCATTCCATAGTTACTTTCACCTGGTCTAGTGTGAGAAAGATTAGCTAGCAACACAAGTTTGCTATTGCCGATTGTGGTTAAAAATAGCACAATCTTCAAGGAGGCTCTTCTTATCATTTTACTGTATATCTATATAAATAAAACAGAACTGTGCATCCATGGGTCCCGAATGCGTTTCAACACCCCTGCACGGATACCCTCGACAGCCGGCAAACGCTTACCTTTGCCACCAAAGATTGCCGTGGACAGTGTCTGGAGGTGGCAGGAGGCCCCTATGCCCCACAAAGCCGAAAAAGGCTCTGCACAGCAATGGCATATCACGAGACTGACCACATACCCATACGAGCAAGAGCGGAACACCGAGATAAGCCATGCGCTTGTGTACGCAGCAGGCACAACACTTGACTTGCGCACAGCCCTTAACCCCACACGAGCGTCCAACAGCACTCCAATACCGCCGACAGAAGCTTGGAGGAGTGCATGCAACCCTATTGGAAGCCACAATAAAATCAAAAGCCTGGAGAGAAGGTGAAAGCAGGGGCAATGCCAGAAACTGGCAGGGCTGTGGAGGAGGCAGGGACAAAAAGCAGACACAGGACCACACCGATGCCACTTGGGCAGCACGACATGGACCAAAAGCCCAGTACGGGAAAACGTTTCCCTCACATAGACAAACAGGGGCGGTAGGTCAGCGACAACATCCATGGCCCCTTAATGCACAATGCCCAAGCACAATGGGGGGGGGGGAATTCACTGCCCAGACCTGGCGGATCTCCCTTCCCCGCCACCCGGCATCACACTGAGGTGGGCCAAGCGAGGAACAGCTGGGGAGTATTCCCCCATCCTTCCTTCAATCCTTCCTTCCCAAACTTACTGGGGAAGGAACGTCACCGGGGGGCTTGGCTTGCGCCGCCTTCTTCATCCCTGTCGATTGCCTGAGCTCGGCCACACAATGCCGGGTCACTACAATACCTTCCTCTCCCTCAAGATCACAGGCTTCAGCCCCTCCCTAGCCATGGAACAGCCCCGCACAAACCTGGCTGCGGGGCATCCCTCTGGCCAGAGGTGCCACCTCTCCAGGACCCAGAAACTACAACTTCCACCATGCATTGCCTGGCACAGGGAATGCCATGGATGAGGTGACACACATGCCCAAGGAGCCGATGGCCAGGGCATAAGTCAGGGACTGTAGAGGGGAGGAGACAACACACTGCAGTGAGGGGATTAATACTGCAGTGAGGGGATTAACAGATTTGTTAGTGCATTTGTGTGTGATTGTGTCTGTGTGGAGGGAAGTGTGTGTGTAGTTGTTTGTGTGTGAGAGAGAGACAGTCTGTGTCAGTGTGTGTGTAATTGTGTGGTTAGGTGGTGTCTTGAACGCTTGACCGGGCACTGGCTCACAGGAGGCATGTGCTGATCCTTTAGGCTGCAATGATTTCTTTTAGCCGCACACTCCCAGTGCAGCCTAAGGTTGCCTCCCCATACCACGCCACAATCAGCTTCAATCAACTCCACCTATCGCTTACAGGGAGTATGCAGTGGTTTAGCATATTGGTAGCATGTGGGAGCATAGAGCAAAGTACTTGGATATAGCCTGATAAACTGACATCTACTCAGTTGGTATTACTCACAAAGAGTTTTATTTTCCATTAGCATCTGAAAAAGAACAGAGACAGGCAAAGACAAAATACATAGCAATTTTTAGTTAGTAGGGTTCCCTTTGATCGGAGGAGCACATCTCGGGTATGTGCCATGCCCCGATGGGAAGTTTGAGTCTGTCCTGGGGAGACAGATAAATCTGCCTTCTACCCAAGGGGACCAAATAACTGAGGGAAAGGGCTCTGCTTATATACACAAAAGGAGCAGATTTCCCTCCCACCTTTGCATTCTTGGTATGCCCCAATCTGCAGGTGTTAGAGCAGCTGGGTTTTGTGATTGACATGAGAAGAGACGTCATCTCCCTCGTGGTGTAGTCAGCTAACTTAGCTGTCACTCAATACCCTCATGGTACTGCAGGTGCAGTAGCTGTCAATCACCTCCCTCGTGGGACTGCAGCTGTGAAGAACTCATCCCAAAGGAATGTGAGTGCGTGAAAGAGCTTTAGTAGCTTCAGATAAGGTTGCCATGGATACTCAAGATCATGACATGCCCTCCCTTTCCAAGATGGATGCTCTCATGGACCTACCATCTTCAAAATTGGGTGATCTTGAGCAATGGAACCAATATCGCAAAAATAGCTCATCTGAGTTCATTAAGTGATCTCAGAGGTTTTCTTAAGGCTAGTTACTGCAAAGCAAAGTACAGAAAAAGATATGTACATATTTTCAACCCATTTCAATGACCTCAGCTATTTCCTGGCTGTCATCAAGGTACATCCGGCTCAGAGAATCTGCATCGATGTTATCTTTCCCCTTGATATGAGAGACCTTATAAGAAAAGTCCTGCAAAAGAAGAGCCCAGCGAAGTAGGCGCTGGTTCTTAGTTTTCATCCTGTTCAGGAAAGCTAAGGCATTGTGGTCTGTTAAGAGAATGAACTCTTGACCCCATAGGTAACTTCTAAGCTTGGTGATGGCCCAAACTATTGCTAGAAGTTCTTTCTCAATTACTGCATAGGCCTGTTCCCTTGGCAACAGTTTCCTACTAAAGTAGGAGATAGGGTGAAGTTTTCCATCTTCTCCTTCTTGTAGTAGACATGCTCCTATACCTGTGTTTGAAGCATCAGTTTTCAGAACAAACTGTTTCTGAAAATCTGGAGACACTAAGATGGGTGACTGAATCAGTTTCAGCTTCAGTGCCTCAAAGGCTTTTTGACATTCTGGTGTCCAAATTACCTTTGTGGGGTGTGATCTTTTTGTCAGTTCTGTGAGAGGTGTGGCTATCTCACTAAACTGAGGAATGAAGTGCCTGTAGTAATTCATCATGCCTAGGCAAGACTTGACTTGTTTTGGTGATTGGTATTGGCCAATCTTTGACACTTTCTAACTTAGCATCTACAGGTGAGACTTTCCCATTTCCCACTGTGTGTCCCAAGTAGATCACACTGGCTTGTCCCCATTGACATTTCTTAGCATTGACTGTGAGGCCTGCTTCTTGTAGTCTGGCTAACACAGTTTATAAGTGTTGCAAGTGTTCCTCAAATGTTTGGCTATAAATGGCCAAATCATCGATGTAGGCAATAGCGAATGGTAAATCCTTTAAAATATTATCCGTTGGAAAGAAGCTGGAGAGTTTTTCAAACCGAAAGGCATGTTGGTAAAACAATATTGACCTCTTGTAGTACAGAAAGCAGTTTTAAGCTTTGTTTCCTGTGTCAGAGGAATCTGCCAAAATCCTTTTGTTAAATCCAGAGTTGTGACTCATTTGGATCCAGCAAGCTTCTGGATCAGGTCGTCTGTCCTGGGTAAAGGAAAACTATCATGTGGTATGACTGCATTAAGTTTGCGATAGTCTACAGAGAATCTGATCTCAGGTAAAATCTCCCCTTGAACATTTTTTTTAAGCTAACACTACAGGAGCGTTCCAGGGTGATTCACATTTCTCTATCACACCTAGAGCTAACATTTGTCAACCTCCTCATTGACTTTAGCTTCTATGGCTCCAGCTAACCTGTATTGAGGTACCCAGATTGGTTCAGAAGTAACAGGAATATCATTTGACAAGACATTGGAACATCCTGGTTCAGAAGTGAACAAATTTCTGAACTTGGCTATTACATTTCTCAATGCTAACTGTTCAGCTTCTGGTACATTTTCAGAAATATATACAGAATCAACATTTCCAGCATTTTGGTATTCTTCCATAACATTCACCCAGTCCCATTCTTCCCCTGAAGATTTTGAACTGGCAATTCTGAACATTTGTACATTAGATCTGGACACATAAGGTTTCAAAGAGTTTGCATGAACAATTTTACAAACGTTGGTGTCTTCAAATTGAATCTTATAGTTACATTCATCAACCTTTTGCAACACCTTGGCTGGATCCTCCCATTGGACTTGGAGCTGCCCAACAGGATGCAGGTTCAGAACCATGACCTGCTGTCCTGGCTGAAAATCTCTGTGTCTAGCTTTATGATCATAGTACAGTTTGGTGACATCCTGAGCTGACTTCAGGTGTTTCTTAGCTAATGCATGTATGTAATTTAGCTTTTTCTGTAAGTCTTCAATGTATTTAGATACTGGTTGGGGCAATTCAGAGGTTGAACCTTCCCATTCTCCTTTGAGAAGATGGAGAGGTCTTCGGAGATTGAACCCAAACAACATCTCAGCTGGTGTGGTTCCCCCAAAACCTTCATGTGGGGCTGACCTGTATGTGCTGAGAATTAGTTCCACCCAGTTTTCTCCAAAATCTTGTACATATGCGGTCAACAATCTTTGCAATGACCCTTGACATCGCTCTACTGTCCCATGGGATTGGGGATGGTAGGGCAAAGAAAATGTTTGTTCTACCCCTGCTAATTTGCATATGGTCTGCATGAGATGTGAGACAAAAGCTCCACCTCTGTCTGAGACAATTTCAACAGGTAAACCTAGCCCACTGACAATTTCAATAAATGCTTTAGCAATATGGGATGCAGAAATTGAAGTTAAAGGTACAGTTTCACACCATTTTGTTTTCCCCCTTTTGATTTAGGTAATGGACCAAACATATCAATTTCTACCCTCTGAAATGGCTTCCCGGCTATTTCAGGTATACCAAGTTTAGCTTTGGTTTTAGACTGTACATTCCCAATTCTTTGACATGTGAAACATGTTTTTACAAAAATTTTACGATCAGATGTACACCCAGGCCAAAAGATGTGTTCTGCAATCCTTTGAAGAGTTTTCTTTCTTCCTTGATGCAATGTGAACGTTGAGTCATGTGCCATTTTAAAAACAATGTCCTGAAAAGATTAAGGCACAACTAGCAAGTCTCTAGTCCCTGTATCAGGTTTAGGCACCTTGGTCTGTTTGTACAAAAGTCTATCTGCTGAATAAAAGAACCGGCTTGGCCTGGCACCTGACAAAGGCAAATTCAATTTAGCCTTCTGCCTAATTTCTTCTAAAGTTGGGCACTGCTGTTGTTCCTTAGCAAAATTAGCATAGTCCAGTTTTTCAGAAAAAGCCCAAGAATACACTTTGGGCTGCCCAGCAAGTGGTGCTGGTGCATCTGGAACAGTCACAAGCTGGCTTTGACTTTGGGTTACCACTTTATGTACATTGGCCTGTTTGGACCTCAATTGTTCTTCTAAAATCATTACAGAAAGTCCTAGGAGTAGAGAAGGGTGGCTACTAGACCTGTGGACCAAGCAAAGAGCTTCTCTTGTGAAACAACCATATTTCAGCTTCATTTTAGCCACAGGACTATTAACCACTTTCTTCCCAATTTCTAGGTGGTACCCTTCAATTGGTAAATAACAATCCTGCAAAATCTGTTCAGGTCTAACAAAACTCTCATGTATGCTGCAAAAATCAGAACCAGAATCTTTAAATGCTTTAATAGAGACAAATGGTTCTCCCTGCTCATTTAGTAAAGTTACTAAGGCATATCTTTGCGCTTCCATTTTGGACAAGAGATCCTTCCCTGGCAGTTCAGTAGGATCTATGGGTGTCTGTATGTGTGCAGTGGTAATATTCAGCTGCCATGCTACTCTAGGGTATCTAACAACGTGAGTGCTATACTCACGAGCTGGTTGGACTTGCTGTGTGTCCGGACCTGTAGCAGAATCTCAGGTAGTTACCGCTATTCCCATCTGTGATGGCTGATCCTCAGATGAATCAGATGTTTAGCTTGCCGCTTGAGCAACGCGGGAACTGAAAGTAACCGTTCCCGACTTCTCCTTTGCTGTTTGAGTTGCACCTTTCTGCAACACAGGGCAATGTGGCGGCTATATCCCAGCTTAGAGCAATGGTAACAGGTAATGTTAGAAACAGGCGCTGTCTTACCCTTTGGCTTATTACCATCCTGTTTCGGTGCATGCTCCTTTGCTCCTCCCGATGCAGGCAGTTTCTTCACAAAAGCCTGACTTTTTACCTCTTTGAATTTCCCTGAAGACTGGGCTGTCTTGAGCATCTGCTTCTTGGCATTCATTTTGCTGATCCAAATCATATCAGCTTTTTGGGCAAGCAACTGAGGATCATCAATTTCCTTATCAGCAAGACTCAGTCTTAAAGAAGGAGGAATGACCTCCATAAACTGTTCCTTCAGCGCGAACGCCCGTGCACTCGGCGTCATCTCCACTTTAGATGCTCGGACGCATCAGTAATAGGCTTGTGCCAGCTAAATCATAAGGGCAACAAATGGTTGTTTACCATCTGATTGGATCTCCTGGAATCTCATTCTCAGAACGTCAGGGACCATAGCACAATATTTCTCCAAAGCGTCTCATATTTGGGGCCATGTATAATCTTTGGGCAATCCATCAAAATAGTCCAGGATCAGACCCCTCAGCTGTGTACTGATTAGCCCCAGCCACTCAATCTCATCCACTTTCATTGCCTCACATGCATGCTCAAACCTAGAAAGAAAAGAGAATTTCCTGGTGGTCTGTCAGAATTGGCAGATGCTTCCGATCAGCATTATCAGCTGTCACAGGTTTCGGTTGCTGCTTCATTTGCATAACGCGAATCTGCATTTCAAAGAAATTTGCCATCAAATCCTCCAATCGATCTGTTCCTGCCAGAACATCTCCTACCGCTCCCATTGGCAAGGGAGGGTTTCCTCCTGGCATCGCTAAAAGCGGAACCTGTGGAAAAGAAGGAAGGGGAAGAACTCCCCATGGTGGCATCGGCAGATGGACAGGCTGAGTACAGGGGCTCTGGGCAGCGGCTTTCTCTGGGGAAGCGGGTCTAGTACGGTGGGCTGCAGAACCGCTGACGGTATGGACTGGGCTGGTGCCGACTGCACTGCCCTTTCTCCTCCCTGTAAAACTTTGGCATATTTTTCATCCTCCATCTCCTGCTTTATCTTAGCCCGTTGACGTGCCGCTTCAACCGCTACTTCGAGATTACCTGCCAACCGAGCCACCTGCTCCTGTTGAAGGAGACAATATATATGATAAATCCTGATCTCATCCTCCATCGGTGGTGGAATGGCTGCCACTTTCTCCACTTGGCGGGCAGCTTGCTCGGAGGCTAAGGCTTCCTGTGCCTCTATGAGCCACTGTTGCAAGTTCATGATATAGTTACAATACCACTCTGCCTTTTGTTGTTCATCCTGCAGCTTCTGCTATAGATCCTGCTGCTCTGTGGCAGGGGGTTGGGCACTGGTCACTCCCTCTCATGCCATGGCTCCTGGTTTCCATGCCTCCTTGGGTCTGGCTCCCAATCCGACCCGTTGGTCTGATCCCGACTGGATTAAGACCACTGGCTCTGCTACTCCCTGTGGTAACTGTGCCAGTTCGTGTCGATCTCCTGTTTCAACACTCCAGTCTGGCCCTGTCTGGACCAAGTCTGTTGGTGCTGCCATTCTCCTCACCTGAGCTCAGGACACCGCCGCAACGGCTCCTGGCACTTCCTCCTCTGTGACGTTTTGTTGAGCGGGGCACACTGGAATAGCTTCCTCGAGCACCTGGCATGCCATACCTTAGGAGAAACTTCTTGCACTGGACCTGGTGCTCAATGATTTCCATCAAACCTCTCCTCTGGTTCTCCGTTACACTCCCCTCAAAGGGTGCTTTACGTACCATGTCCAACAGCCATTTGGAAGTCATAGGGGGACCCGCTAGCACCTCCCTTTCCCAAGACAAGCTCCGGGGAGCTTGCTTACGAGCTTCCTTCGACTGGCTCTCCTCTTCCTCCACCCATACATTTTTGCCTCTCATGGTACGGAGGGGGACGCATTCAGCCGTGATTGCATCAGTCCGTGCAGCTTCATCCATTACCTGATAGGCTGGATGCCAAGACCTGATCCTTTTCCACTTGGTAGGTCTCTGGTGACCTTCTTCCTGGCCAACATAGCTTGTCTGGGACAGTAACAAACTCGGTTCTGTAGCCAGAGAGGCTCCATGCACAGAGGGGGGCACAAGGACGGGTTTATTAGACCCTTGCTGGGTTTCCTCTATGGCTTCTTCCTCAGACTCACATATTCCCAGAAGTTCCTGAAGGGTTAAGGGCATTAGCAATCTTTGTCCTGTTATGGGATGGAATAAGAACACCTGATTCTCATTCCTGGAAGATCGCCCCAATGGTGGCACTTCTGACCAACTCAGTGGCGGGTTTGACCCTCGGTCAGAGTCATCTCCATACATAACATCTATGGTAATCAGTGATTACTCTGGGTCATCCATCTTTATACCTGTAAGGAAGCAAAATGTTGCAGGCTAATATTACACTCTTTTTAGAGGAGCCAAAAGTACTGCTCTATTTGCCTTGACAAAGCTTCCTGGCTCTCAGATTGGAATCGCACCACTGCCAACATGTCTTGAATGGGCGCTGGCTCACAGAAGGCATGTACCGATCCTTTAGGCTGCGATAATTTCCTTTATCTGCACACTCCCAGTGCAGCCTAAGGTCACCTCACTGTACCGCACCACAATCGGCTTCAAAGAACTCCACCTGTTGCTTACAGGGAGAATGTGGTGGTTTAGCATATTGGTAGCATGTGGGGGCATAGAGCAAAGTACTTGGATATAGCCTGATAAACTGACATCTACTCAGTTGGTATTACTCACAAAGAATTTTATTTTCCATTAGCGTCTGAAAAAGAACAGAGACAGACAAAGAAAAGGTACATAGCAATTTTTAGTTAGTAGGGTTCCCTTTGATCGGAGGGGCACATCTCGGGTATGTGCCATGCCCCGATGGGAAGTTTGAGCCTGTCCTGGGGAGACAGATAAATCTGCCTTCTACCCAAGGGGACCAAATAACTGAGGGAAAGGGCTCTACTTATATACACAAAAGGAGTAGATTTCCCTCCCACCTTTGCATTCTTGGGATGCCCCAATCTGCAGGTGTTAGAGCAGCTGGGTTTTGTGATTGACATGAGAAGAGACGTCATCTCCCTCATGGTGTAGTCAGCTGACTTAGCTGTCACTCAATACCCTTGTGGTACTGCACGTGCAGTAGCTATCAATCACCTCCCTCATGGGACTGCAGCTGTGAAGAACTCATCCCAAAGGAATGTGAGTGCGTGAAAGAGCTTTAGTAGCTTCAGAAAAGGTTGCCATGGATACTCAAGATCATGACAGGTGGGTTGTGGTGGATTCCTCCTTCCTTCCTTTCCTCACTCCATCTTTCCCTGCCTTCTTCCTTCCACCATTAATAATGTCCTTCCCTCCCTCCATCTTTCCCTGCCTTCTTCCTTCCTTCTCCCCTACCCTCCTTAGAACATAAGAACAGCCTTGCTGGAACAGGCCACAGCCCATCCAGTCCAGCATTCTGTCTCACACAGTGGCTCACCATTTCCTTCAGGGTATTCCCAAGGAGATGCCTTCACCTGCTTAGGATTCACTGGAAATGGCATTGAGAGATATCCTGCCTATCTCTCCAACCCAGAGGTTGTCCTTAAGTATCCATAATTATAGCCATTGATCCCCTTGACCTCCATGAACTTGTCTAATCCTTTCTTAAAGCTGTCAAGACTGACAGCTGTCACCACTTCTTCTGGCAGCGAGTTCCATAGTGGCACGGAGAACAACAACACTCCCAGAACATGAAAATAGAGAAAATCGAGTATGTGTCTTTAATAAAAGAAAGTATTCACATGCTAGTCCAATGGTGAGGTATCTAAGAAAATGTAATGCAGTGTGTATACTCTACGAAATCTTATCTAGTATATCTCCAGGCAAAGGTACAAACCCACGTACAGCATTGCAGGCGCACCCCCCAAAAAAGGACTCAGACACTGGTGAAAGTGGATAATGGCATTGGGCCACATTTATTGATTCATGCCCTAGTCCAAATTATAAATTTCGATTGGTAATCAACCAATTATAATTCTTAAGGCAAGCAGGCCGCAGTAACACTGGTAAGGTACCTCCCAAAATTGCCCACGGCAATTGGCTACAACGTATCCATTTGTATCAATTTGTTTGTTGACAACAAACAAATTGTTGACCGTAGTCAATAAACTAACTACTGACCCCACCCTCTGACGCGTATCCGTAAAATAACGGGGTGATGCATGCTGCCTAGCTCGTGCCATCACCCCATTGCCTGGTTCGTCGTTGACCGGACAACGTTAACCAACTTGTGCCTATCTAGTGTTGTCCAGTCAATTGCGAACCTGCCGGATACCTGTGGGTCATAAATTTTTACCTTACCAGTGCTACCCGCCCATGTGACCAAAGTCAACAGCAATAAACCCCTATATCAAACCATAGCAACAGTGTGGGATGGGCAAAAAACCAGAACCCAATAGCCAATTGTAGGTTCCAGCCAAAAATTCCCACCCGGCCCCGAAGCGACCAAAATATCACACTGTTAACTAGGGAGGGGGTGGAGGGAAAAACTTCTCCTCTCCGTCGCTTTCGCAAAATGGCAGCTCGGCTGCCTCGTGGCCACCCCTTTTAAAGGGTGCTGGCCACGCCTCCCTAACTACCCGGATGCCCAAGTCCGGTGGGGGGCCCCGCAAAGAGCGTGGTGGCCATTTTGGCGCCGCGCTTGCATTGCAGGCGCACCCCCCAAAAAAGGACTCAGACACTGGTGAAAGTGGATAACGGCATTGGGCCACATTTATTGATTCATGCCCTAGTCCGAATTATAAATTTTGATTGGTACTCAACCAATTATAATTCTTAAGGCAAGCAGGCCGCAGTAACACTGGTAAGGTACCTCCCAAAATTGCCCACGGCAATTGGCTACAATGTATCCATTTGTATCAATTTGTTTGTTGACAACAAACAAATTGTTGACCGTAGTCAATAAACTAACTACTGACCCCACCCTCTGACGCGTATCCGTAAAATAACGGGGTGATGCATGCTGCCTAGCTCGTGCCATCACCCCATTGCCTGGTTCGTCGTTGACCGGACAACGTTAACCAACTTGTGCCTATCTAGTGTTGTCCAGTCAATTGCGAACCTGCCGGATACCTGTGGGTCATAAATTTTTACCTTACCAGTGCTACCCGCCCATGTGACCAAAGTCAACAGCAATAAACCCCTATATCAAACCATAGCAACAGTGTGGGATGGGCAAAAAACCAGAACCCAATAGCCAATTGTAGGTTCCAGCCAAAAATTCCCACCCGGCCCCGAAGCGACCAAAATATCACACTGTTAACTAGGGAGGGGGTGGAGGGAAAAACTTCTCCTCTCCGTCGCTTTCGCAAAATGGCAGCTCGGCTGCCTCGTGGCCACCCCTTTTAAAGGGTGCTGGCCACGCCTCCCTAACTACCCGGATGCCCAAGTCCGGTGGGGGGCCCCGCAAAGAGCGTGGTGGCCATTTTGGCGCCGCGCTTGCATTGCAGGCGCACCCCCCAAAAAAGGACTCAGACACTGGTGAAAGTGGATAACGGCATTGGGCCACATTTATTGATTCATGCCCTAGTCCGAATTATAAATTTTGATTGGTACTCAACCAATTATAATTCTTAAGGCAAGCAGGCCGCAGTAACACTGGTAAGGTACCTCCCAAAATTGCCCACGGCAATTGGCTACAATGTATCCATTTGTATCAATTTGTTTGTTGACAACAAACAAATTGTTGACCGTAGTCAATAAACTAACTACTGACCCCACCCTCTGACGCGTATCCGTAAAATAACGGGGTGATGCATGCTGCCTAGCTCGTGCCATCACCCCATTGCCTGGTTCGTCGTTGACCGGACAACGTTAACCAACTTGTGCCTATCTAGTGTTGTCCAGTCAATTGCGAACCTGCCGGATACCTGTGGGTCATAAATATTTACCTTACCAGTGCTACCCACCACACGGGGAGGCATCCATGATGACTCACCGCCCCCCCCCAAGACCGTCAGCTCGGTCACCAGGCCTGCTTGCATCACACCCAGAACGAGGTACATACCTCTGACCGACAGGTGGACCCCTTCTCCTGCCTACCAGCAAAATTTGTTTGTAAGCCGATCATCCGGACTCCAATGGCCGTCTCACAGCCATGCTCAGAACGGGCCGGAGCCACAGCCCCGTCCACTGACTGCCGGAACAGTCCGAACTAGGGAGATCCGCGTCTCCCCTAAATTGGTGTCTCGGCACGATGTTAGACCATAGTGACCATATGTAAGCCATACATGATACAAAATGCCAGGTCACAGCCCCTCGACTATTTAATAACAGCAGTGATCCGTATAAGACCGCCGCCGCCGTGGCGCCTGTAAAACATCGGGCGGTCCAGCATCCCTGTCAGACAGCAGGAATGGCCACAGTTCCCGCCCCCATGTGCCATACCATAGCAGACGTGCGGATGCACACAGCCCAGCCGGGATCCACTCTCTGTCGCTGCAGCATATACTGCCGCCCAGTGTACATAGCTGCGGCCCACCAGCCCCCTGCCACCGGAGTGCTGAGACCCCTAGGATCTGTAAAAGAGGAGAAAAAGGTGGACATAACTAGGTACTCAAACAGTGAGGGGACGTACATATTTGAAATTGCGCGTAGACACCTATCCACCTCCGAGTACCCCAAACGTAGCCGCGATCAACGCGACGCCTATCTTAAGTAAATGGTGCCAAAACGGGCACCACACCGCGAAACGCGGCACCGGTCACCCTCAGGGACTGTACTAAGGTAAGGGTAGATCCAACCCGGTGGCAGAAAACAGGCTGGGGCACGCAGCAGGCACTGTCGAAAATTCAGGTAGGGCACCAACCGGACAGAAGTCTCAAAAACCTAGTAGCAGTATACACCACTGCCTGCACCGTGCTGAATAACCTGTGAGGACCGCTTCCCTACTTGAGCCCACTCATGTGTGACAGAGACATCTTCGAGTTCCAGTGCCCTACGAGACACATCCGCCTTACACCGTTGGCACCAACTTTGGCACCCACTCACTGATGCGGAGCGCTCCAAAAAAGGCTACCGTGCTAGCTACGTGGCCAAGAGCCACCTCACACCTATCTGTACATAAGCAATGCCAGCCTCGTGCAAGGTGGGTAGAAACTCTGGGAACAGGGGTGACGCGCGTAAGGGCGGCGGACACATTCCCGTGTCCACCCCTCCCAAACACGACGCCTGAATGCAGAGTGATACGCCTTACGCGTGCGAGGTGCCAACGACATGTCCGGTTCCCCTCTCCTTGCCAAACGTCCAACCCTCAGCCAAAAGTGGCGAGTGGAATCCCTCTGCTTCCAGAGTACGGCACAGAACCAGGTGATCTGCGGTGATGGAGAGCAGCAGAATGTCATTATAAATACCCATAACATGTCTGGCCTAGAACAGCACATTAGGCGTAGGCTTCTCAAGAGAGTAGACGGACTAATGTCATGACCTTGGGGGATTTGCATGTCTGGGTGTCGACAATGTTCACCACTACCGCATTGTCACACCGAAATTGGACCACTGAGTAGGCCCACCCCTTGCACCATAGCATCAGTGCTCTCCAAATGGGAAAAACGCAAGGCAGGTAAGATCGCAGGGCGATCAGTCCGGGAGCCAGAGGTATCTGACCGTACTAGATATCGAGGGCAGACCACTAGGTCTGACCTCCCATAAGATACCCATCTAAACCCCGGAGTAATTTGAGCCAGAGCAAACCCATTGAGGGGGGGGGCAGTGAATTAACTACAATTCCCAAGGGCACACTCGATGTTTGGCAATCAATGCCAAAATCGCCATGGACATCCAAGCCACCGTATCACCGGTTAACCTGGATGCCCGCGTGACAGCATCGAGACAAAAATTGTGATGCTAGAACATGGGACCTCAGTCTATTCAGGCGCCAAGGGGACACCCAGTTCCCACCTGAGTGTCTGAATCGTGATGAGGAGACGCGTACACGTGTCCAAGCCCCGTTTAACCCCAGACCCAAAAGTCGTCGAGGTAATGGGCTGGAGACCGAGACCCCAACCTGTGAGCCAATGCCCACTGAGTGAAAGTCCCACATCGGTCGGGTGCTTAACCTGAATTAACGCATTCAGAAAGGGATCGGCGTTAACTAATTAAAATTCCCCCAAAACCTAAAAACCCGATAGGTCTAAATCATGGGGTGTACTGGCAAAAAGCTGGAAGCCGAGTGCATATCACACTGTGCCAAAACAGCACCAGAATTGCGTGAGCACGCCACCCATAGTAGCCGAGGCAACTACGAGTACCTGACCGAACAAGGTCATCAGGAAGGTCATCCCTGAAAGGAACACCGACAGGGTGAGCTGAATGAAGGATTATATTACATTCACCCTTTTTCTAGCTCAGTATGAGCTTCATGGGGGATACCTTCGACTAAGGAAAGGTGGTTCCAAGAAGGGCCCCCGCTACTCTCATGACCCCCAACTTCCGCAACTGTGGACTGTGGAGCCCCCTCCCCGTTACCCTGGAAGGGAACCAGATTAGTAGCATCCTGGGGCCCCCAACACCCCCGAATGGATACAAAAGCCCCATTGAAAACCTTCCAGCAGGTCTCCCGCCCCATCCCGTCTTGGATGAACTGAGTGACATCCCTCCAGGCTGACTATAATTGGGGCGGGGGGGGCTTATGACAAAGTTAGTTACTTCAGACGGAGCTCTGATCGCCCCTGTGCACCCCCACCTCTGCCCCGCAACCCACCAACCCGCGGGCACGCGGAGGCAGCGTGAGGGCCAGCGCAAAAAAGGGGGGGCACTAAGTCGGTAACGACCGTGGTGCTTAGTACACCCATCGTCAGCTGAGCAGGCCGGACACAGTAGGCGGGCCGGAACCCCCCGCTCGACCAGTTTGCGTGGAGCCAGGCACCAGTCCCGTGGGAATGATGTACACGAGCACCCTTGCTGACAGGACTCATCCCACCTCCCCTCGGGATATAGAGCCACCCTCATCCACCTTCCTCACCATGAGCCAACCGTCATGGGCCCATCCGATCGACATCAGGATGGCCCGAACAGTTCAAGCCCTGCGGCAAAGCACAATACGTACAAGGTATGCCGACAACCAGTTGGCCCCAAGGTGCGCGGTGGCTAACGACGATGGGACATCTCTTTGTCTCAGCCGTCCTGTCCTTCTCTCTCCCCCCAGTGGGCTCGCAGTTCAATAGGGAGAATATCCACATGTCCCCCTCCAGCCCTTACCCCTCATGGCTGGCGGCCAATAATCAACCGGGGAAAGTAATAGCCAGCCATCGGCAAAGCCATGGACTGCACATTCTGTATAAAGGGCCTATGCAGCAGGATCCAGACAGCCCCTGTGATGCTCAGCACTGTCCCGAGGGCGGACACCCCAGTGCGTGGTGGCTTACTACGGCGGGACCACACAATGTCTCTATCCTCCTGTCCGTACTTCCTATCCTTATTGGGATCTCAGTTCATAGGGAGGTACTCCCCCCCACCAAATCTTTTCCCTCATGATCTGGGGCAGATGATCACTGGGGGGCCATGAATAACCAGTCGTCGGCAATGCCATTGCCGGTACCTGATGTACGCCGGACATACACAGCAGGACCTGGACAGCCCCTGTGACGCCACGTACCGCCCCGGGAGCGTAAACCCCTACCCCCAATATCGTGCCAGAATGCAACCAAGGGGCACTGGGATAGGATGGTGAGTGATGCCCCCCAGCCTCGAATCAGCGAGGCAAAGAGCACTGAGCCCCCACTGCTGGAAATGGACTGTGATGTGTGTGCATTCAACTTGAACCGAATACTCACAAGTTGCACCCCCGTGAGCCGCCCCCACTGGGGGTTCCGGCCCACGGTGGGCGTCGGAGCTCGCAACCGAAATCGAGCTCTGGGGCGACCTCCAACGCACTCCAGCCGCAGTTCCAGACAAACGGGGAGCTGCGAGACAGCGGCGGGCACAGGCCGACGTGTCACGAGAAGCTCGACCCAGCTTGGGTGTACCCTCAGACAGCTTTGGGGGTTGCATGGCAATTTTGCCCTTCCTCCACCACATGGCACTTCCTAGTGGGGTGGAGGCAGTGGGAGACCACATAAAATGGCATGTGGGCCACATCTGGCCCACGAGCCACAGGTTGAGAATCCCTAGAGCAACCAGGAAACATTATCTGATAGACACAGTAAATAGGTGGGCCGGACGGCCCGCTAGGTATTGGGCCAGAGGCCCTAATTTGAGAGCCCGGGCCAGAATAGGGCCATACCCAAAACTCTGGCCCCCAATGGGTAAAAACGTGCTGTGAGCCAGCAGAAAGCCCTCCCCCCAATCGTTCCAGCCCGTGGCCGGCAGCCGTGGGCCGAGGGCCGGATCCTCTGAAGGGCCGGCCTGGGGCTGAAAACGGGAGCTCATTCTGTCCTGCAGTACACAGGAAGTGAAACCACTGACCTTCCACTTCCCAGTCAGCGTCTCAGGCACTTAACACTCCGTGTCTTAGCCACTTGAGCCACCGTGATCCCCCTATGAGCAAGAAAACACCATGGGGAATCGAACTCCCAGCCTCTGACTTTGCAGCCAGATTCCTAAACCACTGAGCTATCCAGCAGTGCTGCATGGTTACAGGCAAAAAGGAAACCAATAGGAGCGAAATCAAGGCTCTTGCAAAGAGGCAGCAAGGTAAAAGGAAGCCTTGCACAGAGGCTGACAGAGGGGGAAGCGACGGAGCAGATTCCTCCGCCCCATCGCTTCTAAAAGAATCAAGCCTCTAGCACAGAGGCGAGAGAAAATGAAGCCTCGAGCAGAGGCTAGCAAAAAGGGGGGAGGGAGCGACGGAGAAAACTTCTCCTCTCCGTCGCTTTTGCAAAATGGCAGCTCGGCTGCCTCGTGGCCACCCCTTTTAAAGGGTGCTGGCCACGCCCCCCTAACTACCCGGATGCCCAAGTCCGGTGGGGGGGGGCGCAAAGAGCGCGGCAGCCATTTTGGCGCCGCGCTTGCAAAGTATATCTACACACGCAAGACTAAAAATACAACAAAATACGATAACCCTCACACATACAAATACGCACTTATGAGAACCTACAAAAATACAAATATACAAATATACACGTGTTAGCAATTTCCCGAAACGACTCCCCAGTTCACCTCACGAGTGTTGGTATGTAACAGTAATCAAGCGAGGTCTTGGTATTATAGTCCGCAGCGAGAAGTCACTGGGTGAACTGTGGTACTGTATAGGCTGTGTGTACTGTCCATGATATAATCGTCGGGAACCAAAGTGCAACTATTCCATCGGCAGGTTCTCATGCGGCGGGCAACATCAAGCAGTTGTAGACAAATTTCCGATGCCCTTCCGGTAACAGGACATTTCGAATAACTTTCTCAAGAGTCTACAAGTACAACATAAAATACATATGTACTATAACAAATCCTATGGCTAAAAGTGTATAATGAATATATGACTAATATATAACCAATATATGACAAATATATAACAATGATGAAAGAAACGGACAAGGTACATACCTAAGATAGAATTTCTCGCACATATCGCACCTCCATGGGACTATCTTTCAATGTGTGCACGCGTTAATTTCTTACAGGTGAGTGCTACATATATAGCAAATAATAAAATAATGAACATGTGCAACTAATTGACCTGTGAGTCTTCGACCTCCTTACAGAATCCTGTCAGTAGTTCTTAAAGGGACATGTGCATGGATGGCCAATGAAGTAATAGAAACGGAACTATAGGAATGCAGACAGTTCCCATTCTGTATTCAGTCCGTGAGGCACTAAAGTATTAAATCGATGGATGTAGAACGCCTCTCTCTGTAAGAGGAAACGCTCTACATCCATGATCTGGTATTTGTTGGGTGAAAAGGTCTCCAGTATAACCACCTTAATATCTCTTGATGTATGCTTCTTCTCAATAAAGTGGTTAACGAGAGCAGCAGTGATGACCCGGTTCTTTATGCGGGAGAGGTGTTCACCCAGGCGTACCTTGAGGGGTCGCCTGGATTGTCCCACATAAGCTAGCTGACATGAACAAATAATCATATAAATGGAATCCTTTGAATTGCAATTAGAGAACCTGGTGAGATTAAGGGTAAAATTACTACCTGGCAAGTTCACACACTTAGTACACCACATGTGGACGCAGTATTTGTCCTGGATCAGCAACTGGCTAAGGGACAGGAAACAGAGGGTAGCACTAAATGGACACTTCTCCAAGTGGAGGGAAGTAAAGAGTGGGGTCCCCCAAGGTTCAGTACTGGGACCCCTGCTTTTCAACCTCTTCATAAATGATCTAGAGGTAGGAGTAAAAAGCAAGGTAGCCAAATTTGCTGACGACACTAAATTATACAGGGTAGTGAAAACTGTGAGAGATTGTGAAGAGCTCCAGAGGGATCTCTTGACACTGGGGGAGTGGGCAAAACAGTGGCAAATGAGCTTCAACATCAGTAAGTGCAGAGTGATGCATGTTGGGGCAAAAAACCCCAATTACATTTATAAACTGATGGGGTCTGAACTCTCTGCGACAAACCAGGAAAGGGACCTTGGTGTCCTGGTGGACAGCTCAATGAAGGTGTCAACCCAGTGTGCCTCAGCAGTGAAAAAAGCAAACTCAATGTTAGGGATCATTAGGAAGGGTATAGAAAATAAGTCAGCAAGTGTCATTTTGCCTCTTTATAAATCTATGGTGAGGCCCCATCTGGAATACTGTGTACAGTTCTGGTCGCCATACCTCCAGAAGGATATTATGGAGTTGGAGAAAGTACAGAGGAGGGCAACCAGAATGATTAGGGGACTGGAACACCTTCCTTACCATCTGAGGCTGCAACGGTTGGGCCTTTTCACTCTTGAACGACGGCGTCTAAGAGGTGACCTGATTGAAGTTTATAAAATCATGCACGGTGTGGACAAAGTGGATAAGGAAAAACTGTTTTCCCTATCGCACAACACTAGAACTAGGGGACACTCGATGAAACTTTTGGGTACTAGTTCTCAAACAAATAAGAGAAAGTACTTTTTCACCCAGAGGATTACTGGTCTATGGAACTCCCTGCCAGAAGAAGTGGTGACAGCTGTCAGTATTGACAGCTTTAAGAAAGGATTAGACAAGTTCATGGAGGACAAGGCTATCAATGGCTATAATTATGGCTACCTAAGGACAACCTCCGGGTTGGAGAGATAGGCAGGATATCTCTCAATGCCATTTCCAGGGAATCCTAAGCAGGTGAAGGCATCTCCTTGGGAATACCCTGAAGGAAATGGTGAGCCACTGTGTGAGACAGAATGCTGGACTGGATGGGCTGTGGCCTGTTCCAGCAAGGCTGTTCTTATGTTCTTATGTTCTTATGTAAAGTGTCCAGAGACGATTGTAGATGGTATCCTGCTCGGAGTGGTGATATCGGCTCGGGAGAGGAGATTGGCGATGGTCTGCGTTTTCCTGAATCCTATAGTGGGTCACTGTTGGCACCCTGGTATAGAATCCAGTATGTGCCAGTGTTTCAATATGATGTGCTTGATCCGATTGGCCAGAGGAGTATAATCCAACGACCAAAATAATCCTGGTTGTACCTGTTGTGAAGTGATATTATTTCTAAACAAAGTGCTTCTGGGACGCAAATCAACCTTGTTACGAGCAGTCTTAATGATGCTTCTAGGGTATCCTCTCTTGCTCAAAGTAGTCGATATTTTACTGGCTGCTGATGTATAGTCTCGGTTTTGGGATGAATTTCTTTTAGCTCTCAATAATAAACTATATGGTATATTTGCCTTCAGATGGTGCGGATGAAAGGATGTGTATTGTAGATATGCAAAACGATCTGTAGGTTTATGGTATAGTTTGGTTTGTAACCGGCTATTCTCAGTGAATATGGTGAGATCCAAAAATGGAAGGGATACTGAACTCATAGTGTGTGTGAATTTGAGCTGATTATGCTGACTATTGATCCATAAACAAAAGTTTTCTACGACTGTATGATCTTTGAAAATAAAAAACAAATCATCTATGTATCTTTTGTAACAAATAATATTGGTGAAAAACGGATTGACCAGGGGATCCAAAATGAAAGTTTTGTCAAAATTGCACATGAATATATTGGCTACGGAGGGCGCAAAGTTTGAGCCCATTGAAACTCCTTGTGTCTGTAAAAAATAAGAATGTTCAAACCTAAAAAAGTTATTCTCAAAACATGTATCTAAGAGATCTAACAAAAAATCTGAAGGTGGGTGATTGTCAACACGAGTGTCTAGGAGATGTGTAATTAGCGTACGGGCTTCTCCTAACGGGATGTTAGTGTACAAAGATGTTATATCCAATGTTAGAAGTACTGCATCTGGTGGCACTGGGAAGTTTTCTAACACCTGAATGAAATGAGCTGAGTCTTTGATATATGACGGAGAGAGTGTAGCGAATGTGTGTATATGATAATCGATATATTTAGCTACTGGTTCCAATAAAGAATTATTCGCAGAGATGATAGGTCTGCAGGGGATGACGTCATCATCCAGAGAAAGTTTGTGAACTTTAGGCAGCAAGTAAAATATCGGAACTCTAGGAAACCTATTTAGTAAGAATTGGTAGGTACTTTCCGTGATGTATTCCATGGCCAACCCTCCTTGTAAGATTGTCAAAATTATGTTAGAGATGTGAGAGGTGGGGTTGTGGTCTAGTCTTCGATAGCAGTCCGTGTTGGACAACTGAGTCCAAGCTGCTTTAAGATAGTCTTTCTTATCAAGAAGGACCACCCCACCTCCTTTATCAGCCGCCTTTATGACGATATCTGGATCGTCCCCTAGGTTTTTAAGCAGTTGCAAGTCTCTCTGGGATAAATTGAAATCCCTGTTGAACTGGGATTCCACTACTGCAATATCACGGGAAACCAGTCTCTTAAAGACTTCAATTGAGGAGGTGTCTACATTAGGAGTAAAAGTAGAGCAGGGAGCGAATAACCTGGGTTAATCAGATGATTATAACGGCTCTTTAAAAAATGCTCTTAACTTCAGTAACCTAATCAATTTGAATACGTCAATTTTAGTCTTGAAGGGAGAATATTGTGGTGTTGGAACGAACCCCAGTCCCAGGTTTAACAAATGTGCCTCCCTTACCGTGAGTCTTCGGCTTGAAAGGTTGACCTTGGTGTCCTGGTGGACATCTCAATGAAGGTGTCAACCCAGTGTGCCTCAGCAGTGAAAAAAGCAAACTCAATGCTAGGAATCATTAGGAAGGGTATAGAAAATAAGTCAGCAAGTGTCATTTTGCCTCTTTATAAATCTATGGTCAGGCCCCATCTGGAATACTGTGTACAGTTCTGGTCGCCATACCTCCAGAAGGATATTATGGAGCTGGAAAAAGTGCAGAGTAGGACAACCAGAATGATTAGGGGACTGGAACACCTTCCTTACCATCTGAGGCTGCAACGGTTGGGCCTTTTCACTCTTGAACGACGGCATCTAAGAGGTGACCTGATTGAAGTTTATAAAATCATGCACGGTGTGGACAAAGTAGATAAGGAAAAACTGTTTTCCCTATGGCATAACACTAGAACTAGGGGACACTTCATGAAACTTTTGGGTACTAGTTCTAAAACAAATAAGAGAAAGTACTTTTTCACCCAGAGGATTACTGGTCTATGGAACTCCCTGCCAGAAGAAGTGGTGACAGCTGTCAGTCTTGACAGCTTTAAGAAAGGATTAGACAAGTTCATGGAGGACAAGGGTATCAATGGCTATAATTATGGATACTTAAGGACAACCTCCGGGTTGGAGAGATAGGCAGGATATCTCTCAATGCTGTTTTCAGGGAATCCTAAGCAGGTGAAGGCATCTGCTTGGGAATACCCTGAAGGAAATGGTGAGCCACTGTGTGAGACAGAATGCTGGACTGGATGGGCTGTGGCCTGTTCCAGCAAGGCTGTTCTTATGTTCTTATGTTCTTATGTACATGCGACCTTGTCTTAATTCTAAGATGACATTTGATCCATGTAGTGTTAAGACACATATTGTAGTTTTCTTAGACTTAGAAAGCCAGCTCTCATTTTAAAGCACGTTGGAATGCCAGGCTGTTAGTCTGACATGACAGTGATGCATAGTTAGAATAGTTGCCTCCCCAAAGGGAGGAGAGAAAAGTGAGTGTCCAGGACTGGACACATTCCAAGAAACACCTGCAGTAACCTGAGGTTACTGATTGACAGCTAGACCAGTTGACCACACCACGAGGGAGATGACGTCTCCACTCATGTCAATCAAACTCTAACTGCCAGGACACCTGCAGAACGGAATTTTCCCAAGGAATGCAAACATGGGGGCCACATACCAAACAGATGGCACTTGCACCTGCAAACTGTCCACAAGGACAGCATGTACCATTCCCATGGGAACACACGTGCTTTCCCATTAGATCACCACATTCCAAATCACTTTTTCTCAATAAAAGGAACCCAATCTGAGCACTCAGGGGGCATTTCTGGAGCAAGGGTGAAACCCTTGTCTCTGAACACCACGATCTTGATTTCAGCGGGAGCTTTTGTCCAACAGCTCCTTAACATGACTCTTTGGGGCTAACACTCAGCCATGAGGGGCAGAACCACCCCAAACCAAGAAGCTTGAGCCTGCTAGGAAGCTAGCAAGATTTTATTTCACTTATTTGTTTTATTAGCTTGTGTTTTATGTAGTGTAGATTAATTTAAGATCTGTATTCAGTATTGTATTTCCTTCAATAAATCTTCAAAAGCCATTCGTGTTTTGCCTGCTTTTGTAAAGAAGGAGAAGGAAACCCAGCAGAGCAGAAGTGGCTCCACTTGTCCTCATCGCTTCAACACTGGAAGCCTTCTAGAAGTCGGTGAGAGGGATTAAGGGGAGGAGGGGGAGTAGCAAGTCATAAGCATCAGCACTAAGAAGCCTAGCTTCTGCCAAGTGATCAATATACCTGCCATATGCAGAAGGCTACTCTGTCCCTGTACCCCAGCGAATTGGGCTAGGGTGAGGAGTGCTCATTAAGGCATAGCAGGACGCTGGATCAAAGGTCTGCCCTGCCGGGTGTTCCCAAAAAGAAATATTCTGGGTGCCCTATGTAGCCTTTGTGAGGCATTTTCCTCCCCCTATGACTTGTTGAGTCCTTGTTTCCTCATTTCTTTGTAAATAACTGTTCATCTTATCCAATCTCATAATCAATTTTCCCAATTCAGTCATAAGCATAACTTCATCCATTGACACTGGAGATGTTGAGGGTGTTGGTTGTTTATCCTTGGACTCTTTCTTTTCTTTCTCCTTCTTCCCTTCTATTTTTTGGATTTCACCACCTCCTCCTCCTCCTTTTTTCTTCATATTTACAATTGACTTCTCAAATAACCAAAAGAAAAATCAGTTGTCAAATTCTAATTTAATCAGTCTCAAACACAGTCTATCTTTTTTGCTCAATCTTTTTCCAATTATAATCAAAAATGTCATCCAATTGTAATCCAGTTATAATAATTAAATTAATTACAATCCAATTACAATTAAATTAATTATAGTCCAATTAACTATAATCCAATTGTGGTTCAGTTAATTATAAACCAATTAATCAGTTTGTTATGTCCAACCACAGTCCAATTATATAACAGTTAATTCCAATTAATTCCAGCCAATTTCCAAATTCATTTAGCTGCAACAATTTATGTCCCAATTAGTTATAATCCTTTAATTAATTATATATAGGAGGGGTCCAAAAATATCAGAATGTATGCATTATAAAAATTCATGGGTTTTAAGGTGGCGAGGATCCAAAAATACAAGTCAACAATTCTGCTTCAAACGATGATCAGAACAAGAAAAAAATAATAATTCAATAGTCCAAAAAAGGAAAAAGAGCCCCAGGCAAAATCCACGTTAATCCACAATTATCACAAATAAAAAGAGAAAAACAACACCAGACAATGGCGATCCACAATACCAGTCCCTTCTGCCTCCATCTGCCCAAACCATTCCGTCACCAACCACTGCAAAACTGCAAAACCTTTCCAACAAAAATACACTTTTCACTTTCAAGCTCTTCTTTCTCATTTCTCCTTCTCTCCAACTTCACCACCTTGACCCTTAGCTTCTCGGCTCTCTCTTGGCTTCTCCGCACCTTATCCAATTTTCTAACTTCCGATTTCACCTTCCCCTGCCGCCATTTCTCCGTGCTCTTCTTCTCACCTTCTCTCCTCCTCTTCTTTCCTCTCACTTCCTCCCTCCTCCAGCACTTAATTAACCACCTCGGGTGCCTCCACCACCACAACCACGATCGCCTCGTCAATCGCTGCCACGTTACCCGAGTCCATCTCCTTTGATGTTCCTCCGAGACCCATCCGACCACGGCTCAGCTGGTGTGGCCCTCGGCTTTCGCCGCTTGCCTCACCTGCTACCGCCACTTCTCAGACTCTGACTCCCGGAACCACCAAAATCACGCGATAAAATTACTGACTCACAACCACCACTCTTAACACACTTCTGAGGCTCTAATCACAGTTTTTAAGTCTCTTTTATGCTTCAGCCACTTTGTTTCCACATTGAGTTGCATGAGCTAGCTGGAAAAGTGTGTTCCACTAGCACCATCTTGGCCATGCCCCCTGGATGGCCCTGTAGAGGAGCTGATTCCCTGCCCGAGCTCTTGGATGCTGTCTCAGGATTGGTGGTGGAGTTCCCTAGATTTATTGTGCTGGGGGACTTCAACCTGCCTTCCCTGGGACTGGGGTCCGAGGTAGTGAGGGAGTTCATGGCTTCCATGGCAGCCAGCAACCTGGCTCAAGTAATTCTGGGCCCAATCAGGAGCAGTAGCCATACACCCAACTTAATTTTTCTCTCGGAGCCGTTGCGAAGTGGTCTGGGACTACAACATCCAAACATTATCCCTGTGACATGGTCGGACCACTATCTGGTGACCTTGGAGCTCCGAGTAATAAGTCCTAACTGCGAGGAGGTGGGGTCTATTTTTCTGGCCCACCCTCAGCGCCTGATTGAGCCAGAAGGATTCCAGAGAGAGCTGGGGGAGTTTCCTATGGATTGGCTGCATGATACTACCGAGGTTTTGGTCACCCTCTGGAATGAGAGGGATGCTACAGCCTTGGACGTTATCGCGCTGCTATGGACTCTCCCCACATGTGGGCCTCAGGCTACCCCTTGGTTCTCTGAGAAGCTAAGGGAGTTTAAACATGTAAAGAAATGCCTAGAGTGCCGCTGGAGGAGATCCCAGAGCATCTCGGACCAAGCACAAGCTAGAGCCTCTATTAGAGCCTACTTCATGGTGATATGGGCAGCAAAATGGCAGTATTTTGCCACTCATATCACATCGGTAGATAATCGCCCGGTGGCCCTATTCCGGGTGACTAGGTCCCTCCTTGGCAGGGGTCCACCGATGAGTTTGCTGATTATCTGGAGGATAAAATCACTCAGATTCGCTCAGGGTTTAACTCTGGGTTTATCATCATGTCATGGGAGTTGGTCAGGAGCCAGTCTTGCCTGGTTATCTGGGATCATATTGGTCCAATTGACCCTGATGAAGTGGATAGGATCCTTGGGAGTGTATGTGCCACTGCCTGCAAGTTAGACCCATGTCCAGCCTGCCTTGTGAAAGCAGGCAGGACCGTGACGGGCGATTGCATTCAAGTGGTGGTCAATGCTTTGCTGAGGGAGGGGGTGTTCCCACCACAACTTAAACATGCACTGTGCGTCCCCTCCTAAAAAAACATTGCTTGATCCGAATATACCATCTAATTTCCGCCCTGTCTCGAACCTCCCCTTTTTGGGGAAGGTTGTCGAGAAAGCAGTGGCATGGCAGCTCCAGGGGGTCCTGGAGGGAGTGGATTATCTGGACCCTTTCCAGTCAGGCTTCAGGCCGGGTCATGGTACGGAGACTGCATTGGTCACACTGCTTGATGATCTCTGGCAAGAGCGAGATGGAGGGTACCCCTCCATTCTCGCTCTTCTTGACCTCTCAGTGGCTTTCGATACTGTCGACCACAGTATCCTTCTAGACTGGCTACAGGGGTTGGGGATCCGGGGCACTGGGTTCTCCTCCTTCCTGCATGGCCGGACCCAGTTGGTGTGGGTGGGGTGTGTGGTGTCGAGTCCGAGGCAGCTCATGTGTGTGGTGCCTCAGGGCTCCGTCCTTTCACCCCTACTCTTTAACATCTACATGAAACCGCTGGGTGAGATCATCCGATCCCACAGGGTGAGATATCAGTATGCTGATGATACTCAGTTGTATATCTCTGCCCGTGGTGATCCCAGTGATGCAGTCAAGGTCCTGACCAGTTGCCTAGAAGTGGTTAGGGTCTGGATGGGGGACAACGGACTACAGCTGAATCCCGGCAAGACTGAGTGGCTGTGGGTGAGGGGACCTCATAAGGAGTTATCACCACTGGTTTGGGATGGGGTACTGTTGCCCCAATCCGACTCGGTGCACAACCTGGGGGTCCTCCTGGACTCACAGCTTCTACTCCACGAGCAGTTTACGGCCGTGGCCAGGAGGGCCTTCAGGCAAGTGCATGTTATTAATCAATTGCGCGCACTCCTGGACCAGGAGGCACTGTTCATGGTCATCCATGCCCTGGTCACCTCCCATTTGCACTATTGTAATGCACTATACATGGGGCTGCCCAGAATGCAACAGCCCGCGTGGTGGTAGGGTGTAGTCATTTCGCCTGCGCCTCACCACTGCTGTGGGAGCTGCACTGGCTGCCTATATGTCTCCGGGTGCAATTCAAGGTGCTGGTTGACACCTCTAAAGCCCTTCATGGTAGCAGACCAGGATACCTCAGGGACCGTATCATCCCTAGGACATCGACCCATCCCACGAGAGCAAACCGAGAGGGCACCCTTCAGGTGTCATCTGTTGGGAAGGCTCACCTCTCCAGCACAAGGAAAAGGGCCTTTTCAGTTGTAGCCCCCACACTATGGAACTTCCTTCCAGTAGAACTACGCCTCCAGGCCCAGTTGCTACCATTTAGGAAAGAATTAAAGACGTGGTTGGCAAAATGGGTCTGGTGGCTGGGATTGTCAACATGCTCTCCTTTTTGACTCATCTGAGGCTTCCCCCTCCTGTAATTAATTTTTTAAGGTTTTTGTAGATTTTATATTTGTTATAAGATAATAGATGGCACAGCAGGGTGGGGAGTAATAGTTTTATGTTTTTTAAGTTTTTAAAAAATTGTTTTACCTGTATATTGGTCTTAACTTGTGTACACCACCCAGAATCCTTTGGATAGGGTGGTATAAAGGTTAGTAAAGGTAAAGGTTTCCCTTGCTTGAAAGCCAGTCGTATCTGACTCTAGGGTGCAGTGCTCATCTCTGTTTCTAAGCCGAAGAGCCAGATCTGTCTGCTTCTGCAGACATTTCCATGGTCATGTGGCAGGCATGACTAGACACCGGAGCGCATGGAACGCTGTTACCTTCCCACCGAAGTGGTCCCTATTTATCGACTTGCAATTTCTTGCTTTCAAACTGCTAGGTTGGCAGGAGCTGGGACGAAAACGGGAGCTCATTTCCATCCTGCAGTACTCGGGAATCGAACTGCTGACCTTCCGCTTCCCAGTCAGCATCTTAGCCACTGGAGCCAATTAAATTAAATTAAATTAAATTTTGCCCTCCCTGCATGATAGGGGTAGCCATTTTGTCCCAACAGCTTCAAAGGGGTGGTCATTTTGTCATTTGAATGACGTTGGAGGTGGTGGGAGGCAACATGAAATGGTGCCGTGGACTGGATCTGGCCCATGGGTCTTAGATTGGGAACCCCTGTTCTAAGGGGAAAGACAGAAGGGAAAAGACAGGTGGGTATGACAGAAGAAAGGCAATAACACTTCCCTAAAATTGGTACCTAGTTATTTTACATATGTGTGGAATGATCTTCACATTGTCTGTTGATAAGTGAAAATATGCATGTTCTGTAACAAATATGGTGTCATGTGAAAAGCCTACCTTTTCAGTGACTGTTGAGTTCATACCGTGTTGTTCAGCCACATAATTAATAGTTGTGATAGCATGAATTAGTTCACATTTTTGAAATGGTAGCTGTGTTAGTCTGTGTGTTTCAAGCATATCAGAGAGTTTTAAAAAAGACAAAAAAACATTGTGGCACTTTAAAGACTAACAGCAGTTAGTCTTTAAAGTGCCACAACTTGTTTTGTCTTTTTGTTTTGTTTTGTTTACTCTCTGATATGCTTATAAATTAGTTCACAGAATTCTTCTAAGAAAAACAGTTTACATCTTGTACAGGGAGGCTGAGTGACGATATACCACTATTATGCTCACAGTCCAGTTTTACAATAAAGCTGGATTGTATTCTATGGGTTTTGTGGATTATGGCAACATCTTGTTTTTCCTTTACATGTGCATAATAAGTCCATTGTTTATGGAAATCTTGCTGCAGGAGATATACATATGCTAGCTAAGGTTTTAAACATGAAAACCATGATTCCTTCTTAATACAGTAAAACCCCTAGTTACGTAAAAAGTCTGTTCCATAGACTTTTATGTAAATCGAAGCAAACCCACAGGAAAAATGAATTTTTACATAACTCAAAGCAAACCCACAGGAAAAATTAATTTTTTACTTAATTCAAAGCAACCCCATAGGAAAATGATATTTATGTAAATCAAAGCAACCCCATAGGAAAACAAATTTTTTACATAACTCGAAGCAAACCCATAGGAAATTGTGTTATGTAAATCGGGACATTTATGTAAATCAGGAAAAATCATTATGTAAGTCAAATTTTATGTAACTTGAGGCATATGTAAGTTGGGGTTTTACTGTACTATCTTGATGGTAGAGTTGTGCACTGCCTCCTACATTGCATATCTGAAAAGAAGGAACCTCTGTGCATGTGATTGTGTATGTGTGTGTGTGGGGGGGGGGTAGGGGGTAGGATTGGAATGGGACCGTCCAACAGCATGAGTATCTTACATGCCTTGAAAATCCTATTATAGGGTCATGATAAGTCCCATTCAATTTGGCAACACAAGATGTAACAGAGTATGGAATGTGCATCTGATGGAGTGCACTAGAATCTATGAAATCTTACACACCAATTGACACCTTTTAGTCTTTAAAGTCTCACAATATTTTTTCTTTTTGCTGCAACAGACTACAACAGCTACTCTCCTCCTCTGAAAAAACTATAAGATGGGTTTGTAGAGTGTAATTGGTTTCCATGATGTGTATGTAATTATTGAAAAATATGGAATGATTCATGCAGACATAAACCAATCACTCATGCCCTGTCCATTGTTTCCCCCTCTTCCTTCTCCTTCTATGGTTGTATGATGTGCTGCTCTTTGTTGCAATGTCTATCAACCCCCATGTTAAGGGATTCAGCAGGCAAAGCCATGCATGCAGCCACTGAAGCCTCTCCATCATGTGTGTGTTGTATCCCATGAGACACACTTACTTCTTTTGTGCCCACACTGACCAAGGGATAGTGAGTGGGTGTGGTGAGTTTTCTTAGACTTAGAAAGCCAGCTCTCATTTTAAAGCACGTTGGAATGCCAGGCTGTTAGTCTGACATGACAGTGATGCATAGTTATCTATCATGCTCTCTTTCCATCATGTTGTCATGTCAACATAATATGAGCGAAGGAACACAGCCAGTCAAACATATAAAGCATATTGTGATGTGTCCTATTTTTGTGAAGCAAGTGCCTAAGAACCAAGAGTTAGTCTCTCTACAGAAGCAGTCTCAGGGTGCAATGACACAGTGGAGGAAATGTGAATTCACATGCCTTCACTTGCTGTGCAGTCACACTGGGGAAAGCAGAGCTTGTTAACTTAGCTCTCATGTAACCCAGCAAAGGGGTGCAGCCCCAGAAGAGCTACTGAATAAGCTATAAACAAGAGCACAGTGCCCATTTCCTCCTCTTTTCATTTAACCATCTTGCTCTGTTTTAAAAGAGAGAAATGACTGCATCTTTGACTCCCCCTCCAACTCACTCATTTTTTCCCAATCAGATCCATTCTGTGTTTAGCCCTACAATATTATTTGCAAAGATCCTGCACTGGATCTTTGCCCACCCCCACCCCACTGGGCACATTTTTCTGCACCTGTTCAAGGGACCACACTACCTGAACTTATGTGAATGAATCCACTGAAAAAACTAGAAGTCCCAGCAACAGAGGGAAAAAATATTGTGGGTGAGTGGGGTGGACTCTGAGCTGATTCACATTTCTCTTTGCAACAGTGGGAAACATGCGAATTAGCCCACCGCAAAACCCATAGCATTTCCTGTATTTTTGACAACATGTTAGTGTCAGGAACACAATAACTTGGATTCTGACTATCAGGGGACTTTTACCACTCCTAGCAATTCTGTCACCCACTTTGGAAGCCAGCCTAAAACCTTTGCCGCTTCAGGTCCCTCAGGATTGCTTTCCAGAGCTAGGGAAGTCCCTGATATATTTCCAATGCCTGGCTGATTCTGCTTCATGGCCAGCCAGATTAAAAAGGACATCAGATTAGATAGCAATGGCCTTATGGTTAAAAAAGACTGGAAATTCTGCCACCAACCCATGCTTCTAAAAAATGATGAGTCTTCTGTAAAAGGTTCAAAATATTTATTATAAAAAAGATTCAAAGTCATGAATACAAAAATAGCAAGCATTTTAAAAGAAAAAGGAACACTTCTGTTTCTTCCTTTTCTCCCATTTTAAAATAAAAAAGATCTGCCTATCAAAATAAGCATTTCCTGTCTTTAGTCAGTCACTACATAATGGCTACAGTTCTACACTGCACAGCACCACTTCCCCCTGTAAAGCATTTCTTTTTCTCTATATTCCAAGACTAACAACTCCCATCTTCCATATCGCCACCTGCATCTTCTCCAGCTTTATCCAATAAAATTACAGTCCACAGTGTCCACCCCCTTCCCTTCCCTGCATTCTAATGTGTGGTTCCATGCTCAAAGAATTTCACTTGGTGCGCCTCAACGTAATCTTCCCCCATTCTTATTACAACCTGGAGAAATGAAACTTAACAAAACTAGGTGTTAGCCCCACCATACCACATTCTAATTAATTGACCCTTTCTGAGGGATGGAAAAGAATGAGCAGAAACCATTTTAAATCTCAAAATTGAGGCCTATTTTTGAGCCATTACAGGTGGCACTCTAAGTTAGGATGTAAAGCCAAACTGAGTTGTTTTAGTGTTCAAGAACCAAGACAATAGAAACAGCCGAAGTCTGGCTTAACTCATCTTTATTGCATGATGGTCAGGGAGAATGTTATGTATGTATGTTTGCATGTTCATTGTACTGTAAAGGCAAGAATGTAACCACTCCAAATACAAGGTATCTCAGCTGTAAAGGAACGCGAGCAGGCAGCCCATAGAGGGCAGCTGCGAGCATTCAGTCTCACATGGTTCACATTGCTCAATCACGGACAGCCGCGGGAAAACCTTCCCCGCATTCAGCAGCAGGAGAAAGATCTGCATTCAGCAGCAGGAGAACGATCTGCATTCAGCAGCAGGAAGAGAGGCGTGCCTGGGCGAGGCCACGCCGGTAGCAGCCAATGAGCTACCGTGCTACAAGATTCAAATGTATAGGGCTACTGTATATATTGAGATGTATCACCGCTATTACCTCATGCTCCACCGGATCATCATGCAATAAACCTGTGTTAAGCCAACCCTTCGGCTGTTCTGTTGTCCTTGGTCCCATACACTAAACTGGCGACGAAGGTGGGATAATGGCTGCCCACGGGACCAAGACATGCGCCGGCTACGAGATCAGGAAGCCGGGGGACTTGGAGCTGTTTGAGATAGACTTCAATGGAGCGCTGGTGGAGCTCGAAGTCTCAGATGAGGCCAAGAAGAGGGCCATCTTCGTCCGCATGCTCGGACACGAGACCAAGAGGACCTTGGTGGACCTGATCGCGCCGAGGAGGGTGAGCGACTTCAAGGCCACAGAGCTCCTGGCGGCGCTGCGCACCCACCTCCGGCCCGCGATAGCGATGTTCCCCGCTCGGAGCGCGTTCTGGAGGCGAGTCCAGGCGCCCGGGGAATCGGTCGCTGAGTTCGCCGCGGCCCTGCAGCTGGCCGCCGGCCCATGCAAGTGGGAGACCCCAGAAGTCACCCTCCGGGACTGCCTGCTCTGCGGTCTGAGGGATACCGAGACTCAGCGCGCGCTGATGAAAAAGGAGCCGCCTCCCACGTGGCAACAAGTCCTCGACACGGCACAGGCCGCGGAGGCCACGACTGCCGGGGTGCAAGAGCTTCAGGACTGGCGCCCGAAACCCGCCAAGGCAGAGAGCTCGGTGCGCGCGGCCCGGCGAGTTTCGAACTCGTCCGCGGAGAGCGGCGACGATGAGGACGTCCGGAGGGTCCAGAGAGAGGGCCGGCACTGCGACGGCTGCGGCGCTGCCCACGCCCGCGCCAAATGCCCATTCCGCAAGGCCGAGTGCCACAACTGCGGCCGGCGCGGGCACATCGCCAAGGTCTGCCGGAAACGGCGCGAGGCCAAGAGGAGTTCCCCAGACCGCTCGGCGAGGCAGGACCGCACCACGAGGCCAAAGGACGGCACCCGGACCACGAGGACGCGGGACGGAGTAGGGCGCATCTCCAACGACAGCGAGGACGACGCTCCGGTTTGCAGCGTTTCCACGGAGCACCCCCGTTACTTCGTTGAGGTAGTAATACAAGGGGCCCCTGTTAGGATGGAGGTGGACTCGGGTTCTTCATACTCTATCATTTCCCAGGGAGAGTTCATGAAAATCGCCCCCCGCATGCGGCCCAAGCTCAAAGTGTTGAGGGCCACACTGAAGGACGTGCAAGGGAACCGCATCCCCGTGTTGGGGGTTGGGAAGTTCCAGGTCCAGTTTAAAAAGCACACCGCAACGCTTCCCCTAGTCGTCCTCAAGGGAGGTAAATGCAGCCTCCTCGGGACTCAATGGTTCCAGCCCCTGGGGTTGTCCATTGGGGGGGGGTGCATGCCGTGGGTGCACACGCCGCCGGGACTGATCCAATACAGAGCGTGTGCGACGCGCACCCCGAGGTTTTCAAAAAGGGGCTCGGAAAATTCAAGGGGCCCCCAGTGACTTTCGACCTGGACCCTGGAGTACGTCCAATCAGACTTAAACCGCGCAGAGTGCCCTTCGCACTAAAGGACAAAATAGAGGCGGAGTTGGACAAATTGGTGGGCCAGGGGATTCTTGTCCCTGTTGATTCTGCGGAGTGGGAAACTCCAATTGTAACAGCGCTCAAGGCCAACGGGGAGGTCCGCATATGCGCTGATTACAAGTGCACCATCAATAAGGCGATCCGCCCTAATGCGTATCCGGTGCCGGTAGTCAGCCACTTGTTGGCCAGGTTACACGGGGGGAGGTGTTTCGCTAAACTCGACCTGGCCCAAGCCTACCAGCAACTCCCGGTGACCCCCGCCGCAGCTGCTGCGCAGACCATAGTCACCCACAAAGGGGCGTTCCAGTTATTGCGCCTCCAATTCGGCGTGAATTCGGCACCCGGGATCTTCCAGTCACTCGTGGAACGCCTCCTGAAGGGGTTAGAGGGGGTGTTACCCTACTTTGATGACGTATTGATTACAGGGGGGAGCCGGGCCGAATTAGCAATAAGGTTGGGAAAGGTCCTGGCAATATTCGAAAAGGCGGGGTTGCGGTTGCGGAAAGACAAATGCGTTTTCTTCGCAACTGAGGTTGAGTTCCTAGGGTTCCGTGTTACTCCCGAGGGAATAAGGCCATCCCAATCCAAGGTGGCCGCCATCAAGAAGGCCCCTCACCCCACCTCCAAGCCCGAGTTGCAGTCGTTCCTTGGACTGCTCAACTTTTACCACTCCTTCCTTCCGCGGAAGGCAGCAGTGGCGGAACCGCTACACAAATTGCTAAAAAAGGACGAGGCATGGAAGCGGGGCGATGACCAGGAGATGGCTTTCAATGACCTGAAGCGACTCCTGGCATCAGATGCGGTGCTGACCCATTTCAATCCCAAACGCCCAGTGGTCCTGATATGCGATGCATCCCCGGTGGGGGTGGGGGCGGTGTTATGCCACGTACTGGAGAACGGGAGGGAGGCCCCGATAGCGTTCTACTCTAGGTCCTTGTCCCAAGCGGAGAGAAACTATGCCCAGACAGACAGGGAAGCACTAGCGATAATTGCGGGGACCAAGAAATTTCATGATTTTGTGTACAGCCGCCCCTTCACCATAGTGACTGACCATAAGCCCTTGCTAGGCATTTTCACCGCAGATAAGCCCACACCCCAAATCCTGTCCCCGAGAATGCTCAGGTGGGCCATTTTTCTCAACGCGTATCAGCACGCGTTGGTATACCGGCCCGGGAAGGAGATCAGCCATGCGGATGCCCTGTCGAGGTCCCCCATTCCCCGGGATTGCTGCCACATGGGCGAGGAAGAGAGGGACCACCAGGTCTTAATGATAGAGGTCCTAGACTCCCCTCCAGTAGTACCGGCCGACATCGCCAAAGCGACCGGCAAGGACAAAACGCTAGCTACAGTTTACTCCTGGGTACAGAAAGGGTGGCCTGTGTCTTCCCCAGCAGCGGAATTCGACACGTTCTTCAAAAAGAAACTAGAGTTGTCCCTAGAGAGGGGTTGCCTTTTGTGGAGACAGCGGGTAGTGATCCCCACGTCTCTCCGGCCGAGGGTGCTTAAACTGCTGCACGTCAGCCACCCGGGGATCGTCCGCTCTAAGGCACTAGCCCGCAGTTACTTTTGGTGGCCCCAGCTAGACGCCGACATCGAACACATGGTCGGCACTTGCGAAGCGTGCCAAAGCTCCAGGCCAGAAGAGGCTCGCTTGCCACATAGGGAGTGGGACGCAGCAAGGGGGCCCTGGTCCCGGGTACACGTAGACTTTGCTGGCCCGTTCAGGGGAACACTTTTCCTCCTTGTGGTGGACGCGTTCTCCAAGTGGTTGGAGGTCATTCCAGTCTCGAACACCTCCTCGGCCACAACAATTAAACAGTTACGGAGGGTCTTTTCCACGTTCGGTTTACCCGACACCCTCGTCAGCGATAACGCTAGCTGTTTCACGTCCGCCGAGTTCGGGGCATTCATGGATCGCAACGCCATTCGGCACGTCACCTCCGCCCCCTTTCACCCGGCCACCAACGGCCAAGTAGAACGCCTCGTGCGCACCACAAAAGACGCGCTGCGGCGCATGGGCACCGGAGACCTCGACCTGCAATTGTGCCAATTCCTGCTAAGGTACAGGGTCACCCCATTGGCGTCAGGGTACTCCCCCGCGGAGCTGTTAATGTGCAGGAAGCTGGCCACGGTAATCTCCAAGCTAGACCCCACGAGAGTAGAGGACAAAGGGCGGAACATAGGGGTGGAACCCGCAAAGAGTTTCAGTGTAGGCGCCCCGGTGCATTGCAGGAACTACGCCAACGTAATGGCGGACGAACATCTCATTATATACAGTGGCTATACATTTGAATGTGGCTCCTTGGTAGCTCATTGGCTACTGTCCGCGTGACGTCACCCTTAGTCACGCCCTTCTTGTCCAGGTGAGGCAGTGGCGGGAATCTTCCCGCGGCTGTAGGCATTTGGAGAATTTGTACCATGTGAGCTGGACGCTCGCTACTGCCCCCAGTGGTCACTAGCTCGCGTCCTAATACAGAAGGTTACAATGTTACTTTAGAGATTGTTACATTCACTCATTCGTGTGGTTGCATTTACTTAAAGGCACATTACAATCCATACACAACACCCCTCCCCCCTAGGATGAGACGAAGTCTCTCATCCAATGTGGTTTGTTGCATGGGCGTTTTGGGCGTAAGGCTGGCTGGCTTGTCCCGGGGGAGCTATCGCTTCTGTGTTCCCTGGGCTCTTGTCCTGCAACAGGAGAGGGAGACTCATTAGCGACTTGCTGCGGTTCTGCAGCTTTTGGGGTAGGGGTAAACTCCATTGTGGGAAAACCGGGGGCATTGGGGACTAACAAAAAAACCCGCTCCTCGCTTGGATGGGTGGGGGACCACTCCAAAAAACTCCCCCGGTTTTGTAACTCAAAGTCAAACTCATGTTCTGGGATATCTATGGGGGCATCCTCCAGGATATCTGCGGGGACAAACTTATTCCCTTCCCCCCTTGGCGGGGACCACCGGTCCCCCTCTTCTCCCCCTTGGGCTAAACGGGTGGGGGAGAGCCCTAACACTGAGTTCTGATGCGCGGTTTCCGTGCCCTGACTACCAGGAACCCATCGCCGGAGTTGGTCTGCATGTTGCCTCCAGAGTAGACCCGTGCTGGTCTCAACGCAGTACGACACAGGTCCAGTTTGGCCAATGACTACCCCCGGGACCCAGGCTGGTCCTGTGGTTGCGTAATTTCTGCAATGGTCCAGGGTGCCTATTTCGAAACTCTTGGTGCCCACTATCCCTATATTCCTCCCAGTATCCTCCACCCTTGTGGGGTCTAGCCTAGTCAGTATCGTGGTCAGCTTCCTGTGCATGAGGAGTTCTGCGGGCGAGTAACCTGACGCCAGCGGTGTCACCCTATAACCCAGCAGGAATTGGCATAACTGTAGATTCAGGTCCCCAGGGCCCATGCTTCCTTTGTTGTACGTACGAGGCGTTCTACCTGTCCATTTGTCGCTGGGTGAAAAGGTGCAGAGGTGATGTGCCGGATGGCTTTTATGTCAATGAATGCCCGGAACTCGGCGGACGTGAAACTACTTGCATTATCACTCACAAGCACATCGGGTATACCGAATGAACTGAACACCTTGCGTAATTGCTTTATGGTTGCGGCTGATGAGGTGTTTGCCACTGGGATAACTTCTAACCACTTGGAATAAGCATCCACTATGAGGAGGAAAAATGAACCTCTGAAGGGACCTGTGAAATCTATGTGCAGGCGAGACCACGGCCCTTTGGCTGCGTCCCATTCTCTGTGTGGAAATCGGGACTCTTCGGGCCGAGAGCTTTGGCAACTCTCGCAAGTGCTCACCATGTGCTCTATGTCAGCATCTAACTGGGGCCACCAGAAATAGCTCCTGGCCAAAGCCTTGGAGTGGACAATCCCCAGATGGCTGACGTGCAGTAGCTTGAGCACCCTTGCTCTCAAAGATTCAGGGACGACCACCCATTGGCCCCAAAGGAGACAACCCCTCTCCATGGACAGTTCTATCCTTTTCCTAAAAAAATGGGTCAAATTCTGCCACTGGGGAAGACGTTGGCCACCCTTTTTGCACCCATGAACTCACTAGGGCCAATGTCTTATCCCTCCCTGTCGCTTTGGCAATTTCCGCAGGAACTATTGGGGGTGAATCCAGAACCTCTATCAGGAGCACTTGGTGATCTTGTTCCACTTCACACGCGGGGTTGCCCACGTGAGGCAGAGGCGACCTCGAGAGTGCGTCCGCATGGCTTATGTCCTTTCCGGGGCGATAAACCAGCGTGCTCTGGTATGCGTTTAGAAAAATGGCCCATCTCAGCATTCTGGGGGACAGAATCTGCGGTGTGGGCTTGTCTGCGGTGAAAATGCCTAGCACGGGCTTGTGGTCAGTCACGATGGTGAAGGGCGACCATATAGAAAGTCATGAAACTTCTTTGTACCAGCGATTATTACAAGTGCCTCCCTGTCTGTGTATAGTTATGCTCTGCCTTTGACAGGGATCTGGAGTAGAATGCCACTGGGGCTTCCCACCCGCTTTCCAACACGTGGCACAGGACCGCCCCCACCCCCACTGGTGAGGCATTGCATACCAGAACCACTGGCTTCTTGGGATCGAAATGGGTCAGGATGGCCTCTGAGGATAAAAGTTGTTTCAGCTCATTGAATGCTCTCTCTTGACTCTCGCCCCATCGCCATCCCTCGTCCTTCTTTAATAATCGATGAAGTGGCTCCGCCACCGATGCCTTCCTAGGCAGGAAGGGATGGTAAAAATTCAGGAGCCCCAGGAACGATTGCAACTCGGGTTTTGTGGTGGGGCGAGGAGCATTTTGTACAGCGGCCACCTTTGACTCAGAGGGTTTTATTCCTACTGGGGTTACCCGGAAACCTAGGAACTCTACCTCTTTTGTGAAGAACACACATTTGTCTTTATGCAGCTTCAAACCCACTTTCTCGAATATGTCAGTACTCTGTCTAGCCTTTTGGCCAGTTCTGACTCGCTCCCCCCCCCCGTTATCAAAACGTCGTCAAAATATGGCAAGACCCCCTCCAAACCCTTCAAAAGTTGCTCCACTAATGATTGGAAGATGCCTGGAGCCGAATTTACGCCAAACTGTAGGCACATTACCTTAAAAGCCCCTTTGTGGGTGACTATCGTCTGCGCAGAAGCTGCAGCTGGGGTTACCGTAAGTTGCTGGTAAGCCTGCACCAGGTCTAACTTCGCAAAACACTTTCCCCCATGTAACCTGGCCAATAAGTGGCTGACTACCGGCACGGGATATGCATTTGGGTGTATTGCCTTGTTGATGGTGCAAATTCGAACCTCCCCGTTAGCCTTTAGCGCTGTTACAATAGGAGTTTCCCACTCCGCAGAATCGACTGGGACTAGAATTCCCTGGCCCACCAACTTGTCCAGTTCCGCCTCTATTTTGTCCTTTAGTGCAAAAGGCACCCTTCGCGGTTTGAGCCTTATCGGCCGGATATCTGGGTCCAGGTCGAACGCAACTGGGGGCCCCTTGAATTTTCTGAGTCCTTTCTTGAATACCTCGGGATGCGCATTACACACTTCCTGTATTGGATCAGTCCCAACAGTATGCACACCTCCTATGAACAAACCCAGGGGCTTAAACCATTGTACCCCCAGGAGGCAACAGGCCCCCTCCTTGAGAATGAGCAGAGGGAGCTCCGGGGCATGTTGCTTGTATTTCACCTTGAATTTTCCCACCCCCAACACCGGAATGCTCTTTGCCTGCACGTCTCGCAAAGTAGACTTCAGTGCTTTGAGCTTGGGCCGCACGTTGGGGGAAATTCGCAAAAACTCCCTCTGGGAAATAACGGAATAAGAGGAACCCGAGTCTCTCTCCATCTTAACGGGGACCCCTTGCAACAGTACCTCAACAAAGTAACGTGGGTGTCCCAAGGACACGCTTTGGACTGCCGCATTGTCGTCGCTGGGGACTCACCGGTACACTCCATGCACCTCGACGTCGCTGTCGTCTGAAACTTGGCCCACACCGTCCTGTTTCCTCGAGGGCCGGACGCCATTCTTCCTTGGGATACTGTCTGCTGAGCCCTTGTGCTCTCTGCACCGTCGCCTGCAAACCTTGGCAATGTGGCCCCACCGTCTGCAGTTGTGGCACTCGACCTTCCGGAACGGGCACTTGCTACAGTCGTGGGACGCAAAGTCGGCCGTCCTTCCGCACCTTCCGGATGTCCTCATCCTTGCTGCTCTCCGTGGAGGAGTGTGGCATCCGCCTGGCCACTTGCACCGGAGCTGCTGCCCTGTTGGGTTGTGGGGGCCTTGTTCTGAACCCCTTAACCCCGGCTCTCGTGGCTTCTGCTGCCTGTGCTTCCTTCAGGACCTCTTGTAACGTTGGGGGCGGCTCTTTGTTCATCAGCTTCCGTTGGGTCTCTTCGTCCCACAGGTCGCACAGCATGCGGTCCCTGAGGGCGATTTCTAGGTTCTCCCACTTGCATGGGCCTGCAGCCAAACGGAGGGCCGCTGCAAAGGCAGCCACGGACTCACCAGGGGACTGCACCCTCTTCCAGAAAGCGTCCCAGGCCAAGAACATCGAGACCGTGGGCTGGAAATGGTCCCGCAGAGCTTTCAGGAGCTGCTTAACCGGGACCTCGTTTACTTTTCTTTGAGACACCAGGTCCACCAACATCTTCATGGCCGGGAAACCTAGCATCCTGATGAGGATGGCTCTTTTCTTCCCCTCGTCTGAGATGTCAGGCACCATCAGTGCGCTTTTGAAATCCATCTCGAACAGTTCCCATTCCTCCGATTTGTTGATGTCGAAACTGGCCTGTGTTGCCACACCAGGCCCTTCCCTGAACTGTGACTCATAGGGGCGGAGCCACACTAGCCTTTAAAAGCTCTGAGCTCTTTCAGGGTCAGCCATTTTGACTCTGCATGTGCTCTTAAGCAGAGCTGCTGCTGAGGAGAGCCAAACAAAGGAAGTGAGCACTGGTAAGTTTTGCAGTTGGAGTAGAGCTGCTTTAGAGGCCTCTACTAATTTAAATTGATAATTGAAACTGCTGAGAGCCACCTCTGTTCAAACAGAGGAAGCAGTTTGAAGCTTCCAGAAGCAGGGGGGCAGGGCCACACCAGGCCCTTCCCTGAACTGTGACTCATAGGGGCGGAGCCACACTAGCCTTTAAAAGCTCTGAGCTCTTTCAGGGTCAGCCATTTTGACTCTGCATGTGCTCTTAAGCAGAGCTGCTGCTGAGGAGAGCCAAACAAAGGAAGTGAGCACTGGTAAGTTTTGCAGTTGGAGTAGAGCTGCTTTAGAGGCCTCTACTAATTTAAATTGATAATTGAAACTGCTGAGAGCCACCTCTGTTCAAACAGAGGAAGCAGTTTGAAGCTTCCAGAAGCAGGGGGGCAGGGCCACACCAGGCCCTTCCCTGAACTGTGACTCATAGGGGCAGAGCCACACTAGCCTTTAAAAGCTCTGAGCTCTTTCAGGGTCAGCCATTTTGACTCTGCATGTGCTCTTAAGCAGAGCTGCTGCTGAGGAGAGCCAAACAAAGGAAGTGAGCACTGGTAAGTTTTGCAGTTGGAGTAGAGCTGCTTTAGAGGCCTCTACTAATTTAAATTGATAATTGAAACTGCTGAGAGCCACCTCTGTTCAAACAGAGGAAGCAGTTTGAAGCTTCCAGAAGCAGGGGGGCAGGGCCACACCAGGCCCTTCCCTGAACTGTGACTCATAGGGGCGGAGCCACACTAGCCTTTAAAAGCTCTGAGCTCTTTCAGGGTCAGCCATTTTGACTCTGCATGTGCTCTTAAGCAGAGCTGCTGCTGAGGAGAGCCAAACAAAGGAAGTGAGCACTGGTAAGTTTTGCAGTTGGAGTAGAGCTGCTTTAGAGGCCCGCGCGCCTAACGGCGTGCGAGATTACAAACTAGGAACATAAGAAGAATATAGTCTTACTAGGTAGAAAGGTAGTAAACGTGTACATTTTTGAGGCCCAGAATACTGCACTTGTTAAAATGGATTCTGAGGGAACAGCTGTAGTTACCTGCAATTCTTGTGCCATGTTTGTGTTCTTGCCAAAGCACATGGAGAACTACACTTGCAGCAAGTGCAAGCTGGTTGCACTACTAGAAGAGAAGGTCCAGCAGCTAGAGGCCCGCATATCTAACCACCAACAAATTAAGGAGCTTGAGCTGTTCTTGGACAGAGCGGAGCAGACTATGCTGGACAAAGAAGAGACAGGGCACAGTTCTGAGGAAGAAGGCCCTTCACTAACTCAGGCGGGAGATGGTTGGAGGAATGTGACTCAAAGGAGGAGAAGAGTAGGGGATCACTCTGAGAGTCTGAAATTACAGAATAAATTTGAGGCTCTTTCCCTTATCACACCTGACGAGGAACACACAGAGGAACAACTGGTTCCACCTGATGATCTCTCCTTCATCACACTTGATGAGATCCAGGAAGATAAACAACAGGAACAAACTGAGTTTCTCTCCCTTAATATGGTTGATGAGGTGCATGTAGATGAACAGATTGCAGGAGAGAGGCTCCTTGTACTAGGCGATTCAATAATTAGAAATACAGAGAAATGGATTTGTGATGCACATGATAACCGTATGGTGACTTGCCTGCCAGGTGCAAAAGTTGCAGACATCACAAGAAATCTAGATAGATTGTTAGAGAGAACTGGGAACGAGCCAGTTGTCATGGTACACGTTGGTACTAATGATGTTGGGAAGGCCAAGCGGTCTGTCCTGGAAGCCAAATTTAGGTTGTTAGGAAGAAGATTGAAGTCCCGGACTTCCAAGGTAGCATTTTCAGAAGTGCTGCCTGTCCCTCGCGCAGGACCTACCAGGCAGGCAGAGCTCAGAAGCCTCAATGCATGGATGAGGCGGTGGTGTCGAGAGGAGGGCTTCAGATTTGTCAGGAACTGGAGAACATTTTGGGACAAGCCAAATCTGTTCAGGAGGGATGGGTTGCATTTGAACCATGATGGGACCAGATTGCTGGCACTCAACATCAAAAAGGCTGCAGAGCAGCTTTTAAACTGATAACTGGGGGAAAGCCGACAGGAGCTGGGCAGCATCCGGTTCGGGAAAGTGTGTACTTGGGTAGTGAGGAGGATGCAAAAATTACTGAGCAGAGCGAGGAGCTAGTCACTAGCATTCTAGCAGAAGGATGCAAGAGGCAGTCTAACAATGCAACTGGACACAAAAGACTGTGTCAGAAAAGCATATATAAATGCTTGTATACAAATGCCAGAAGCCTCCGGAACAAAATAGGGGAGCTGGAATACTTAGCAATAGATAAAAATATTGATATTATTGGTATCACTGAAACCTGGTGGACGGATGATAACCAATGGGATACAGTTATCCCAGGCTACAAACTGTACAGGAAGGATAGGAAGGGGCAAACAGGAGGTGGTGTAGCCTTGTATGTCAAAGAAGTGATAAAATCTTATGAATTGGAATATCTAGGTGATTTAGAGTCACCATTAGAAGCTCTGTGGGTAAGAGTACCAGGCCACAAGGATGGTCTAACAGTAGGCATATACTATCGGCCTCCGACCCAAACTCTTGAGGGAGACTGGCAGTTGGAGAATGTTGTAAAGGAGGCATCCAAGAAGGGAAGCCTGGTTATAATGGGGGACTTCAATTACCCTCACATAGACTGGGTGAACTGTTGTTCAGCACATGATAAAGAGATAAAGTTCCTAGATATGCTAAATGATTGTTCCCTGGGACAGATGGTTGAAGACCCAACTAGAGGTACAAGAATCCTTGACTTGATCCTGAGTAATACTCAGGATCTGGTGCAAGATGTTAATGTGACTGATCCAATAGGGAACAGTGACCACAACTCAATTATGTTTAACTTGATCATAGACCGCAAGTCACTGATAAAATCTAACACAGAGACCTTAAATTTTCAAAAAGGAAATTTCCCAAAGATGAGGAAACTAGTAAAAAAGAAACTGAAAGGGAAAATTGAGAGAGTCCAAACACTCCAAGAGGCATGGAGGTTGTTTATAAAAACAATAACAGAGGCCCAATTGGAATGCATACCCAAAAGGAAAAAGGGCACTGCCAGGTCCAAGAGGACTCCAATGTGGCTTACAGGAGCTGTTCGGGAGGTGATCAAGAGCAAGAAAAGCTCATTTAGAAGATGGAAGGCTTGTCCAAATGAGGACAGCAGGCAGAAACATAAATTCTGGCAGAACAAATGCAAGGCAACAATCAGGAAAGCAAAGCAAGACTTTGAGGAGCGTATAGCTAAAAATACTCAGAGGAATAACAAAGACTTCTTTAAGTACATTAGAAGTAAGAACCCAACTAGGAAGGCCATTGGACCATTAGATGACAATGGAAGGCAAGGGGTTATTAAAGAGGAAACAGAGATTGCAGAGAGACTCAATGAATTCTTTGCTTCAGTATTCACTGAAGAAGATAGAGACCACATGCCCAAAACAGAGCCTATCTTCGTAGGGAGGGAAACCGAAGAATTAAGCAAGATAGAAATAACCAGGGAGGAGGTCCTTGCATGTCTTGTTAAGCTAAACACTAACAAATCCCCAGGACCAGATGGCATCCATCCACGAGTTCTCAGGGAACTTAAAGATGAAATTGCTGATATCCTAGCCAAAATATATAATCTTTCCCTCAAATCAGGCTTTGTGCCTGATGACTGGAAGGTAGCGAATGTAACACCAATTTTCAAAAAAGGATCCAGGGGTGATCCAGGAAATTACCGACCTGTCAGTTTGACATGTGTCCCAGGTAAAGTGATGGAAACCATCCTAAAAGATAGAATTAATAGGCACATAGAAGAGAAGGCGCTGCTAAAGGAGAGCCAACATGGCTTTTGCAAGGGCAAATCATGCCTCACTAATCTGTTGGAATTTTTTGAGAGTGTCAACAAGCATGTGGATAAGGGGGATCCAGTTGACATTGTTTATCTGGACTTTCAGAAGGCTTTTGACAAGGTCCCACACCAAAGGCTCTTGAATAAACTTACCAGTCATGGAATAAAGGGACAGGTCTTGTCCTGGATCAGCAACTGGCTAAGGGACAGGAAACGGAGGGTAGCACTAAATGGACACTTCTCCAAGTGGAGGGAAGTAAAGAGTGGGGTCCCCCAAGGTTCAGTACTGGGACCCCTGCTTTTCAACCTCTTCATAAATGATCTAGAGGTAGGAGTAAAAAGCAAGGTAGCCAAATTTGCTGACGACACTAAATTATACAGGGTAGTGAAAACTGTGAGAGATTGTGAGGAGCTCCAGAGGGATCTCTTGACACTGGGGGAGTGGGCAAAACAGTGGCAAATGAGCTTCAACATTAGTAAGTGCAGAGTGATGCATGTTGGGGCAAAGAACCCCAATTACATTTATAAACTGATGGGGTCTGAACTCTCTGCGACAAACCAGGAAAGGGACCTTGGTGTCCTGGTGGACAGCTCAATGAAGGTGTCAACCCAGTGTGCCTCAGCAGTGAAAAAAGCAAACTCAATGTTAGGGATCATTAGGAAGGGTATAGAAAATAAGTCAGCAAGTGTTATTTTGCCTCTTTATAAATCTATGGTGAGGCCCCATCTGGAATACTGTGTACAGTTCTGGTCGCCATACCTCCAGAAGGATATTATGGAGTTGGAGAAAGTACAGAGGAGGGCAACCAGAATGATTAGGGGACTGGAACACCTTCCTTACCATCTGAGGCTGCAACGGTTGGGCCTTTTCACTCTTGAACGACGGCGTCTAAGAGGTGACCTGATTGAAGTTTATAAAATCATGCACGGTTTGGACAAAGTAGATAAGGAAAAACTGTTTTCCCTATCGCACAACACTAGAACTAGGGACACTCGATGAAACTTTTGGGTACTAGTTCTCAAACAAATAAGAGAAAGTACTTTTTCACCCAGAGGATTACTGGTCTATGGAACTCCCTGCCAGAAGAAGTGGTGACAGCTGTCAGTCTTGACAGCTTTAAGAAAGGATTAGACAAGTTCATGGAGGACAAGGGTATCAATGGCTATAATTATGGATACTTAAGGACGACCTCTGGGTTGGAGAGATAGGCAGAATATCTCTCAATGCCATTCCAGGGAATCCTAAGAAGGTGAAGGCACCTCCTTGGGAATACCCTGAAGGAAATGGTGAGCCACTGTGTGAGACAGAATGCTGGACTGGATGGGCTGTGGCCTGTTCCAGCAAGGCTGTTCTTATGTTCTTATGTTCTTATGATTCCGTGGGAAGCCATCATCCCATCCTCATCACCAATTTAGTGTTCAAGAACCAAGACAATAGAAACAGCTGAAGTCTGGCTTAACTCATCTTTATTGCATGATGGTCAGGGGGAACATGTGGTAATGGCGGACGAACAGCTCATTATATACAGTGGCTATACATTTGAATGTGGCTCCTTGGTAGCTCATTGGCTACTGTCCGCATGACGTCACCCTTGGTCACGCCCTTTTTGTCCAGGTGAGGCAGTGGCGGGAATCTTCCAGCGGGTGTAGGCATTTGGAGAATTTGTACCATGTGAGCTGGATGCTCGCTACTGCCCCCAGTGGTCACTAGCTCGTGTCCTAATATAGAAGGTTACAATGTTACTTTAGAGATTGTTACATTCACTCATTCGTGTGGTTGCATTTACTTAAAGGCACATTACAATCCATACCCAACAGTTGTGACAGTGGGAAACCAGTAAACAAGGTCCAATGAATGAAGAAGAATTGTCAGGACGTCTCTTTGGGTCACTCCAAATGTTACCAAGTCAACAAAGCAGTCAGGCAGAAGTCCAGACAAAAAGCAGTCCAGGTCAGGTTGGCTGGAGGTCTATCCTTAAAGGAATCATGGAATGTTGAACTTTGGGAACAAAGGAGCAAGCTGGGATGAAAATGACATTGTTTCTGAGCACTGCATGGTTTTTTGAATTCCTTACACCATTGGCTGCTCTTCAGCTACTTAGAATCTCTAGAATGTTTTTGAGGCAGACACTGACATCACCTTAGCTGGATTTTGATCCATCATTCTTACAGGTTGGGTAAGAAATCTTTTTCTGAGATTTCTTCTTATCTAGAGAGATTGTCTTCTCTGGGAAGGCTAGGCCCTGCCTCAAGTATTTTGAAACTTGGAACTGGGACTGCCAGCTGGAGCCTCAAGCTCATCTCCAGAAACATCCAGTTGAAATATGACCTCAATTAAGGAGGAATATGCCAGTGACATGAAGACAGAACCTGGCATTGGGATTGTGAACTATTTGCCCAGGACTGTTTGTGGTTTTTCATCCCATTTTACATAAGAACATAAGAACAGCCTTGCTGGAACAGGCCACAGCCCATCCAGTCCAGCATTCTGTCACACACAGTGGCTCACCATTTACTTCAGGTTATTCTCAAGCAGATACCTTCACCTTCTTAGGATTCCCTGGAAATGGTATTGAGAGATATCCTGCCTATCTCTCCAACCCAGAGGTTGTCCTTAGGTATCCATAATTATAGCCATTGATACCCTTGTCTTCCATGAACTTGTCTAATCCTTTCTTGAAGCTGTCAAGACTGACAGCTGTCACCACTTTATCTGGCAGGGAGTTCCATAGACCAGTGATCCTCTGGGTGAAAAAGCACTTTCTCTTATTTGTTTGAGAACTAGTACCCAAAAGTTTCATGGAGTGCCCCCTAGTTCTAGTGTTATGCAATAGGGAAAACAGTTTTTCCTTATCTACTTTGTCCACACCGTGCATCATTTTATAAACTTCAATCAGGTCACCTCTTAGATGCTGTCGTTCAAGAGTGAAGAGGCTCAACCGTTGCAGCCTCAGATGGTAAGGAAGGTGTTCCAGTCCCCGAATCACTTTGGTTGCCCTCCTCTGCACTTTTTCCAGCTCCATAATATCCTTCTGGAGGTATGTACACAGTATTCCAGATGGGGCCTCACCATAGATTTGTAAAGAGGCAAAATGACACTTGCTGACTTATTTTCTATATCCTTCCTAATGATCCCTAGCACTGAGTTTGCTTTTTTCACTGCTGAGGCACACTGGGTTGACACCTTCATTGAGCTGTCCACCAGGACACCAAGGTCCCTTTCCTGGTTTGTCGCAGAGAGTTCAGACCCCATCAGTTTATAAATGTTATGTTCTCTGCACTTACTAATGTTGAAGATCATTTGCCACTGTTTTGCCCACTTCCCTAGTGTCAAGAGATCCATCTGGAGCTCCTCACAATCTCTTCCAGTTTTCACTACCCTGTATAATTTAGTGTCATCAGCAAATTTGCCTACCTTGCTATTTACTCCTACTTCTAGATCATTTATGAAGAGGTTGAAAAGCAGGGGTCCCAGTACTGAACCTTGGGGGACCCCACTCTTTACTTCCCTCCACTTGGAGAAGTGTCCATTTAGTGCTACCCTCTGTTTCCTGTCCCTTAGCCAGTTGCTGATCCAGGACAAGACCTGTCCCTTTATTCCATGACTGGTAAATTTATTCAAGAGCCTTTGGTGTGGGACCTTGTCAAAAGCCTTCTGAAAGTCCATATAAACAATGTCAACTGAATCCCCCTTATCCACATGCTTGTTGACACTCTCAGAAAAACCCAACAGATTAGTGAGGCATGATTTGCCCTTGCAAAAGCCATGTTGGCTCTCCTTTAGCAGCGCCTTCTCTTCTATGTGCCTATTAATCCTATCTTTCAGGATGGTTTCCATCACTTTATCTGGGACACATGTCAAATTGACAGGTCGGTAATTTCCTGGATCACCCCTGGATCTTTTTTTGAAAATTGGTGTTACATTTGCTACCTTCCAGTCATCAGGCACAAAGCCTGATTTGAGGGAAAGATTATATATTTTGGCCAGGAGCTCATCAATTTCATCTTTAAGTTCCCTGAGAACTCATGGATGGATGCCATCTGGTCCTGGTGATTTGTTAGCATTTAGTTTAACAAGACATGCAAGGACCTCCTCCCTGGTTATTTCTATCTGGCTTAATTCTTCAGTTTCCCTTCCTACGAAGATAGGCTCTGTTTTGGGCATGTGGTCTCTGTCTTCTTCAGTGAATACTGAAGCAAAGAATTCATTGAGTCTCTCTTCAATCTCTGCCTTGCCTTCCATTGTCATCTAATGGTCCAATGGCCTTCCTAGTTGGGTTCTTGCTTCTGATGTACTTAAAGAAGCCTTTGTTATTTCTCTGAGTATTTTTAGCAATACGCTCCTCAAAGTCTTGCTTTGCTTTCTTGATTGTTGCCTTGCATTTGTTCTGCCAGAATTTATGCTTCTGCCTGCTGTCCTCATTTAGACAAGCCTTCCATCTTCTAAATGAGCTTTTCTTGCTTTTGATCACTTCCCGAACTGCTCCTGTAAGCCACATCGGAGTCCTCTTGGACCTGGCAGTGCCCTTTTTCCATTTTACCCTTTTTTGGGTGCCAAACATGGCCCTACCAAGAAATCCCTGGTTTGTGTGGCTGATCATTTCCCCCTACGAAAACTGGAGGAAGAAACTAGAGGAGTAGCTATCCTGGACTTGGTAGAAGAAGTGACAGCAAGAGAAACACTGGGGGAAAGTGACCATATTCTGCTTGAGTTCTTGATCTCAAAAGAAACAAAAGTGAAGTATATCCACACATACAGACTGGACTTTAGAAAAGCAAACTTCAATAAACTCAGAACAATGATTGGTAAAATTGCATGGCAGGAGCTCCTTTCAGTCAAAAGAGTCCAAGAGAGGTGGGCGTTTCTTCAAAAGGAAAATCTAAAGGCACAACTCCAGACAGTTCCAAAAAGAAAGAAAGATGGAAGACAGCAAAAGAGATCAATGTGGTTCCACAGAATGCTCAAAGAAGAGCTAGAAACTAAAAAAGACATGTAAGAAGTGGAAGGAAGGCCAGGCTACAAAGGAAGAGTACAGTCAAGTAGTGAAGAATTTCAGGAATAGTGTTAGGAAGGCAGAAGCTGAGAATAGATCTGAGGCTGACAAGAGATGCAAAAAGCAACAAAAAGCATTCTTCAAGTACTGTATAGTAAAACCCCATTTTATGAAAAAAGCTACCGTTCCATAACTTTTTCCTTAATTTGATTTTTCTGTAAAATGAGGCATTCCCATAAGAATGTATTGGGAGAAAAAAATTACCGACCCCCCACAAAATAATGTTTTTTTTTTAAAAAAATAACACTCTAACTCCTCTCCAGACCACTTTATTTCCACCCACAGGGCCCAGAATGGCTGGGCACAATATGCTCTGGGAAATCGTGTTCTGTAAAATGAGGTTTTTCTCTAAAATGGGACATGTTTTCAGCAAAAAAAAAAAAAACTTCTGTAAAACAGGGTTTCTATAAAATGAGGCTTCTGTAAAACAGGATTTTACTGTATTACAAAACAAAAGACAGAGAAAAGAAACAGTAGCTAATCTGCTCAGTGAGGGTGGAGAAATGTTAACAGATGACAAAGAAAAGGCAGAAGTGCTCAATTGCTACTTCAGCTTGATTTTCCTCCAAAAAATAACATACAAGCCTCCAGGCAAGTGTGAAATACAAGGGGAAGGATTGTAGTTTGAGATTGATAAATAGTCAAGAAATTCCTTATGACTTTGAATGAGTTCAAATCCCCAGGACCAGATGAACTACATCCAAAGATATTGAAGGAAGTGGCTGAAGAGATCTCAGAATCACTGTCTATCACGTTTTTGAAATGGCTAAGTATGAGACAACAGTGTGGTGTGGTTAGAAAAAAGGTCAACAATGTTTTAGGCTGCATTAACAGAAGTATAGTCTCCAAAACCCATAAAGTACTAGTCCCCCTCTATTAGACCACATCTAGTGTACTGTGTCCAATTCTGGGTACCACACTTTAAGACAGATGCAAACAAACTAGAGCACGTACAGAGAAGAGCAACAAAGATGATCAGAGGAATGGAAACCAAGCCCTGTGAGGAAAGAGTGAAGGAACTGGGCATATTTAGGCTTGAGAAAAGGAGACTTCGGGGGGGGGGGGGGGGATATGATAGCAGTCTTCAAATATCTGAAAGATAAAGAGGAAGGGAAGGACCTGTTCTCCATCACCCTAGAGTGATAAAACCTAAGAAAGCCACAGATATAGGCTGAATATTAGGGGAAACGTCTTAACGAAAGAGCTGTACAACAGTGGAACCAAATGCCTCGAGAGGTTAGTGAGCGCTCCAACACTGGAAGCATTCAAGAGAGAATTGGTCATTTGTCATATAAGCCTTGTGATTCCTGCATTATGCAGGGAGTTGGAGTTGATGGCCTAAAAGACCCCTTCCAACCCAGTTAGTCTATGATTCTATAATTTTTCAAACCCTTCAAATATTTTGTGAAAGGCTAAAAAGTAATAAACCACCTACCTTCCCTCTGTGTTTTAAATTGAGGAAAAAACATATTTTAAGTGATTAGAATATGAATAAATGGGAGGAGTGGTATGTAGTAAAATATAGTTTTTAAGAGTATAGATTAGTAGTAAAATATTGCTTACCTACCCTAGGTAATCTGTAACCAGGTATTTATATTCCAGTAGTGTATTTAACTTGTTTCTATCTAGTGAAAAAGGATATTCATATTTCTATCTAGTGAAAAAGGATATTCAACGGTCTCCCCCGCCATTTATTAGGTCTGGTATTTGTATTTTTCTTGGGTGATTTTAAGATGTTTTTAATATGTTGTTGTTAGCCACTCAGAGTGGGGAAGACCCCCCCCCATGTGTGGGGTAAGGTTAGCAGTGGTGGGCATCAAGAGGTTCGCCCCAGTTCTCCAGAACCGGTAGCAAAAATTCTGGCTAGCCGCGCTCACCCAGGTTTTGAAATAAAGTAGTCCTAATTTGGGTACAATGCAGAGCTTTCCCCCTGGCCACGTCCACCATACCATGCCCACAGTGTGGTAGTAATTTTTTTTGGAGCCCACCACTGAAGGTTAGGTAAAGGTTTCCCTTGCTTGAAAGTCAGTCATATCCAACTCTAGAGTCCAGTGCTCATCTCTGTTACAAAGCTGAAGAGCCAGCGCTGTCTGCTTTTGCAGACATTTCCGTGGTCATGTGGCAGGCATGACTAGACACCGGAGCGCACAGAACCCTATTTACCTTCCCACCGAAGTGGTCCCTATTTATCTACTTGCAATTTCTTGCTTTCGAACTGCTAGGTTGGCAAGAGCTGGGACAAAGACGGGAGCTCATTCCGTCCTGCAGTACTCGGGAATCGAACTGCTGACCTTCCGCCTCCCAGTCAGTGTCCAAGTGGAATAAATAAATAAATAAATAAATAAATAAATAAATAAATAAATAAATAAATAAATGAATGAATGAATGAATGAATGAATGAATGAATAAATAAATAAACAAACAAACAAACAAACAAACTTTTGAACTGCCCAGAGAGGACACTAAGCCATGAGTTCTCAACATTTTCGTGCCACAGGCCGGACACATAGTTCCTCTACTGTAAACGCTGCTGTAAAATGCATCCGCGGGTCTTGTAAATGCATTTACAACACCCACAAGTACATTTATGATGTGTTTTTGGCTTTTTTTTGCCTCTTCTGCCACTTCTAGCGGTGGTAGCGGGAGCAAGGGCAGCATGTTTTTGGCTGTTTTTGCCATTTTCGCTGCTTCCAGCAGCAGCGGTGGCAGGAGCCACATAAAATGGTGCCTCGGGCCGGGGCCGGCCCATGAGCCATATGTTGCAGACCCCTGCGTAAGCACTATGGAGCAATATATGTGTGATTGCTTTACTTTTTTCCACATCAATATGCTTGTACCAAACCAGTTGAGGGCACTAAAAGGCTGAAGCAAATTACTATCCAAGTATTATGCATCTCCACCTGGATAGGAAACAACACAGATGAATGCCATGTTGTACTCTACGGAACTAACAAATGCAGCTGTGTGCACAAAATATGCATCAGACTAGAAAAATCCCATCAGAGATAGGAAATAGAGAATTACTACAGGCTGGGTTAATTTTTAAGGATCTAAAAATATTACATTTACATTCAAGAGGATTTTTAAAAATGTTTAATTTACCTTGCTGTTTAAATTGACATTCTGTTACTGTACTGTACTAAAAAAATAACAAAATGAAGGTGAAGAATTCCGCCCGTGATTTCATTCCTTCCCATCCTTTTGCCCCTGTTTTAAGATTTAGAGAGACATAAACAGGTCCATAATTTTTTGAAAACTATTTCTCACTCCCTCACCTAATCATTATTTTGTTTTTTCCCCCTCTCTCTTAATTCCACCTCCACAGCCTGCTCCTTTTTTAAAAAAATAAAAAGCTTGGACCTCTTCATTAGGGTTGGGGAACACAGTGTGGGAAACAGAAACCTCAAAATGCATTTCTGGGAGGACTTGCAAATAAATGAAATTTCCTTTATTGTTTCCTTCACAGGATGTAGACTCAATTTCCTCTTTCAGTTTCACAGACTATGGACCATCATTTCCAAACCTTTTTCCAGTTATGACCCCCTTTTAAAAAGGCTAAGTATTCAGTCCTCCCACAACATATTTGCATACTGTTAGATATAATATCAGGCTGCCATGAACTACATGTACCATAATGCATTGCCCATGTGAAATCACCCTGACCTGACCTAACCTTATTAAAGGACCCCAGCTTTCCCACTTCCCATTCCCTTGCTGACCCTACTGACCACAACTGACCAGTGGAAATAAAGGACTTTAAATACAGCTAATGACTCTGGAGTTATTGGACCAAACCATCGGAAACTCTCTAACAAATTGGTAGTGGAGGATGGTTGTCCGAAATTAACTCCAACAATTAAAAAATGACCAGAGGGAAGACCCGGAACAAAGCGGTGGGGGCAACGATGAACGCCAGCCAGGCCGGGGCTAAACAAAAGGCTCTTTATAAATCTATGGTGAGGCCCCATCTGGAATAGTGTATACAGTTCTGGTTGCCATACCTCCAGAAGGATATTATGGAGCTGGAAAAGTGCAGAGGAGGGCAACCAGAATGATTAGGGGACTGGAACACTTTCCTTACTATCTGAGGCTGCAACGGTTGGGCCTTTTCACCCTTGAACGATGGCGTCTAAGAGGTGACCTGATTGAAGTTTATAAAATCATGCACGGTGTGGACAAAGTAGATAAGGAAAAACTGTTTTCCCTATTGCATAACACTAGAACTAGGGGGCACTCCATGAAACTTTTGGGTACTAGTTCTCAAACAAATAAGAGAAACTACTTTTTTCACCCAGAGGATCACTGGTCTATGGAACTTCCTGCCAGAAGAAGTGGTGACAGCTGTCAGTCTTGTCAGCTTTAACAAAGGATTAGACAAGTTCACGGAGGACAAGGGTATCAATGGCTATAATTATGGATACCTAAGGACAACCTCCGGGTTGGAGAGATAGGCAGGATATCTCTCAATGCCATTTCCAGGGAATTGTAAGCAGGTGAAGGCATCTGCATGGGAATACCCTGAAGGAAATGGTGAGCCACTGTGTGTGACAGAATGCTGGACTGGGTGGGCTGTGGCCTGTCCCAGCAAGGCTGTTCTTATGTTCTTATGTTCACAGTGTGTGGGTCACTTCTTGGCAAACTCTGATCCACCTTAAACAAATTTATACCAATGGCATATTTCCTGCTTCAAGAAAAAATGCATTCTCAGATACAAGTTGCATCCAACAATGATTACTGACTACTGATATAGCAATAATGATGCTACTGAAACTGTATCGATTCACCACCATATTTATACAACTACAATATAAGATCTGGGCTTAGGTTTTCCCTCTCTTCTTTGTCTCTCTACACATACATCCACTGTCTCAGACATTCATTTATTGCAAATATATATTTTAGTCCTATGCCCCTAGAACCAGGGGGCACTCCATGAAACTTTTGGGTACTAGTTCTCAAACAAATAAGAGAAACTACTTTTTCACCCAGAGGATCACTGGTCTATGGAACTCCCTGCCAGAAGAAATGGTGACAGCTATCAGTCTTGACAGCTTTAAGAAAGGATTAGACAAGTTCATGGAGGACAAGGGTATCAATGGCTATAATTATGGATACCTAAGGACAACCTCCAGGTTGGAGAGATAGGAAGGATATCTCTCAATGCCATTTCCAGGGAATCCTAAGCAGGTGAAGGCATCTGCTTGGGAATACCCTGAAGGAAATGGTGAGCCACTGTGTGTGACAGAATGCTGGACTGGATGGGCTGCGGCCTGTTCCAGCAAGGCTGTTCTCATGTTCTTATGATGCACCTGGAGAAGCCACGAGAGAAGCAGATCCGGTGGCAAGGGACAGTCTGGAACAAATGGTCAGCCAGAGACCGAGTCCAGGAGGGCAACCCCCAACCAGAATGACATGATCACGGTAACTGTACCGATGAAGCCATCAGGCGAGCGAGAGGACAGATTATTTCCGTGGCAGAGTTACTGGCCCTGATGCAGAGTGAGGACGGATCCCCCATCATCGGCGTGGTAAGCTCTACCACGGGGACCTCAATGGTAGGAATCTTAAACACCACGCTGGTTTTGAATCTAGCCAATATGGCCGACCAACCACAAGCGGCGGCTCTAGATTCAAACCCAGGGGCGGAAAACACAGACGACCCGGCCAGAAACAGAACAAGGTGACCGCTCGAGAGAGCAAACCACGTGAAGGAGGGACACAGCCCCAAGACAGCGGGAGGGAGCAGATCATTCAACCCTAGTGTGATAAGAATGCTTGCTAAAGCTTGCTTTAGGATAAGGCCTCTGTATTCATTGTAAAGGCCATGTAATCAGAATGTGTGTTTGATACAGTGCGATTCACATTTGCTCTAGTTAAATGAAGCAAGTAAGCAACAGATCAGCAAATTTCACCATACCACAGTGAAAAATAAGTTATTTCTGGAAAGGAAATGACAGGGAACTAGGTTAAGGGAGACGAAAACAAGTTGCTTAGAACCAATAAGAATGCATCCATCCATCTCCAGCGATGAATAAGCGAACACTATGGCGAGGTGCCGATCCGGACAAGCAGGAGCCCCGGAGCAGAGATCTTCTCACCATGGTGACTGGCGCAGACAGAAGTTTGCACAGCTGCAGACATCACCTGAGAGCTCCTCCTACAGCACAGAAGAGGAAGAAGACAGAGGATGACCAACGAGCTCCCCCTCTGGCAAGGAGGAAGAAATACAAGGGACACTAGCAAGAAACAGACAAGGAAGACAGGCGAGGTTCTCCTTCAGGTCCAAGAAAAAAGGACAGGCTGGAATTTCAAAACTGACAGATTGCATACCAGCCCCATACTGTCAATTTAAAGACAGACCAGGGCACGAGAGCAACTCAAACAACGGCAATGCCAGCCAACTGAGTTTGCTGCCAAACCATTTTCAAGTGCTTTGCAGAACTGGAAGGAACCTCCTAGACTGGGCTCAACAATTTCAAGTGATCTTAATGAGGGAGGGGGCACAGTACCTGATCAAAAATCCATCAAAAATGCCATGGTCTCTAGAGGTGGATAAGCTATCACAAGGTATTCTGTTTGTTGTTGGGGTCCATTGATCCTGCTATTTACGGCAGCATCCCACATGGGTTGACCATCTCTGAGGTATGGGGGAGGTTGTGTGATATGTTCTACTGTGGGAACAGAAGTATGACCAGCTTCCTGATATGAGAGTTGTACACATTTAAACTCAGGGAGGGGACCCCCATGAGTGAACACTTGATGAAATTGAACAATATGAGGTCTGACCTCATAAGGAGGGGGGAAATGTCACAGAACAGTCTTTGGTCAGCTTCATCTACAACTCTCTTGACTCAAGCTGGGACCACTTCCTGACCCAATTGGATAATGTGAACAGTGACAATGTTACTCTTGAATTCATAACTGGAAAACTCATATCCAAAGACAATCTCAGAAGGGATAGGGCCCACACACATAAGGAAAACAGGCCATCCAAGAAGGTCAATTTCACCAAAACAGCAGGTTCGCTACCTGGGTGTTACAGCTGTGGGTCAAACAGACACCTTAGGAGGGACTGCCCCAAACCTGTCAAGGAGAGGAGGACCACAGGGCACGCCTACTCACATGACAAGACACAACACGAGGATGCGCCAAAGCTAAGGTATGGGTCACAGGATAGGGCCTCACATAGACATGGGAGTGATAAGGACAGGGGTACAAGGTGATGGAGATCACCCAGTCCCAGAAGAGAGCTCAAGATGCACGGAGAACCAGATAGGGACAAGCCGGACTCCATCAATGGGGTTAGGCACAACAAGGCAAGTGAACACACAACTGAACACAGGTGACGCTGGCTAACAGATTCCAGTGCCACCACCCACACATCATGCCACAGGGAAATATTTAGCTCATTCATGAAGGATTCAATCAGGGTCAAGGTTGCTAACCAAGAGTATGCAAACATGGCTGGAAGGGGAAGTGTCTACATCCCAGAGATAGGGGAAGTTAAGAATGTCTTTTACATCCCAGGAATTCCTTACAATGTGTTAGCCGCCATCAAACTCTCCGAGGACTTAGGCCTACTGATAACCTTTGAGAATAGAAAAGCCTCCATCAACAGAAGGGGAGAGAGAGTAGGGAGTGTGTAAATCCTTGGAGGTCTGCCTTACTTCCTAGCCAGAGAAGAAAATGACAAGCTGGCCTTGATCGGCCTTCTCGGCAACGATGACCATGAAGGGGCTCAAGAAGATATCCCAGGTACCACCCAGGAATCTGAAAGGGATGAATCAGATGTTGTCAAGGAATCTCAGGACACATGCCCAGAAGGGGAAGGGAAAAACGCCTACAGCACCGCAGAAAATGAAGGGGTCACAGGCACAGAGCAGAGGAGACCCCACATTACCATAGGGAAACCTGCATACAATGGATGTGCACACCTGTTACACAGGAAACTGACACATAGGTTTCTCAATAGTCAAGAAAATGTTGGAACACTCAGAAGGGCTAAAGGTCAAGAACTGCGAGGACTACCTGGAGTGCTCCATATGCAAGAGCTCCAAGTCTAAGGTTGACCCTCGACCAAAGACAACCACAAGAAGATCAGACCACCCATTCCAGCTAGTACATATCAACCCAGTCTGGCCACTCCAAAGCTCCCTAGGCCAGAAAAGGTTATTCCTGACATTAGTCGATGACTTCAGCAGTTATGGGTTCATTTACACCCTCAAAAGCAAGGATGAGACTTTCACCAAATTCAAGGAATTCTACAAAAGAATACAGACACAACACAATACTGATGTGAAGCAGCTGGTGACTGACCGAGGCTCAGAGTTCCTGTCCAAAGAGTTTGAGGAATGGATGATCGAGAAGGGGATGTTGCACTATAAGACTGCACCATTTTCTGCATTCCAGAACAGGGTCGCCGAACTAAGAAACGGAGTACCTCAAACCATGATTAGGTGTGCAATTGAAGATGCATGTCTGAACTTCTCATATTGGGGAGAAGCATTGCTGTACTCCAACTACACACTAAACAGGCTATGGTCCAACGTCATAGGGAAATTGCCCTACAAAGCAATGTACAACCGGAAACCCAAACTATCTCACCTCCACATTTTTGGTGTGTTTGCTGATGTACATATACACAAACAGCTGAGAAGAAAGGGGAAAAAGATATCAAGGAGACTGAGGTTTTTGGGGTACGAGCCAGGTTCAAAGGCCTATCATTTCCTGGACCACAACCTGAAGATAGTGGTATCCAGATCAGCCACTTTCCATGAGCACGCCAACTGGAGCAAGATACATGCAAATGAAATCTTAACCAAGGGGCATAATCAAGAAGAGGCCAGGGCACGATGTGCCAACCCAAAACACGAAGGGGCAGATGGCACATCACATGACCAGGTCGAAAGGCAATGGTCAGGCTGGAGTGCAGCAGATACTGAGGACAGCGAACTGCCGAGACCAACTGAAGTAGTTAGGCCGAAGAGATCAACAAGGTCAACCAAGAACCAGACCTCCCAGAGATCTGGAGAATTTTGTGATGAGCATAGAATTCTGCCCCGAAGCACCCTCCAGTTACAATGACATAGCCAAGCTGCCACAAGACGAGCAAGACAAATGGAGGAAGGCCATGGAAAAGGAGATGGAGAGCCTCAAGACTCTTAAGGTATACACCCTCACACGGGTCCCGGACAGTCAGAAAATGGTAGGGACAAGATGGGTCTTCAAAGTCAAGCATCTGGAGGACAACCAGAAACTGTACAAGGCTAGGCTGGTGGCCCAGGGTTTCTCCTAGAAATACCCGGACGACTACAATGATACCTATTCTCCAACCGTAAGGCCAGAAAGCGTCAAGGCTGCCCTGGTGATGGCCATTTGGGAGAACAAATGTAACAATTTGACGTACAAACCACCTACCTACATGTTCCACTAGACAAGGAGATATATGTCAAGGCACCACCCGGTTTTGGATGTAGCAAAGGGGAAACCTGGCTGCTCAACAAAAGCTTATATGGACTCAAACAATCTGGTAAGAGATGATATGAGTGTCTGTCCGGGGCATTGGGGCAATTAGGTTTCCTTGCCACTGAACCCTCTAACAGCCACAAAGGCTGACAGATGTGTGTTTATTTATTTTTTATTTATTTTATTTATAGTTATATTTGTATATGCCGCCCACTCAGGCAGAACCCGACTCAGGGCGGCATTACAACAATTCTAAAAATACATAAAACATTATAAAAACCTTATAAAAACCCACATAAGAAAGACACAGGAGGAGGTAGAGAAATTACTGCTCTACATTGACGACCTGTTGTATTTCGGAAGCAGTAAGTCCAAATGCGATGGTTTTGCCAGAGACCTGCAGAAACAATTCTCACTAAAATGCATGGGGGAAGTAGACAAGTATCTGGGGGTGCAAATCTCCAGAATACAAAATGGGTTTGTCATCTCTCAGAAAGAGAAGATAGTCGAGTTGCTTGAAAAATGCAGTATGTCGGAAGCACACTCTTGTAAAACGCCCATGAGCACAGACTTCCTTAAAACCGCCAACAATGAGGCGGAACCATTTGAAGATAATAACCTCTACAGTTCGACCACATGGTCACTACTGTACATCACTACTTGGACCAGACTAGATATCACCCTGGCAGTGAACCTTCTCTCGTGACATTCAAGCGACCCAAAGGTCCACCACTGGATGGCAATCAAGAGACTTCTGAGATACCTCAAGAGCACTATGACGCAAGGTTACTACTTAACCCCCCCCCCCAAATGACCAATGAACCCAAACTCTCATGCTATGCAGATGCAGACTGGGCCAGAGATATAAAGACAAGGAGAAGCACATCAGGATACCTAATACTTCTGAACGATTGTCCCATATACTGGCACACCGGCAAACAGAGACTGATCTCCACATCCACAGCAGAGGAAAGAATACGTTTGTGTGTCAACCGTCGCAAACGACCTAGTGTATTGCCGCAAGCTAATCTCCACCATAGGGGTGGAACCCAGTCTTCCCATCACTATTCATGAGGATAACCAAGCAGCTATAGACATATCAAAGGCTGAATCCGTAGGGCGCAAATCTAGTCATATAGACATCAAACACGAGCATGTGAGGGAACTGGTGGGAGAGGGGTTTATAGATCTGGTTCACTGCGACACCAAAGAACAGACTGAAGATATCCTAACTAAAACACTCCCACTAGCCCAACATAGCTACCTATTCAAACAGTTAGGCCTAAATGAATAAAGGTGCTTTCATGTACGACATGTTCATTGCGTATGATATTAAAAGGGGTTTTGTTAAATGGAATATCAGACTGCCATAAACTACATGTACCATAATGCATTGCCCATGTGACATCACCCTGACCTCACCTAACCTTATTAAAGGACCCCAGCTTTCCCGCTTCCCATTCCCTTGCTGACCCTACTGACCACCACTGACCGCCATGCAGCCAGTGGAAATAAAGGCCTTTAAATACAGCTAATGACTCTGGAGTTATTGGACCGAACTATCGGAACTCTCTAACACATACAAATTTTAATAGTGTAAATAAAATACATTAAAATGTATTGTATATTTCAGAATATAATTCTTTAATTATAACCTAATATTAATGTAATGGTTGTCCTTGCCTCCCTCTATGAAAATTCCCAAACTGAAAACTTTTCAGTTTCGCAGTGGAGCATAACTATGGCAGCACCCCACTCCAGAAAACAATTTGCAGCCCCCTTGTGGGTTGTGACCAAAAATCAACCAAAAGCTTCAATGCCTTTTATTATTTCCCCCTTTCTCCAGCACCAAGTCAGTTTAAGACCATACACTTGGTTTTTTTTCTTCTCCCCTTCCTCCTCACAACAGTCCAGATGTCCTGGGGGATATCACTGGATTCGACTTATTTTCAGGAAAGAACTTTTTTTTTTGTTTTTCAGAAAGCCAATTTTTTGTTGTTGTCCCTATTGCCACATAGTCCTAACTTAATACTATAGAAATGTTCATGCAAAAATTCACGTTTAAGGTTGTAATTACACAGCAAGGAAAATGCAAATTCACCATGAAATCACACTGGGGGATTTGAGTCTGTTTGATTTAAGTGGCCACCGTTTATTCAAACAGATTGCATGCAGTTATGTCCCAGCAGGTGGCACTGTTACAAACAATTCCATTAAAAAGGGTAGTAAGGCTCTTTCTTCTCTTGATTTCCACTATTGTTAACTTTAAAAACCTGTTGCCATCTGGGTGTTGCTCTCCATTCTTAAGTTGTTTAAAGCAAAGTAAAGCAAAACAAAACAAGAGTTGCTCTCAGAAGAAAAAATAATAATATTGGGACAGAAGTTTTGTCTGTGCACTAACACTGCTTTGTGCATGTGCAAGTTCATCCTGCTAGAAGTATTTATGTATTTACTAGCAGGGGTGCCCGGCCTCGCCCGGGGTGTGTTTCGGGATGGCAGGCTAGTTCAGTTGTCCCCTACCTTTTTACACTGCTGGTCTTATCCAGGGTCTTATTTATTTCCTGTGCACCACAGGAGGTGGCTAGCCCAGTGCCCGGGCCTTGCTTGCCTCTCCACCCCTGCCATCCTCATGTACCTTCTTGGGCAGCCATGGCTTGCCACGGCCAAGTCCTCCATTGCATCATCAGCAGCTCCTGCTTGTGTTTTCCGGGCTGGCTGGTGACGGACGCAACCTTGGCAGCAGGCACCCTGGTGAGGAGGGTATGCAAGGCCAGGGTTTTTCTTGCGAGCCTCCTGTCCCCACTCTCTCCTGCTTTGCTGGTGGGCTGAGAACCCGACCACAGCAATGCGTGCCCCAGCGGGCATTTCACGCGAGGCTAGGGACTGTTCTCACTTATGCACCTTAGGCCATGCTCACCTTGGCAGGCGGGGTCTGGGCGCCTTTCTGGGCCGGCAATCTGGGCTCCTGTTGAGGTGGTTGGTGACTGGCACTGGTCGTTGATCGCCGGCCCCAGTATTTCTTCCACTCACCTGGGCAGTTGGGGCCTTGGCCTCCCATGTCCGTGGCCACCCAAGCTTCTGCCAAGGCTTTCTGTGTTTGGGCCTGGTCCTTTCCTGCTGCAGCTGGTCGTGCATGAGTGCATCCACCCTCCCCAGCCATGTGTTGAGCTCAGTCCTTCTCCTCCCATGGCCACGGCCATTTGGGCTTTCAGCAAGTCATTTCGTGGCCAACGGTCCTGCAGTCCCCCCCCCCATGGAGTGCACATTGCAGGTCATGCTGTGAGATGTGTGTTGGCGCGAGCTGCCGCTCAATGGCTCTGCGCGTGCCCAGTCTTTCCCCCGACCTTCACACATGCACAGTCCTTTTCCCCTGGATTGTGAGGCATGTGCCCCACTGCCAGCCCCGGAACCCCAATGTTTATTATGCTGGATCATTTTTCTTTCCCTAAGTCAGTAACTTTCATCTTTAAAAAACATGCTTCTTTGACATTAGCTATGCCCAGCTTAATTTAACTGACCATATAATGTGAGTGCTTCTCTGTAGCTCCAAACCAGGCCAATTCTCAGTCTAAATCAAACCCATCCAAAGTTTGATTATTGATTCCAAGACTCAGAAAGACACAGATGCAAGACAGAAAGACACTGAAGATAACAGGGCATGTAAAAAGAATATTGTACTTTAATTACTGGAAGCTAAAACATCCAATCACAGTGGATTGTTTTAGCAAAATTCCTCTATCACAGTGGGTGATGCTGAATTAAAACATCCAATCACAATTGATTGTTTTAGCAAAATGTCTCTATCACAATGGGTGATGCTGAATTAATAGGTTGCAGAACTGCTCCAGGCTTGTCTGATCTATTCTCACCCACCTTATAATAGTTCTCAGGTGCTAGTTTAATGCACTCATTGCTGCACTTGGTTTAGGCGTTCCACTGAATGACATACACATGTCAATGCAACATCACTTAAAAGTATTCACAATCTTTTGACAGCTTCAAAGTGGATATTTCAGTGATGAAGTACAGGACAGAACTTTATGGCTCCTAATAAGGAAATCACTTCCACTCAGATTAAGAACATTAACCAGAGTTCAGCTTTGGAACCCATTATTTATTTGCAAGCCAAAATATCAAAATAATAATAAGAACCATGTGGGAAAAATTGGATTGACTTAGCTCCTTTAAATGAACCAAGACGGTTTCCTCTGATGATGTCAGTAAAGCAGTTATCTATCTCAGCACGATTTCTATTTCTGTCTCTGGCTTCTAGCCTATAAACAACATGTAGCATCCCTGTAACAGCCAATTCTGTCTAACTTGCCGCTCCAGCTAGACTATGCTAATAGTCACATTCCTGTGTCAAAAAACCATTATCATTTTGTCATTTGTTTCCGCACAAGGGTTCTTATGTGGTTGCATTATAGTTTGGGTTGCATAGGCTTTATGTGTCACTTATGTCCACTACTTGCAGCCAGCCATCTCCAAAATAGTTGCCAAACTGAAACTGAGCACAACCATACCATATAGGAAAACTCTGAAAGTAACACATCCCAGACATCTTGGAGCTTGTTCTAACATGGAGATGTGTGTCCATGAATATGGACAGGATCCTTGAAGAAGTGAGTGTTGGACCCTTGCCCGTCTTGGCTTTTAAAAGCAGCCAAGAGGGGACTTGCTGAGTGTGTAAGGGAAATGGTGAATGCCTCCTTGGAGCATGGCATGATTCCATCATGCCTAAAAGAGCCAGTAGTAAAGCTGTTATTGAAAAAGCCCTTTGTGAACTATGCTGTACTGGATAACTACAAGCCAGTCTCCAATGTTCTACTTTGGGATTGGTATTAAGATAGGCATGGTAGCTTCAAAAGCTCTAGGGTTCTTGTATGAAATTGATTAACTACATCTCTTTTAATTTGGGTTAAGTCAGCATTTCCCAAACTGTGCTCCGTGGAACACCGGTGGACTTGTAAAATATGTAAAATAAGCCTCAGTCAGCACATTTGTAAAATAAGCCTCAGTCAGCACATATGTAAATTAAGCCTCAGTCAGCACACTGGTTGATCAGTGCTTTGGGGAAATTGACTTAGGCTTCTGGGAATTGAAGACTAAGATCCAAAGATTAGGGAACCGTGATCTAAGTGGATGACATACGTTTGCCTAGGGGAAAGCCTTTCTGTAGCTTCTTGTCTGGTAGCTTCTTGTCCAGAGTTGGGGGGATATAAAATGAAGATGGTCTTGGTGAGAGCTTGAGGATAGTCTTAATGCAGGGTTGCTTCCTACTTCTGAACATTCTGTGCCTTCATTCTGCACTACTGACTAACTCAGTGTGAAAGACTCCATTCTCCATAGGTCCAGGGCAAGTGGTCATGCTATTGCTTTTCTGATGGAGTCCCTTTGGCTTACCATTGTTATTGGCCCTGCATAAATATAGACACTTTTACATGGACTCAGATGCCTAGGTTCCAATAGCACATTTGCAGTTTAGTGCACTAGCTGTGCCTAACTTGCAAGAAAGGAAATTACTGGGACTCACCCACCTCCCCTGTGAACATCTCAGAATTGACTGCATCTCTCCTGGGCCCACGCCACTGGCCCGGGATGGGAAACTCAGCTCACCTGCGGCTGCCTGCTTCGCTCCTCCTCACCCCTCCTGGCCCTGCCTGCCAGAGGGGTTTGAAAAGGATATCAGAGCCGCTGCTGTAGAGGGTCCTCACCGCTTCTCTCCTGGGCCCATGCCACTGGCCCGGGATGGGAGACTCAGCTCACCTGCGGCTGCCTGCTTCGCCCATCCTTGCCCCTCCTGGCCCCGCCTGGCAGAGGGGTTTGAAAAGGATGTTGGAGCTGTTGCTGCAGAGGGTCCTTGACATGTCTCTCCTGGGCCCATGCCACCAGCCCGGGATGGGAGACTCAGCTCACCTGCGTCTGCCTGCTTCGCCCCTCTTCGCCCCACCTGGCCCCACCTGCCAGAGGAGTTTGAAAAGGATGTCGGAGCTGCTGCTTCAGAGGGTCCTCACCGCGTCTCTTCTGGGCTCATGCCACTGGCCCGGGATGGGAAACTCAGCTCACCTGCATCTGCCTGCTTTGCCCCTCCTCGCCCCTCCTGGCCTCACCTGCCAGAGGAGTTTGAAAAGGATGTTGGAGCCACTGCTGCAGAGGGTCCCCACTGCATCTCTCCTGGGCTCATGCCACCAGCCTGGGATGGGAGACTCAGCTCACCTGCAGCTGCCTGCTTTGCCCCTCCTTGCCCCTCCTGGTCCCGCCTGCCAGAGGAGTTTGAAAAGGACGCCGGAGCCGCCGGGTCAAGGTTCTCCCTGGTTCTGCCGTGGATGTTTGAGCCTGGGGCTCCGTCGCAGACACTAGGTGGTGGAGGAAATTGTAACTGTGTAACTTTGGTAATGTGACAAACCATATATTTGCTTGTTATTGTATTGTACTTGTTTAATTTGTATCCTGTAATTTGCATTTAGTGATATTGTATTTTCTGACTTGTAGTTGTAATTTGCATTTGCAACTGTATTCTTTTTGTTTGTATTTGTTGTAATTGCATTTTTATATACTGTATTTTGTATACTTTTTCTATGTTGTAATTGCTGCTTTGGGTCGCCCATTGGGTCGAGGAAAGCGGGGTATAAATAATAAATGAAATGGGGGGAAATGAAAAAATTTAACTTCTGCCAACTAATCCTATTCTAGTTCTAACCTTTCACTAGAGAAATGTCCTTGCAAAAATTCCAGTTTAAGGGTGTGACAATGAGAGAAATGCAAATTCAACTCTATGTGTGTGTGCGTGCGTGTTGCAATGATACTATATGTCTTGGTCATCTTGTTTTGTTGTTTTATTTTATTTTTATTTTTTTAGTTATTTTTATTAGAATTTTTCAACAAATACACAATAATACATAATAAAAATACTAATAAAAATACACTAAAATACTAAATAAACAAAAGAAAACAGCCAATAAACAAAAAAAGATACAACCTATCCTAATACATTTTTCATCTGTTGTTATATTTCAAATGCATTAATGCCACCCTTAAAAATAAATTCACTTAAATATGACACTTAAATTCACTTAAATATGACACTTAACTCAAAGCCTTCTTTTTAATATTACTTGATTACTAGTACTACTGAGTCATACACATTTTTATTCAATTCATTACCAATTCGGATAGGAAACAATAACAAAAACAATAATATACACACCCCATGTTTATTTACATTGCCCAGGAGAGCTCAGAGTGACTCATTATTTTATCTCCAAAAACTACTTTGTTCCGGTTTCTTTCAACACCCATAAGTGAGTGATCCACAAAAGGTTTCCATATTTTCCAAAATCTGTTCTCTCTCAAGCTACCCTTATTTTCTTTTATCTCCCATGTTAGTTTATCATTCAATGCTAAATTCCGCATTTCTTTATACCACTCCTCCGTCTGTATGCGTATGTCATTTTTCCATTTTCTAGCAATACATTGTCTACCCGTCGTAAGCATTATTTCAAATAATTCTTTCTCATCCTTATTTAAATTAGTACCTTCCACATTTGTTAACATACTGGTACCCAATCCAAGCTTGATTTTCTTACCCAATATTTCTCCAATCTCCTTTTCAATTCTTTTCCAAAAATCCTTTACCACGATGCAACTCCACCACATGTGCTCACAAGTTCCTACTGTATCCTTACATCTCCAACACATTTTATCCCGTTTATTATCGATTTGATGTAACCTCACTGGGGTCAGGTACCACCTCCATAACATTTTATAGTTATGTTCCTTAATTCTAATCAACATGGTTCTCATTATCCTCTTTTTCCATTTATTTCTCCATATATCTTTTTCAATCTTTATATTCAATTCTTGTTCCCAACTTGACTTCAATTCCTCCTGTGGATCACCCTCTTTATTCAATAGTGTATACAATTTACTAACTAAGCCCTTAATATTTTTTTCCCTTTCTAACTTTTAGGATCAATTCTTCAAATTCTGTCATTTCTCTATCAAAAGCGTATTCTCTCATGTTATTCCAATTATTTACCATCATTTTCTGCAACCAATTCATTTTCAATTGTTCAAACAAGTTTGTCTTTCTATCATTATCCCTACAGATCCGTAACCAGTCTTTCACCAGGAACACTTAATTCTTATCCAATATTCCCTGTACCTCTTTGTCTATCTTTATTGTGAAGCTCGCCATATCAAACAATTCCAAAATCGGAGAGGAATTCGGGGCCAGGTCCTTCTTCACTTTTTCCATACATTCATTAATCCTTTCATCAAAGTGTTTTTAGTTACTACCTTTTCCACCTTACCTCCTAAAAAAACCATTTTACCTATGTTTCTATAATCCCTCATCTCAATTTGTTTCCAAATTGTTTTTTCCCTTGCCAAGACCTTCACAACATTTTTAATTTGAAAGGCTCGATAATATACCACCAGATTTGGCATTCCTAAACCCCCTTCTTTCTGAGGTAAGTACCACAATTTTTTTGTAAGTCTGGGCTTCTTTCCCCCATTACAAAAATTATTTATCATCTTTTGAAACTCCTTAATCTCCTTATCTTTCAATTGAATTGGTAATGCCTCAAATAAAAAATTAATTCTAGGTAACAACATCATTTTGCTAAGAGCAATTCTCCCAAACCATGACAGGTTTAACTTTTGAATTTTTTTTATTTTAAGCTTAATTTCGTTTTTGAAACTATCATAATTCAAATTTTTAAGATCATCCAATCTGTTTGATATATTTATATCCAAATGTTTCAGCTTGTCTTTAATTTGAATGTTGCTCATTCCCCTTATCTTCTTTCGGTCCTCTTCTCCCATATTACAAAGCATCATTTCCGATTTATCCCAATTTATCTTTAAACCTGTAATATCTTCAAAATCTTTTAATTGTACTCTAATTCTATTCATAGCCTTCTCAGGATGTTTTACAATTATCAATGTGTCATCGGCATACATGCTTATTTTATTCCCCATAATCCCCTCTATTTTTCCATCCTCTCTTATAGCTTTTGCCAGAATCTCCATTGCCATAATAAATAATATAGGGGATAGAGGACAACCCTGTCTTGTACCTGCCTCTAATTTTACCTCATCCGTAAACTCATCGTTTACTCTAACATTGGCTATTCCATGTTGATATAATTGATCAATTACCCTTCTAAATTTATCGCCAAATCCATAACTTTTTATTATTTCCTTAATTGAAATCCATTGTAGGGAATCAAATGCCTTAAAAATATCCAAAGATATTAATCCCACTTTTTCTTTCGTTTGACTCACAATATCTATTAAATCTAATACTCTTCAATTCAGCCTTCAATCTTTGTAGATTACCAAATACCATCTTATCTTTCACCTTTGAATGTTCCTCCTGTAACTGCTTTATCTCGCTTTCAATTTTATCCTGTGCTAACTTATGCTTTTTATATGCTTTTTATATCTATTACTTGCCAACTTAATACATTGAAGGATTGGTTAAAAGCGTGTGATGTTGATGCCGAGCGGAAAAAAATGTTTGAGATATTAAATCTGAATTGGTTTCAGAAGTTAAAGGTGGACAATTGGAATAAAAAATATAAAAGAGAAATAGGGATAGATAGAATACATACGGAATTTGAGGAATTGGTAAGGAAGATTAGAAAAGGGGAAAGCAGTATTAAAGGTCTTGTAAGCAAGCTTTATAATATACTGAATAGAGGTGCAGATCCACAGGAGGACTTGAAACGGAAGTGGGAACAAAATTTGAATATAAAGATCGGGGAGATTGAATGGAAAAATAAATGGAAAAAGAGGATTATGAGAACAATGTCTGTAAGAATTAAAGAACATAATTTTAAAATGTTGTGGCAATGGTACCGGACACCATTAAGACTTTACCAGATGGATAATAAAAGAGATAAGTTATGTTGGAGATGTAAAGAAATTGATGGAACATACGAACATATGTGGTGGAGTTGTAAAAAAATAAGGGATTTTTGGGGAAGAATAGAAAATGAGTTTGGTGAAATATTGGGTAAAAGTGTTAAGTTGGTGTCGGGTACTATTCTTTTAACAAATGTGGAAGGCTTGGGTTTAAACAAGGAGGAAAAAGAATTATTGGAAATCGCACTGACAACGGGTAGACAATGTATAGCTAGAAATTGGAAAAACGATGTAGATATACAGATTGGAGAATGGTATAAAGAAATGTGGAGTTTAGCATTGAACGATAAATTGACATGGGAGATTAAAGTCAAAAGAGATAATTTAAAAGAGAATAGATTTTGGAATATATGGAAACCGTTCGTGGATCACTCTATTATGGCAAATGGTAGTTCAGGACCAGTACCATCTCAAAGAAGTTTTTGGAGTTGAGTAGAAAATAAACTCTCCGGGCATTGTACATATTCACAGGGTGATTATTATTTGTGAAAAAGATTTGTGGTAGTACAGAAAAAAATTTTTTTTCCCCTATCATTTTGGACTTTGAAACAATGGCTCTTAATATTTGGTAGTTAAATAGTAATTAATGAGTATAGATATTGTTATGTGCTAACATACAGTAATGTTTGTTAGTAAGATACTATGGATTTGTTAGTGTATTGTATTGTTAACGTATTGTTAATGTTTTCTTTTCTTTTTTGTATGTTTATTAAAAACTTAATAAAAATTATAAAAAAAAAATACATTCCCCTCTAAAAACCGACTCCATTTCATCCCAAACCATGTTAAAATTTACCTCGCCATTTTCGTTCCATTGACAATTTTCCTTCCAACTCTCCATAATTTGTTCTTTACATTTTTGGTCTTTAAATAAATTAACATCATATCGCCATCTCCTTGTCTTTCTACTTTCACTATGTAAACTGAATTCTAGAATCACCTTAGCATGGTCTGACTCCTTAAAAATTCCAATTTCAATCTCCTCCATATTTTTGACCATGTTTTCAGTTACAAATATATAATCAATTCTAGAATATGAGTTATGAACATGCGAAAAATATGAATATGCCCTTTGTGATCCCTTAACCTCTCTCCACGAATCTTTCAAATTTAAGGAAATCATCCAGTTATCCAAAATCTGTCCTTTAATGCCTTTTTCACACCTTAAAATATTTGTACAATCCAAATTTGATCTTACTAAATTAAAGTCACCGGCCACAATCATATTTACTGATTTTTCTATTACCAAAATTTTGTGTACTTTTTCTAAAAATTCAGCTTGATGTTCATTTGGGGCATATATATTCACCAGGGTTACTTCCTCATCATCTATTTCCCTTTTACTATCAAATATCTCCCCTCTGGGTCTGAAATACTGTTTATTTTCTCGAACCCCAATTTAGCAGAAATCAAAATTGTGACTCCTCTTGCTTTTGATGTACCATATGACTTTTCATAATGTTGCATCCAACCAAGAACAATTTTATTTGTATCTTGAGATTTTGATGAGTTTCCTGTAGAAAGACTATGTCCAGCCTATCCTTCCTCAATGCTAGTTCTATCCTCTTCCTCTTGACCACAGATTCTGTACCTTTTACATTCCACGTTAACACTTTAATACCCCTCATTATCTATTAAACACCCTCTTCTACCTCTTCTGAGCTCTTCCTTGGGTGTGCTACCAACTAACCCTAAAAAACTAAAACAAAACTTAACACAAAAAACACTTATTACTACCCTCCCCACTTTCTTCTTCAAGAAAAAAAGGTTGCCTTCGTGATCCAAAGAGGGGAGGGGGAACGTGTAAGATGCACATGGTAGTTGTGGCTCAAGCACACCTTCCACGTTGTAAAAACAAAACTCTTCCCCTATAAGAATTCTTGCTTTCATTCCTTTTTTCCTTCTATCCTTTGCTTGGCTCTTCCTCCACCACAATCAATGATAGGTCATCTTCTACTCCACCTGGTTGCTCTTCTCCTGCAGCACCCCCCTCATCTGCTCCACCATAATCCCTCCTTATCCCTCCCGACACAACAGATCTTTCCTTAGCTCCACCCACTCATTTGAACCCGCCTTAACCAAATCCAGTAAGGTCAAATACTCCAATGCATCTGTTCCTGCATCAATCACCTGCATTTTTCTGTCATGGTCAATCACCTGCATTTTTCTGTCATGGAAGAATCTTAACTGTTGTGGAAACTGCCAATTGTATTTTATCCCTTTTTTCATCAGTAATTTTGTTACAGGTTTCATCTTATATCTCCAACCACGTTCCTTAATAACAATGTCATTATATACCTCCACATCATTTCCATCGATTTTCAAAGCGCCAGAACCAGCTTGTTTTAAGAAGGCCATTACCTTCAGCTTATCCCCCCAATTTGCAAATTTAACCAAAACATTCCTGTAATCATTTTTCCCCCTTCTTGGTCCCACTCTGTAAGCATTTACAATGTCCTCATTAACAAAAACCTATCCCTATTTTCAATTTGTTTAACCAATCAACAATTCTATCTCTTAGCTGGTCTGGCGTTTGTTCAATCATATGGCGAATCACAATATTCTGTTTTCTTATCATTTTTTCCATCACATCTATCCTTTTTTCATGCTCATCCATTTTCACCTTATTTTCCTTAACCTCTTCCTCTATCCCTTTCATTTCCCCTTTCATCGCTTTCATATCATTTTGCATCAATTTAACATTGCCCTCTAACTTATGAATATTTAATTCGACTTTTTAAGAAAAACCAATAACCATTTCAGCCAATTTATCCTGTTTTCCCAGAATTTCATTTTTATCTTTCACCCTTGCTTCATCCATCCTTTCGAATTTCTGGAATAGTTTACCAAATTCAACCATTATTTGAGTCTGATCAAAAGCAGTTGGTTCCAGTGATGATGAAGGCATCTCCGCAGCTGCTGGTTTATCTTTTCTCTTAGGCTTCACAACCTCCTCCTCCTTCCCCTTGCTCCTTGCAGCTTTATCCATTGTAATATCAAATAATAGTTTCAATGCAGTGATTCTTTTGGATCCCACAAAACCCTCTCCTTGAAACTGTTCCAGAGTTCAAACAAGCCAGAGCTCTCAGCTTGACCCAATTCGAATCCACGAGCTTGATTGAAGCTTTTATAATCTCTCACACTTTATGTCCAAAACATGGAAACCCAATTCTTTATTGTAATCCACCAACAGCTGCTATTCCACTTGTAAATCCTTACACCCTCCAACAATTGTATTCCAGAAAAGAGGGGGGGAAGTTGCTTACATCCACCAAGACTTGATTGAAGCCACCCAATCCTTTATAATCAATTCCAGCTCAAAAAAAATCAATGAACCATTAATATCCAACTTTAAATATGTCAGGAGCTCTTTTGCTGATACAATTGCAATCCAATTTTGTCCCAGTATCATAGGCTCAAATGGAAACTCCAGCCACTAAGTATCCAAATAAGCAGTGTTTTAAACATTATTTTCTAATATCATGTTGAAATTTGATACTTTGGCAAACTTATATCCTCCAGAGTAAACAACCATTTGGAAGAAATAAGATAGGTTATCCTGCCAGTGAGTCAATGCTGATCATCAGGAAGCAACGATTAACTAATCTGATAACCCTGAGGACTAACAGCCTTGGGGGTCAAAGTCCACAGGGAAGGATGATGGTCCCCAAGTTGATTAAATCCCACTTGAATCCATCTTGATGGAGGGCAGCAGCTTTGTCAATGCTGGCCTGGGGTTGATGAGGATTTTGTGTGCCAAAAGGACTCAGGACCAGAAAGTGGCTCACAGAACTGGATCAGTGGTATGGGTGTCACTCTATGATGTGGAAGGCAAATAGAAGACCACTGCATTATATTCTCTGGACAGTCTTCATGGCTGATCACCATGATGATCGCCTATATTTGGAATCAAAGAAGACAAATATGCGGGAAGAATGGGAGGGAGACCTATTCTGATAGTTGTCTCATAATACAGTGGAACCCCAAATAATGACAAAACTTGGTCCCCCAAGTCGCAACATTATTCAGATTTCGTTGTTGCTTGGGTGGAATTTTTTGTTGCCCATTTTAGGGTCTCCGACACCCCTGCCACCTCCAGGAGGATTGGGGTAGCCAATCGGGGCTTTTACTGACCCCCCCCCCAACCTGGATGCTGTTACAAGCCAAAAACTGCAGCCGATGAAGGAGTTTTCCCCACTGTTTTACCTTCCAGCAGTCTGGGCAGGTGTGGGGGGAATCTGAAACAGCCCCATCAGCTCCCTCTAGCATCAGATTGGCACCCAGGGTGCCTCTGCCCACCCCAACCCAAAAAGGATGATGTGGTCTCCTACCTGTTCATGCTGGTTGTGGAGGAAAAAATCTCTCCCTGCCCCGACAAACAGCCGATAAAAGTTGCGGCAGTAATTTTCATTTCTGTTTTTTGGGACTTCGATTCCCAGAAAGCCAAAGCATCCTGTAAAAATGCATGTGGTGGCCATTTTCTTGTACAGGAAGCTTTGGCTTTCTGGGAATTTAAGTCCAAAAAACCAGAAATGAAAATGGTTGCCACAACATTTATCAGCTGTTTGTCAGGACAGGGAGAGAGATTTTTTCCTCCACAACCAGCGTGAACAGGTAGGAGACCACGTTGTCCTTTTGGGGGTGGGTGGGCAGAGGCACCCCAGGTGTCTCTCTGAGGCTAGAGCGAGCTGATGGGGCTGTTTCGGATTCCCACCCACCCACCTGCCCAGACTGCTGGAAGGCAAAACAGTGGGGAAAACTCTTTCCTCTGCTTTTTTCTGCAAAGTCATCTCCCGCACAACGACGTGATGTTGTTTTGCGCGAGGAGACTTTGCAGAAAAAACCGTGATGTTGTTCAAAAATGATGTTACTCGAACGCATCTTTGTACAGGGGTTCACTATAGAAGCTTGCTGGACCTTATATCCAATGTGTAATTACACACTGACTTAGCAAACACAGAACCATTTAGGGAAATTCAGTTTCATTTAACAACTGCTTCGAAATGTGGTTGATTTGGCTTAGTATGATGTTAATTCTCATAGTGTCCTTCATATTTCTGCACTATGAGACACCTTTGCCCACACTTTCTGGAACTGACAAGGAAGATTTCCCTCTACTTGCTTCTTCCAAACTGGAAGGGAGGGATATCTTGCTACTCTTCCATTACAAAATATTACAGGTTATGGTGCTACTGTGCAGAAACATGTTTATTTTGTTGCACACTATTCCTCAGGCTTCATTGCTTTTGATGTTTGCAACTTTGCAAGCATTTCCTAAGCATGTTATATAGTATAATAATACTAATTATTATTATTATTATTATTATTATTATTATTATTATTATTATTATTATTATTATTATTATTATTATTATTATTATTATTATTATTATTATTAGTAGTAGTAGTAGTAGTAGTAGTAGTAGTAGTAGTAGTAGTAGTAGTAGTAGTAGTAGTAGTAGTAGTAGTATTTATGACTATTCACCATGCACTACACACATGTAGTGATGTTGATACGCTGTATTTACCTAGAAAATCAGGAAGTAGAGGTCTTCTGCAAGTGAAGCAGTTGAAAAAGAGAAGCACGGATTGGCAGATTATGTAAAAGATAGTGTAGAACCATCTTTAATGGAGGTCAAGAACAAGAACTTGCTTAAAGTACAGCAAACAAAGAGCCAATATAGGAAAATAATGATTCAAGCACGGACCGACAGCTGGTATACAAAAGCATTGCATGGACAGTTCCTTGAAAAGATTGAAGAAAAAGCAGATGAAGAAAAGACCTGGTTATGGCTTACTAATAGAACACTGAAAAAAGAGACAGAAGGCCTGATCCTTGCAGCCCAAGAACAAGCCATCAGAACAAGTGCAATTAAGGCTAGAATAGAAAAATCAGCTGATGACCCCATATGCAGACTTTGTAAAGAAGTGGATGAAACCATTGATCATACACTGAGCTATTGCAAGAAAATAGCCCAGACTGATTATAAACAGCACCATAACACAGTTGCCCGGGTGATCCACTGAAATTTATGTCACAACTACCATCTGCCCGAAGTAAAGAACTGGTGGGAACATAAGCCTGAAAAAGTGATCAAAAATGAGTATGTAAAATTACTGTGGGATTTTCAAATACAAACTGACAGGGTTTTGGAGCACAATATCCCATATATCACCATTGTGGAAAAGAACAGTGTGGATCATTGACATTGCCATACCTGGGGACAGCAGAATTAATGAGAAGCAACTTGAAAAAACCATCCGATATCAGGATCTAAAAATTGAACTGCAGAGACTCTGGTGTAAACCAGTACAGGTGGTCCCAGGCACCGTGCCTAAAGATCTAAGCAAACATTTAGAAATAACTGGAGTTGGCAAAATCACCATCAGTCAGCTGCAGAAGGCCACCTTACTGGGATCTGCCCGCATAATTTGCCGATACATTACGTAGTCCTAGATGCTTGGGAAGTGTTCAACTAGTGATTTACAAAATCCAGCATTGTTATCTTGTTTGCTGTGGCTTGTATATAATAATAATAATAATAATAATAATAATAATAATAATAATAATAATAATAATAATAATAATAATAATAATAATAATAATAATAATAATAATAATAGACTAAAGAAGTGGATGTATTTACAAAAGTTCATATTGAAAACGTTGAAATGTAACAGTCTTTCAGTGCCACAACTCTTTGGTTTTGGTTTTTGTGTGAATATACTTAGCATTTGAGTTTGTTCCGTTTGAGTTCCTCATAATACTTCCAAAGCATATTTAATATGTCATTTATTTATTGTTTGCCATTTACTTAGCTCTGTTGTAATCTTGGTTATTTCCCAATACAGGCATTACAGATGTTTGATACTTCTGAGTCCAATAAAACTCCACTGTTGAATAGCTCTGTGCAAATGTGATTTTGTAAAACCAGTCAGTGGTAAAATGCAGTACTGCTGAGGTTCAAAGATTCTGTACATATGTACATACTGAGAACACAAGAATACATGCATGCACTCTGAAAATATGCTCAATAATATTTAACAAGCACATGCCATAAACTCAGTTCCAATTTGAGCAGGAAATGCCAGCTTGGCTTGCTTGGCATACAAGCACAAGTGGGGAAGTGGGCATGGCCACTAGAAATTTTTACTACACACACACACACACGCATGGACGGGGGTGGACTGGTAGCTGCCCACCACTATAAAGCCTCTCTATAACAATTCCTGCCAGTAGTAAATACTGCTTGGCCATAGTACAGTATCTGACTTTTACCAATTTGAGGCAAGCCTTTTCAGGTTGTTCTAAGTATAAAGTACTCAGGTGTGACTTATAATTCCCTTCTTCTGGAGCATTATGGAACTGTGCAGCCCTTCCCAAGGCCAAACAGGGGCACTGTGTGGCTTTTCTCCTGAGAAAGACAATGATGAATTGAACTCTCACCCTCTCACCCTGACTATATAGTCAAATATAAAACTCACCAAATTATTCCGCTAATAATTTGCAAACATGAAAAGTAGAAATGTACTTTCAATATTATAATATCAAATAAAACATGAAATGCAATCAGCAAAATAGAAATAAGACATATGTGTATGTTGTGTATGGAACTTGTGCCTTTAAGAAATGTAACCTTGCATTCAAAGTAACCTTGTATCCGAATGAACTGTGAGTCCTGGTGATTACAATGTAACTCAGCTGTCTTTGCTAGCAATTCAGCTGCCACTAAAGGCAGCTGCAAAGCTCAGCCCACATGGTTCAGATCACCCAATCACTGAGTAGTGCGGGAAACACTCCCTCCACAGGTAAACCTTGTAAGGTATTCAGTACATCCCTATGACATCACTGATACCACAAACAATAGGTTTCCATAGGGTGAAATTCAAATATACTGTAAGCATATATAAGGAGCTGCATCTCTGCTATTACCCCATGTTCAGATTACAAACCTTGCAATAAAGATGTGTTTGGCCCCCTGACTGCTGCCTACTGCGTATCAATCTGCAAACATCAAATTGGCGATGAAGGTGGGATAATGGCTTCCCACAGCATCAAGCTAACTCCATTAGATATCAGGGTGCCAGAGAAATGGGCCCTATACGAGCGCCAGTTCCGGCACGCAATGGCTGCCGAGCGCATCGAAGATGAGGACAAAATGCGCTCCTGCCTCCTCGCCCAATGCGGCCTCCCTACGCTTGAGTTGGCAATGCACCTCCTGCTGCCTCGGGACGTCGATACTGTCCTGCTCAAAGAGATCCTGTCCACACTGCAGAACCACTTCCAGCTGAAGGTATCCACCTACCCAGCGAGAATAGCTTTCCACAGACGAGACCAGCAACCAGGAGAATCCGTGGCCGATTACGCCGCCGCCCTCAGGTTAGCTACTGCCCTGCCAGTGGGACAACCTGGAGGAAGCCCTGAGGGACCGCCTGCTGTCCGGGTTGCGGGATGAGGAAGCCCAGTGGAGGCTGATGGCCAAGGGAACACCTTTCCTTCAACTCCATCCTGTGGGAGGCTCTGGCAGCTGAAGCAGTGAGGTCCAGGCATTCAAGGCAAAGGGTCCGGGTCCACCGTGCAGGCCACCCAACATTCACCCCCACATTTGCCCAGCTCTTCTTCATCCCCAGAGGCCTCCTCATCCTCAGGGTCTGGGTCCAGCGATGACGACAATGTCCAGAAAGTCCGACGAAAGTCCCCAAAGAAGCACACCATTGAGAAGGCCCACCGCTGATGCGACGGCTGTGGGGCGTCCCATGACCAGAAAAAGTGCCCTTTCCAGAAGGCCAAGTGCCACCACTGTGGACGCCGAGGCCACATCGCCAAGGTCTGCAGCCAACGGCAGAGGGAGGACCAGGAGCCAGCCGAATGCCCTCGATGGAAAGGAGGCGGCATCGGAAAGATTTCTGCGGAGAAGCCAACAGTGAGCCGTGTGTCTGTTGCACACCAGCATTTCTTTGTTGAGTTACTATTACAGGGGGTCCCAGTTAGGATGGAGGTGGATTCAGGTTCATCCTACTCCATCGTGTCCCTGAAGGTTTTCCTTAGCATTCCCCCCAATTCTCGCCCAAAGCTCAAGGCCTTCAAGACGTCCTTGCGAGAAGTGCAGGGCAACCTGATTCCTGTTTTGGGGGTGGGGGACTTCAAAGTCAAGTTCAAGCATTTCACGGAGAAGCTGCCCCTAGTGGTCCTTAAATGGGGTTCCAGCTACTTCCTGGGATGCCAGTGGTTTGCTCCCTTGGGTATTGAACTGTCTGGCATCAACGCCATAGAGACTGATCCAGTGCGAGACGTGTGCGATGCACACCCAGCGGTTTGTGAGAAGGGACTCAGGAAATACAGAGAGTGCCCAGTTTCGACCTGGATCCACAATTCGACCCATCCTGCTCAAGCCACGATGAGTGCCCTTAGCCCTCAAAGACAAGATTGACAAACTGGTGGGTCAGGGGATTTTGGTTTCGATGGACTCTGCGGAATGGGAGACACCAATTGTTACCGCTTTAAAATCTAACAGGGAGGTTAGAATTGGCGCGGATTACAAATGCACGATTAACAAGGCCCTAATGCATACCCGGTGCCGGTAGTTAGCCATTTACTAGCCACTTTACATGGGGGTAAATGTTTCACAAAGCTAGACTTAGCTCAGGCCTGTCGGCAGCTCACGGTAACTCCTGCTACAGCAGCTGCACAGACGATAGTAACTCACAAAGGTGATGCGCCTCCAGTTCGGCATAAATTCAGCCCCCGGAATATTCCATTCTCTCATTGAACACCTTTTAAAGGGTCTCCCCGGGGTACTCCCTTATTTTGATGACATTTTGATCACTGCGGGGAGTGAGTCAGAACTAGCAAAGAGGTTGGACAAAGTCCTAACAGTATTCAAGAAAGCGGGGTTAAGATTGAGACGGGATAAATGTGTGTTCTTGGTGAGGGAGGTAGAGTTCCTAGGGTTCAAGATAACCCCCGAAGGAGTTAAGCCCTCCGACTCAAAGGTTGCGGCTGTTCGAAACACCCCTCGCCCCACCGCGAAACCAGAACTATAGTCCTTTTTAGGACTCATAAATTTCTATCATTCCTTCTTGCCAAGGAAAGCTTCTGTAGCGGAGCCTCTGCATCGTCTTTTAAAGAAAGACGCTGTTTGGTGGTGGGGGGACAGTCAGGAAAAGGCTTTCAAAGAGTTAAAACAGCTCCTCTCCTCAGAGGCAATCTTAACCCACTTTGATCCAAAGAAGCCCGTGATGTTAGTTTGTGATGCTTCACCAGTGAGGGTGGGGGTGGTGCTGTGCCACATGCTAGAAAATGGACGGGAAGCCCTGGTTGCTTTTTACTCAAGGTCCCTTTCAAAGGCAGAGCGTAATTACATGCAAAGAGACAGAGAGGCCCTTGCGATAGTCGCTGGAACCAAGAAATTCCACGACTTCCTCTACGGTCGGGCTTTCACGATTGTGACCGACCACAAGCCACTGCTAGGTATCTTCACCACGCGCAAGCCCACACCCCAGATTCTGTCCCCCAGGATGCTACGGTGGGCCATATTTCTTCATGCTTACCAGTTCACACTGGTCCACTGCCCGGGAAAAGAGATCAGCCATGCAGATGCCCTTTCCCCTCCCAGAGCTAGGGGAACCCAGGTGGGAGGTTGAGCAGGATCATCAGGTACTGCTGATTGAGTCTCTCAACTCACCCCCAATTGTGCCCACAGATCTCGCCAAAGCTATGGCGAAGGACAAGTTATTTCATGGGTTAAGAAGGGGTGGCCCACGACTTCTGCCGCCAAGGAGTTCAAAGCATATTTCAGAAAGAGGGTCAAGCTTTCAATAGAGAGAGGTTGTCTCCTGTGGGGCCAGAGGGTGGTCATCCCTGAGGTACTGCGGCCAAAGGTACTCAAATTGTCACACGTTAGCCACCCGGGAATCGTGCACTCAAAGGGTTTGGCGAGGAGCTATTTCTGGTGGCCCCAGATAGATGCAGAGATTGAACACATGGTAGGCACTTGCGAGAGTTGCCAGAGTTCTCAACCCGAAGAGTCCTGACCTCCTTCGAGAGAATGGGACACAGCCGCGGACCATGATCTCGATTGCACATTGACTTCACTGGTCCATTCAGGGACTTGCTTTTTCTGTTAGTTGTTGACTCCTTTTTGAAGTGGCTGGAGGTTATCCCAATGCCCAACACCTCCTCAGCCACTACCATTAAGCAATTGTGGAGGCTATTTATTTGTTTTGGGTTACCCAATATGCTTGTCTCCAACAACGCCAGTACTTTTACCTCCATCGAATTCCAGGCATTCCTGGAGAGGAACGCAATTCGACACATCACCTTTGCCCCTTTTCACCCCGCAACGAACAGCCAGGTTGAGCGCCAAAGAGGCACTTTGGCGAATGGGCCATGGGGATCTAGAGTTAAATTGTGTCAATTTCTCATTTGCTACAGAATTACCCCCCCTAGCATCTGGACTCTTGCCAGCAGAGCTCCTAATGCGCAGGAGACCAGTCTCGCTTTTCGACCGGTTGGATCTGACCAGGGTGGAGGATAAGGGGAGAAATGTGGAAATTGCACACACCAAAGTTTTTGCAGTTGGGGACCCAGTATATTGCAGGAACTATGCAGCCACCAGCCCAACATGGGTCCCAGGGGTGGTGATCGACCAAACAGGGCCAGTTTCCTACCAAGTAGAAACAAGTTTGGGGCAACTGTGGTAGCGACATGCCGACCAGCTCAGGCGTCGGGTCACGGACACCCAGGGGACTGAGGATCAGAGTGATTCAATGTTAGGGTTCTCTCCCACCCAGTTATCCCAAGGGGGAGACATGGCAGTTAGCCCACCAAGAGTTCCTGATTTCAGTTTCACCCATCCTTTACAGAGAGACTGGGAAGAATTTGAGAGCCCAGACCTCGACAGTTTAAATTCTGAGTTACAGGATCGGGGGGAGTTTTTAGAGTGTTCCCCCACTCATCCATGCAAGCAGTGGGGCTTTGATTTCTCCCCAGCAACCCCCCATCCTCTAGTTTTCGAGTTCACCTCTACTTCCATGCAAAAGAGGCAGTTTTCTGTTGAGTCCCCCTCTACTCAGAGTAACAGGCAGGACGTTCCTCTGAGTCAACCTCCTCCCCTTCCAGGTTTCGATATGCAGTATTCCTTCCCGGGTTTCTCTCCTGATTCGGGCCAGTGCTCCCGACACGCCGCTAACACTCCTTGTTTCCCCTCTGCAGGACGAGAGTCTGCGGAAACCGGAACCCTCGTTCCTCCGAGCTCAGCCTAGCCGCTGCCTGGCCCAAAAGAACGTGCAGGCCACCACAATGGTTGAGGGACTTCGTCCCATCCTAGGGGGGAGGGATTTTGTGTATGGAACTTGTGCCTTTAAGAAATGTAACCTTGCATTCAAAGTAACCTTGTATCTGAATGAACTGTTAATGAGTCCTGGTGATTACAATGTAACTCAGCTGTCCTTGCTAGCGATTCAGCTGCCACTAGAGGCAGCTGCAGAGCTCAGCCCACATGGTTTGGATCACCCAATCACTGAGTAGTGCGGGAAACACTCCTGCCACAGGTAAACCTTGTAAGGTATTCAGTACGTCCCTATGACATCACTGATACTGCAACCAATAGGCGACCATAGGGCGAAATTCAAATGTACTGTAAGCATATGGAGCTGCGGCTCCACCATTACCTCATGTTCAGATTGCATACCTTGCAATAAAGATGTGTTTGCAGATTGATACTGCTGCCTACTGTGTATCAATCTGCAAACATCAAGTGTACCAATTTATCAAATCCTTAAATATAACCCTACATAAAAATAAGAAACAAATCTAAGGAGCTAGCAAATGACAATATGGTTTATCAGAGGCTCTCTGGAAATGTCCCAATTTCATGATTCTATGTGCATGTGTGTGCTTGTATGTTTTTTGGAATTATATTGGTGTGTGAGGTAGAGGTCTCCATTGCTCAAAAGCCAATTGTATCCATCTCTAGGGTGTGGTGCTCATCTCCATTTGCAGCCAAAGAGCCAGCACTGCCTGCATCTGCCGACACTTCTGTGGTCATGTGCCAGGCATGGCTAGATGCTGGAGTGCACAAAGGACTGTTACCTTTACCACCAAAGTGGTACCTAGCTATCTACTTGCAATTTCTTCCTTTCAAAGTGCTAAGTTGGCAGGAGCTGGGACAGAGGCAGGATCTCACTCCGTCGGGCAGCACTCAGGCCTTGAACTGCTGACCTGCATACCTTCCAGTCATCAAAATTTACACATAATGGTTGTTTCATCATATTTAAGTGAAGTATTTCTATCTGAAATGCCAACCCTGTCTCTTGTCTGCTCCTTACAATTTAGCCTGGTAGGGGGTCCCTTCTTTTTTTAAGTATTGGCCTTATTTCATGTTTGTACCAAATTATGGTGACTAAATGAATCAGCACACACCTACTGTGGAAGGGTGGGTGTGACAGGAGGGTGATGAATGATCCTAGAGGTTTTCTCAAATCAGAATAGTGTGACTAAACATAAGCACACAGTTTAACAGTGGAGCAAATGATGTCCTGGCATATTGGGCTGGCCTTTTGCTCCTGCACAGCAACGTGCCAGTTGCCAGCAAGGAACATCTCAATCTGCTGGAACATAAAGGGTGGAGTCAGCCAGGTTCAGTTTACCACTTTAGACGAAGGGTGTTGGTTTATTTTATTTTTGAGGTGTACCCTGACGTGGAAGATCGACCTGTTCTGAAAAGGGTGGTGTAGCATTACATAGTTACAGTTACTGTTTACCAACCTTTCCAACTGTGGAAAAAGGTTCCAAAGCAGTGGAAAAAGGACCTTAGCTTCCCTTATAAAACTAAAATTCTCTCATTCATTTCATTCATTCTGTAGCAAATGAGGCATATACAAGGTGTGGTGTCCACTGGCATCATAACACTGTGCCTTTGACCTTTTCTGTCACTGCTTGAGTTTCAGAATGGCTTACCCAGCCATATCCCAAATGGCAAGGAGGAATCCTCGTGGTTAAGCTGTTTGGGCTGTTTGCTCTTTTCATACTAGAACTTTGCAGCACAGTTAAATAATTTGGAGCAGACCATTTCAGAAAGGAAAATGTTTTGAGCAAAAGGCATTTCCCCATTGCAAGCAAATCACAAAACAATAATCTGCATTCTCGAAGTAACAGCAACAGCGGATGCAAATGACAACATTTTGATATCAATTTGTCTTCTGAAAATAGTAAAGAGCCATTTTTTATATAATGGGGGAGGTTTAAAAAATAGTTATCCAGTTTGGTGGTAGACACGATTGCCTTATAAGTCTATTAAGCCACTCTGAAGCCTGTAACTATGAACATATTTACATACTAAATACGTAGGTACATCCTTTGCATCCAGGCATCAACGAGGATGTATGGTACCTGCTTCATGAGTTCATAGAACTCACAGACCAGTTCGGACCAGTTCTATATGGAACTCTTCATCTTATGGTGGAACCTCTTCCTCTTATGGGGATCACAGGATGCTATCCATCAATATCTTCTTTTCCTGCAGTGTCTGTGGGATGTGTGTCATCTGATTTTGCCTCCTTCTATGGTGGTGATGGGGAAGGTCCCCCTTCTCTTGATGAGATGGGGTGAGATGGAGCTGGGTGGGGAGGGACTACCTGACTTCATTTCCCAATGCATGAGAGACTGCAGAGGATGTTTCACTTTCCTTCTCACACAGTGTATGAGTTTGTTCTCTGCTGCAAGCTGAGGTGTACAACAGGAAAGAGGGGGGAATTTGTCATAAAAGCCAGAAAGAATCAAGGCATGCAAACGCATTTTGGAGGAACTGACACAGAAGAATTTTTCTTCTTTTCAAGTGTTTTTCTTTTTTTCAAGTGTTTGGTGAGCAATCTGGTGACTTGATAACTGACTGAATGAGGAAGCCAAGAGGAAAGAACTATAAATATTAAAAGCAAGAAGCGCTGATGGATAGTGATTTTATTGACAGACCATTCTGTTACTAACATCATCTGAAGAGCAATCAGAAAGAGAAGAAACAAATAGTAGGATGCATATACATTGATGCCTAAGGCTCCATTCAAAGGGTTTCATGGAAGCACCTCTTGCATGGCTCTGTTAAAGTCATTGAACTGCTGGCATGTAATCTATAGTTATTTAATTTTGTGCTGTCGTGTCAGATATAATGACTCTAATAGGGCTTTCAATGTGAGTGAGATATTTAAGGGTTTGTTTTACCAGTTCCATAATCCCTCCAATGGGTTTCCACAGCTGAGTGGAGATTTGAACCCTGGTCTCTGGACTCCTAGAACTGACACACCACAGTGGGTACCCCACAATCTATATATTCTGTTTCATTTTAAATTAGTTTAGTTAATCTTTTAGAGAAGAGAGTGATTCACAATATTCAAACAGTTAACGGTGGAAATACTGGTGTTATGGTTACTTTATTTGAAACAGAACTAGTTACCATGGCCTATTGTATGACGGACCTCATGCATGCCAGTTATCCTGAAGACATTGCAGAATTTACTCATTAATAGGTATTTTTTTGCCAGAAACCTTGGCTACTTATCCACAACTGTAGGCCAAAGACTACCATCATCTGGCAATTGTGATCTCATATGATGGATGTAAAAGAAGTTGGAATTCTTTGTTTTGTTTGTGGGTGTTTCTTGAACTGCTTTTAAATTAGGTTGAATAAATATGTTTCTTTCCTTATTTTACTTTAAAACATTTCACTTTATTTTGTATTGGCCCAAACTTTAACTAACTTTTACAAACATAAATCTGCAGGCTCTAAGGTATTATGTTAGATAGGCTCATATTCCAAGATAAAACTGCAATTTATCTATGAGAGCACAGGAAGCTTACTTGGAACCAGATCATGGTTTGATCATTTCATGTAGAATAAGTCCCACTGAAAATACTTATGGCATGCTTCAGCCCTTGATGTTTGATCAGAATGATGTATATTTTCTTGAGCAGCAAGAAAATGCACATCGCTTCTTTTGAGGAAAGTCTCCATGGATTCCTATCTTTCCACATTGTTTTTGTCCTGTTGGCAAACACATCACACCTCTTTTGATGTTTAGGAGCTCCTTAAGAGTGGCAGCTCCGCTTGGAGACTCTGCGAGTGTACTCTGTGATGCTGTGGCATCTGGGGGCATGGCTGGGCCTTGGGCTTCTGAGTTTGGCCTGACAATGGCCCCATAACCCACTTCTCTTAAGGGAATTCCTCTGGCATCTGGAATGAGAACCCTGGTAGATAATCCCCCACTACCTATATCCACCCTGGTGCCACAAATCATCAACAAAGTTGTGATTTTTTTAATAAAAAAATAGGGATCAAGATTCAATCCACTCCAGAGTAAGGTAGACCCATGACCCAGAAGACTCCAACCTATTAGCCACAGTAGTGTAGATCTAACATGGATAAGCATCCAGATATATCCCTATCTGTGTGAAGTAGATCTCCAAAGGAAAAGCCACATATAATCCAAATTATGAACAATTATGTACAACATACTTATACAACTAATCCTATGCCGGATGGGAACAAAAAAGGCAAATGCTATTTTAGCCTGAATTAACAGAGGCAGAGGTCGCCAAATCCCGTGAAGTACTATTCCTCTCCATTCAGCACTGGTCAGGCCTCATCTTGAGTTCTGTTTCCAGTTCTGGACATCACACTTTAAAAAGGATGCCAAGAAACTAGAACAGATTCAGAGGAGGGGAACAAAGATGATCAGGGGACTAGAATATAAGCCTTTTGTTGAAATCTGGGGAAATTGGGCCTGTTTAGCCTTGAGAGAAAAAGGCTGAGGGGACATGTGATAGCACTTTTCAAATACTTGAAAGATAATTAGACAGAGGAGAGGCTGGATATCTCCTCTGTCATCTCATAATGCAGGTCACATTATAACAGGCTGAAGCTACAATAACCCAGATTTTGGCTGAATATCAGGAAAACCCCTTTAACTGTTAGAGCAGTATGATAATGTAATAAATTACCTGAGTAGATGATGAGTGCTCCATCGTTGGCAGCATTCAAGGAAAAATTGGACATCTATCTGTCACAACTGCTTTGACTTGGATTCCAGGACTGAATAGGGGGTTGAACCTCATGGTCCTAATATGTCCCTTCCAACTCAATAATCTGTGATTCTGTGATCTTGGTTTCTGCTTGTGATTTTAGGGAATTAGGGAGTTTATGGATTTTCTAGAAGCCGCAACATTGCCTGCTAATTTATTAGGTGTCCTGTGACCACGGCAGTACTGCTTCTTACATCTTTCTGAATTTTAGGTCATCAACATGGCAAGCAAGGAATTTGGCAGAACTTATAGTCTTGGCAAAGTTTAGCTTCCAACAAATATAAGGATTGTTGAGGACTTCCATTAGTATAATGCATCCCTTCTTTGAATATTTGATGTTCTGCTCTACAAGATTAGATCTGAATGTTCAGAATATTCCAAGTATAGATTCTAATTATGAAATCTGTAACAGACTTCCACAGTGATGCCACTTTTGTTTCTCTTTCCTTTGATTTTTACCCAAAAGTTTTCCATCAGTACCCCATACCTTGATTTAAAAATCACTTCACACGTATCCCTATGCTGCTATTCCTCTCTTCCTGTTTACTGTATTCCATTTGAATAAGTTATAACTGTCTATTGCAAGGATTCTCAACCTGCAGCCCACAGGTCAGATGTGGCCCATGGCACCATTTCATGTGGCCCCCTACTGCATCTACCACACCAGGAAGTGACATGTGGTGGAGGAAGGGCAAAATGGCCATCTGGCCCCCAAAGCTGTCTGAGGGAGTGTGACCCTGCCCCCAGATTTAAAAGATTGAGAACTCCTGGTCTATTGCTACATTCCAGTCATGAATCTCATTCTACCAGACTTCAACAATACCCACTAAATCATATATGCATTTTCTATGTCAAAAGGGCTGGTGCCAATTGTTTGTTTTCTTTGCTCTGTGCATTGATACACGTGTGTGTTAAAACACTGGTCTTTTCCTCCAACTGCTCTGCTCCTTTTTTCTCTCCTTTTATGAGTTTTTCTTTCACTGTTCCACTTTCTGGCATATTCCTGCCGCTATTGTCCACAGTGCTTCTCTCCATATCCTCTGGAATATTGTTGTTGTTCAGTTGCACAGTCGATTCCGACCCTTTGCGACCCAATGGACCATTTAGCTGAGTTCATTTTAAAGCCCTTCTGATGAGTTTATAAGACATCTAGCAGACATGTTCTTCCCAACCCCTTCCAACATTCTTCTTTTTCTCTTGGCCTGTTATCTTCAACAGGAAAGTGTGGTTAAAAAATTACCTGCGCCCTAAGATCCTTTGCTATAGGCCATTGCCATCAGCCATATGGATCAGAAGAGAAAGATAGTGGTCAGTTTATGTATCTTGGGAACCTCTGTCATGTCCCTCAGCATGTAAGAAAGCTGATCATAGATCATAAATACATCAATGTACAACTGGAAATTTGACACACCCTAGAGTTCACCCCATGCAGAAAATTAAGAAAGATGAATCTGTGTGAATAGGGTAGGATTGTGCCCAGTGGTTAAGTTTCAGCAAATTAATTAATGCAGTGGTTCTGTGTTTATTGGCTTTTTGGCACAGAGTTATGCCTATATTCTCACAAGATTTGTGTTGTCTATTTTATGCAGGTGAGCAGATTAAAATATAGAGAGGCCAAGATGGGACTCCTGAATCATTCCTCCATGCATCCATTCACCTTATACAATCAAGACTGTTGTTCAGGTTCACTGGAGAAACTGATGGTGATCCCAAATCTATGGTTTACAGCAAATTTCTTACATGCAACAGAGGTTTTTGTATGAATTCTCTGCTAAGCTACCAGTAAATGTCTGAGAAGTTCCATTGAGAAATCTTTACAAATTCAAAATAGAGTCTTCTAGATTGTTTCCAAAGATCTCTATAGTAGACTAAGAGTTATAATCCCAGGACATCTTCCTAAATTTATCCACCTTTACATTTCATTTTTGTTCTGTACCACAAGACCACAAGGCCCCCCAAAAGATAGGAAGACCCAATTATGAAAAGTTTTTGTCCAATCTAGAGAAGAAGAGCATGACAGCAAAATGAGTGGAAAACGAATTGCAACCAGCTGGAACGATACGTATCCCCTGATAGTCTGGCCAATCAAGGAAAAGCCACAAAACTGCAAAGTACAAGTTCTCTTTTCTCATGGCTAGGCTGTGACTCTATGCACAGTTTCCTGGTTGTTCCCTAGTGTGCAGCCTCCTGAAAGACCTATTAACATGTTCCAGATGGTTCAAATTATTTTATAATTTAAAACATGTTTTCCATTTTGGAACATTAAGAAATTTAAACCTACGCAGCAGAGAACAATCCACACTGGATTAGTCACGCTGAATGTCACAGAGCCTTTCTTGACTCAACAGTTCTTGGATTTCAGCTGCCAAACTGAGCGACTTTACCATTTGGACTGTAAATTTACATCTTAGGATGAGCCAATGAAAGGTTTGTTTATTAAATACATACATAGATGCAGCCCTTTGTGAAGTAGCCATAGAAATAATGAAAAAGCCTGATCTTGTTTAAAAGAATATTTTGTACTAAAAATGCAAGAGGCGTGGTACCAAACTTAGCCAATTTGTTCTGAATTGCCTCTATAAAGCAACTTCAGTGTTAAGATCTGTTTACTGAAATCTGTATGAAAAAATAAGAACGATAATAAAAAAGAAGTCAAAAATATGAGGAAAGAGAATGTTTATCAATTCACAGCTTGGCAATGCAAGGCTAAGCTGTTGGTTTGTTTTAAAATTGTTAAGTAGAAAGCAGTGTAGAAGAAATAAAGCTTGATAAAAATTATCCCAATGTTTCCTGACATCTCTTTTATATACAAGAGGAGCAGGCTGGCCTAATACAGTTTGATACCTGAGACAAAGGACAAGATGGTACCTCCATACTATGTACTATGCTATGCACTGAAGCAGGCTGAATTGGCTACTTAATCTTAGTTTGATAATGACTGTCATTGGTGGTGGCTGCAACGGTGTTGTGTATGGAATGTAACTGCTGCATTGTACCTTTAAGATGAATGTAACTACTTCAGGTAAGAATGTATCCTTAAGCAATCTGTAATAGAACACAATGTATTTCAGCTGTATGAGAATGTGAGCTTGTTACCAGAGAGGGAAGCAGCGAGCATTCAGCTCACATGGTACAAATTCCCCAACCATCTCCAGCCGCGGGAAACATTCCCGCCACGGACACACCTGGACAAGAAGGGCGTGACTCCGGATGACGTCACACCGATGGTAGCCAATAGGCTACCGTGTAGCCACATTCAAAATGTATAATTACTGTATAAAAGGAGCTGTATCACCGCCATTACCTCGTGTTCATACTGTATGCCATGCAATAAAGATGTGTTAAGCCTTGTACGTCTGCTTCCATTGTCTTGATTCCCTGAAACGCCAAATTGGCGACGAAGGTGGGATATGGCTTCCCACGGGATCAAGACACCACCGAGTTTTGACATCAAGCATCCGGAGCAATGGGAATTGTTGCAAGGGGTCCCAGTTAGGATGGAGATAGACTCGGGGTCATCCTACTCCATTATCTCCCAGAGGGAGTTTCTGCGCATTCCCCCCAATGCGCGACCAAAGCTTAAAGCCCTAAAGACGCATTTGCGGGACGTTCAAGGCTGTGGGATCCCAGTGTGGGGGGTGGGGGAATTCAAGGTCCAAACAATACACAGAGAAGCTGCCCCTAGTAGTTCTTAAAGAGGGGGCATGCTGTCTCCTGGGAACACAGTGGTTCAAGCCCCTGGGAATTGCAATAGCGGGCATCCATGCCGTCGGGGCAGACCCAATCCAAGACATGTGCAACGCACAACTGACAGTATTCGAGAAGGGTCTCGGAAAGTTCAAGGGCCCCCAGTCTCGTTCGACCTGGACCGGGAAATCTGGCCCATTCGGCTCAAGCCAAGGAGGGTCCCATTCGCCCTCAAGGACAAGATAGAGGCGGAGCTGGACAAACTGGTGGGCCAGGGGATTTTGGTTCCAGTGGACTCTGCGGAGTGGGAAACCCCTATCGTGACTGCGTTAAAGCCTAATGGGGAGGTTAGGATTAGTGCAGATTATAAGTGTACAATTAACAAGGCAATCCACCCAAATGCATACCCGGTGCTGGTAGTTAGCCACTTGTTAGCCACATTACATGGGGGAAAGTGCTTCGCTAAATTGGACTTGGCACAGGCATACCAACAGCTAACTGTAACTCCAGCTGCCGCTGCTGCGTAAATGATTGTAACCCACAAGGGGGCTTTTAAGGTCACGCGCCTGCAGTTTGGAGTAAATTCGCCCCCCAGGGTCTTCCAGTCCCTCGTGGAACGTCTGCTTAAGGGGCTCCCCAGAGTTCTCCCATACTTTGATGACGTATTGATAACAGCGGGGAGTGTGTCAGAACTGGCTAAGAGACTGGACAAAGCTCTGACAATATTCAAAAAAGCGGGGCTGAGACTGAAGAGGGACAAATGTGTATTTCTTGCAAGGGAGGTGGAATTCCTGGGGTTCAAAATAACTGCTGATGGTGTAAAGTCCTCTGAGTCGAAGGTTGCGGCCGTCCAAAATGCCCCTCGCCCCACCGCAAAACCGGAGGTGCAGTAATTTCTAGGGCTCCTGAATTTCTACCATTCCTTCTTGCCAAGGAAGGCGTCCGTTGCGGAGCCACTACATAGGCTTCTCAAGAAAGATGCGGTTTGACGGTGGGGAGACAGTCAGGAGAAGGCTTTTAAAGAGTTAAAGCAGTTGTTATCCTCAGACGCAGTCCTGACCCATTTCGATCCAAGAAAGCCTGTAGTTTTGGTCTGTGACACCTCACCAGTGGGGGTGGGGGCGGTGTTGTGCCACATGTTGGGAAATGGGCGAGAAGCCCCGGTTGCATTTTACTCCAGATCACTTTCAAAGGCGGAGCGTAACTACGCGCAAACAGACAGGGAGGCCCTCGCCATAGTCGCAGGGACAAAGAAATTCCACGACTTCCTGTATGGTTGGCCATTCACTATTGTGACTGACCACAAGCCACTGCTGGGTATCTTCACCACAGCCAAGCCCACGCCACAGATTCTGTCCCCCAGAATGCTCCTATGGGCCATTTTTCTCAATGCCTACCAGTACACATTGGTCCACCACCTGGGCAAAGACATTAGCCATGCAGAAGCCCTTTCCAGGTCACCCCTGCCCCAGATAGGAGACCCTGAGTGCGAGGTGGAGTGAAATCACTATCGGGGGCGAGCCCTAGACTCACCCCCGATAGTGCCTGCAGACCTCACCGCAGCCATGGCGAAGGATAAGACCCTGTCCCTAGTTAGCTCCTGGGTACAGAAAGTGTGGCCATCGACACCCCTGCAGAGGAATTCGCGGCATATTTTAGAAAAAGGGTTGAACTCTCCACAGAGAGGGGCTGCCTCCTTTGGGGCCAGTGGGTGGTCATTCCCGAGGCATTGAGGTCGAAAGTGCTCAAGCTACTACACATCAGCCACCCAGGGATTGTACGCTCTAAAGCTCTGGCCAGAAGCTATTTCTGGTGGCCCCAAATGGACGCTGACATAGAGCACATGGTCGGCACTTGCGAGAGTTGCCAAAGTTCTCGACCTGAAGAGTCCCGACTTCCGCACAGAGAATGGGACACAGCCTGAGGACCGTGGTTTCAGGTGCACGTAGATTTCGCAGGTCCTTTCAGGGGTTCTCTTTTCCTGTTAATAGTTGATGCATACCCCCAAATGGTTGGAGGTTATTCCGATGTCCAGCACCTCATCAGCCGCAACTGTAAAGCAATTGTGCAAGGTGTCAGCTGTTTCGGCCTGCCAGACGAAGCACTGTGAGCAACAACGCCAGTACCTTCACGTCTTCAGAATTTCAGGCATTCATTGAGAGGAACGCCATTCGGCACATTACCTCCGCCCCTTTTCATTCTGCAACAAACGGCCAGGTAGAACGCCAGGTGCAAACCACGAAAGACGCCCTACGGCGTATGGGCCCCAGGGATTTAAACCTGCAACTGTGCCAGTTTCTACTGGGCTACAGGTCAACCTCTTTGGCTTCGGGACTCTCGCCTGCTGAGCTCCTCATGCGCAGGAAGCTGGTAACACTTCTTAACCGGCTGTATCAGGGTGGAAGACAAAGGGAGGAACATAGAAATGGGAAACACCAAAAGTTTTGAGATAGGAGAGTCCGTACATTGCAGGAATTACGCGGCCGCAGGGCCAACTTGGGTCCCGGGAGTAGTCATTGAGCAGACGGGGCCAGTTTCATACTGTGTAGAAACCAGCACGGGTCTACTCTGGAGAAGGCATGCCAACCAACTCAGGTGACAAGTTACCGACAGGCAGGGCTCAGACACTCAGTCACAGAATTCAAGGTTAGGGTCCTCCCCCACCCGCTTATCCCAAGGGGGAGACACAGGGCACCCCCCAGGTACAAATGCAGATCCTCGGTTTCCACCTGGGGGGAGGAGAATACTTTGGAAGAGAGGGATGAGTATGAGTGCGTGGAGGAGTTTGACTTTGATTTTGATTTTCGAAACCAGGGTGGTTTACGGAGTGGTCCCCCACACGTCCGAGTGAGAAGAGGGGTTTTGGTTTAATCCCAGGTGCCCCCAGTTTCTCAGGGTTGGAATTCACCCCCACTTCCCCACGTTCCCAGTCAGGGGCTGCGCAACCACAACCACGCACCCCCGTTTCCCCACACTCCCAGCCAGGGGCTGCGAAAACACGGCAAGATGCTAATGAGTCTAACTCTCCCATTGCAGGGCAAGAGCCGAGCGAACAGAGAAGCACTAGTGCTCCCAAACCAAGCCCAGCAGCCGCATGCCCCAAGCACACATGCGGAAAACCATATTGGATGAAGGACTTCGTCCCATCCTAGGGGGGAGGGATGTTGTGTATGGAATGTAACTGCTGCATTATACCTTTAAGATGAATGTAACTAATTCAGGAAAGAATGTATCCTTAAGCAATCTGTAATAGAACACAATGAATTTCAGCTGTATGAGAATGCGAGCTTGCTACCAGAGAGGGAAGCAGCAAGCATTCAGCTCACATAGTACAAATTCCCCAACCATCTCCAGCCACGGGAAACATTCCCGCCACGGACACACCTGGACAAGAAGGGTGTGATGCCGGATGATGTCACAGCAAGGGTAGCCAATAGGCTACCGTGTAGCCACATTCAAAATGTATAGTTACTGTATAAAAGGAGTTGTATCACTGCCATTACCTCGTCTTCGTACTGTATGCCATGCAATAAAGATGTGTTAAGCCTTGTACGGCTGCTTCCATTGTCTTGATTCCCTGAACACCAAAAACTCGTATCCGAGTATACTTTTTTTCCTGAAGTAGAAAAAATGCCATTGCCGTGAATTTGATCAAGGTGGATCCCAGCTTGCCATGAAGTGACCCACACACTGTGATCATGGAGCCATCTCCTGTGGCACATATGAAATGAGACACGCAGGATTAAATACCGGGACTGCAATGGATTTCCACAGCCTTGAAGATATGGACAAGGTGCATCATCACAACCAGTCCATCTGGCATGGTCTCTTCTACTTCCATGACTGTTGGGAATCAGAGTTTCTCCTCCACTCATTTTGCCGTTGGGCCCAATATGATGGTTTCCAGTGGCATTTCCTCCACCGAGGGGACCATTGTAATATGAAATAATGAAGCTCCATTTTTTAATTGTCATTAACAATGTTTTCCCTTTCATGGTGAAATGCACAAGCAGTACAAATTCACACATCTGCACACGTTCACACAGGCACAGGAGCCCTGGGACAGTTGACACGAATCACACGTCCCAGTTTCCACAGGCACCACACAAGCCCAGTTGTGCTTCCCAATTGGCAAGGGAAGGGCAGATGAGGAAATTGTAATAAAATTATGTGTAAATATATCTTGAGTTCTAGGCCACTTAGATCTATTGGGTTTCCTTATGAGTTGCTAATAAAAAGGAACTTCATTTTCAGCTAGGACTGCAGAATCTACCTTGAGTATATAATATTAATGCCTCATGAAAACTAACATATTTAAGGTTGTCTTTCTAGCCTGAAAAGGGTATGAAAGAATTTAGACATGCCTGAAAGCCTGAATAAATTAAAGACAAAAGGCAGTCATCTCCTGATTTTCCAAGAATGCTGTTAAACCCCACCTGGCATGAAGAGGCTATGGAGTAAGCAGAACTCTGAGATAATCCCATCATCCTGGAATGGATTATGGACAGAAGACAATTGCTGCTACATTCTTACTTCTTTTTATAAGGAAATTTGCTGTCTGTATTTTATCAACATCTTGGACTGTAGGAAAAACCCCAGGGGTTATCTGCCACATCCTGAAGTTTGCAGGATTAATAAACTGTGGACTCAAGCCTCAGCATTGTGTGATGATTTACAAACATTTAACCTGCTTTGTATAATGCTATGTGGACTTTTGACCTTCCTTGGATTATGCTGATGTAATAGTGCAAGCATTAAACTTTTGTTGTATGGTATAATCTCCTAGTTTGGTGACACCACTAATGCGAGCTCCTCCTGCTCTCAGATAGTGATCCCTCCTCCTACTTGATATTCTTTCCTGCCTACATGACACCATTTCATGTGGCTCGCGGCCATCCTTGCCTCTTCTGGAAGAAGAAGTGGTCATGTGGTTGAGCAGGTCAGTCACATGGTTCCTCCTGCCGTAAAATGCATCCACACATACATGAACACACCCGTGCTTGCCGACCCGTAAACCTCTTTTACTACAACTAGCTGGATGTGTTTTATGGTAAGAGGAACCACGTGACCAGCCCACTCAACCATGGCAGGAAAAGTTTGGGAACCCCTACCCTAAATCCATATGATACTTGCAAGTTCCGCCTTTTGTACCCTTGTATTCTGTATGTATAAATATACCTGGTTTTGAAATGTTCTGGGCAGCCCTGTGGTAGCGTTTTAATTGCATAGAATTCCATAAGCCATATGCAATAACAACTTTTATTTTCCCCCTCAGTTCTCTCTTTTATTGGTCTTGATTCGATCCTTGGCCAGAGGGTTTTGAACTAAAATAAATTAAATGATACTAAAATGTTTTTCTTTAAGGTATTTGATTAACATGTAGTTCCATGGAGTTGCACCCACTCACTGTGGGTGCTACAAACTTTGGATTTTCAGGTATTCCAAGTAAGGGGTGCTCCTGCAAGGGGTAAGAGGTAACTCTTATCATGACTCTTATCACTACTAAACTATTAATAAATTTTGTTCTGGTGATTATTACATCTATAAGCCAATAATAACATCCTACTGCTTCTTGTTCTGCCTCCAAATACACTCAAAGAGCCATAGAATAAAGAAGCTTGAAGGGATCAATAAGGCCATCGAGTTCAACTCCCAACTCAACACGGAAATCCAAATCAAGGTATATTTGACAGTTGGCTTTCTAATTTGTCTTGAAGACTTCCAGTGTTGGACCACCCACCAGCTCATGAGGTAATTAGTTCTCTTGTTGTCCTGCTCTAACAATTAGGAAGTTTTTTCTGATGTTCAATCTAAAGCTCACTTCTTGTAACTTGAGCCCATTATTCCATGTTCTGCACTCTGGAATAATTGAGAACAGATCCTGCCTCTCCTCTGTATGTCAGTTTTTCAAGTACTGTACATATTTGAAGAGTACTAGCATGTCTTCCCTCTGCCTTATTTTTTCAAGGCTAAATATGCTCAGTTCTTTCAGTGTTTCCTCATAGGGCTTGGGTTCCAGTCCCCTGATTATTTTTGTTGCCCTCCTCTGAAAGTGTTCCATTTGAAAATCACTTATTGCTTGCACAACCAGCTCCTTCCTTTTTAACAGCCCAAAGTCATGGCCTCCAAGATGAACCAGCAAGATGGCTGGAACTCAAGAAACTTCTACACCTAAGACCTCCAGGAAGAATACACCCCATTCAAGGACAGCCTTCTCACTTAAACCCAAGTACTGTAGGTACCCACAGCTGTCACCCTTGCTCTCCTTGCAGATCAGAGTAACATACTATCACCACAGAAGAACACATGTATCCATCCATTAGAGCTGGTTTCTCTGAGATAATACAACTTGAATGAATGGATCACATTAATGAACAAAGGGGGTCACATAATGTTTATAGAATTTGCAATGTCCAATTTTCACAATGGCCTCATCCTCTATGCCAATGCAGTCAAAACTGTCCCATTGAGAAAGGAATAGGTGCTGAAATGAAGACCCTGGAGCCCCAGTTGGTCAGGCATATGACTTGTCATGGACCAAAGCTGGAAATGCACAGTAGAGTTGGTCCACAGAGGTGCCCACACCCCAACTATTACTGCTAGAGGGGAAAACTCCAAGAATGTTACCTTCTGAGTTATGCCCACTTCAGCCCACTCGGTAGGCCATTGTTCAATCTGCACCACCAGCCTCTAAAGTAAAGACCAAAAACTAAAGACCCTGAAGCATCCAACTGGACTTGGAACTGTTTTCCTAAGCACATTTCCTCTCACCAGAAAGATACCCATTGAAGTTATCTAAAAGGGACAAGCAAACCCAAATATCATTTTTCAGACCTGTGTAACTTTATGCTTATGATATGGCTAAATTAGACACACAAATTAGACATAAATACTCTACCTGGGGCCACCATCTTACATGCAAAATTCAAGTGACCTACAAATTCCTACATCTTCCTATTATAACCTTTCTTCCCTTTTCAGGAAAGTGACCAACCTCTGACACAAATTACTAAGCTTGTCCCTCAGGGACCCTGTACAACTGTGCAACAGTATTGATTTTGACACCCAAGGAAGATAGTTGGATGATAGGACCTTTTAGGGGGCGTGGCCAAGATGCCGGAGGGTTAACACACACTTCCTTAGCTCACGCCATTAAAGAGATTTTAGAATGAGAATTTAAAGTAAAAAACTCCAGAAAAGACAAAATAGAAAGGCTGGAATGCATTTAGGAAACTGAGAAGCATCGGATGAGTCCTTTGTTGGAGGAAATTGTGCTGGGACCGTTGTGATAGGGAGGTCAAAGCCCGCAGAGGTGGCTGGTAAGGCAGACGGTGCAAGCCGCGGCCAGGTGAGCCACGGGCGGGTGGGACGCCTGAGAAGGCAAACGGGAGAGTAAAAAGAAACAAAGAGGACTCTAAACGGGGTGCAGCTCTTCACTGGTGGTATGGGAGACGTGTGGCAGGAGAATCAGACCTGTGAGGTTGGTGCCTTTCGGACCCGTGAGAAGGGAAGGCAAGTGTGGAAGGAGGGTGGAAGTTGGGAGAACGGAAGAGCAGCGGTAATGGCAGCGGAGAAGATCAAAACTTTAAAAAGTTGCTGGAAAATCCTAAGAGAGGCGACTGAGGAGGTTGATAATTGGAGTAAAAGGCGGTAAAAGAAAGGGCCAGTCTATTCTTTTTTTTCTTTCTCCCCTCTTTTGGATACAAGTTAATCTTCCTGCTGTTCCTCTTCTTTTTGAATTGGAAGTGCTATTTTTGTTGTTATCTTTTTTACACTGCCACCGCAGATGGGATTATAAAGGAAAGGGGTTCCAGATTGCAGCTTGGCTTTGCCTCTGATCGTCACAGTTTTGTTTTTTGGCTTTGGATTTACTGGATCAATTTTTCCTAAACTTTGGGAATATCAGGGTATGAAGATCTTACTGGGATTTTTTGAATATTAATTGGCAATTGGAATTTATAAAAGAAGAAAGCCTTAATTACAGTTTGGATTACAACTGAAGGGGTCTCTCTTTTTGGATAGTGCTTGGCTTGTTTTCAGCAATATTTCAACCATATTTGAGTATTGAAGGAAGCTGGAGTTTGGAGATAAAAAGATTGAGCTACTGAGAGCTTTTTTTGAAGATTTGATGGCAAGCATGGAGAAGAAAAAGGAGGAGGAGGTGGTCAAGCCTAAAAGATTGTAACAAAGAAAAGAAGAAAAGAAGGAAGAGAGGAAAGAGAAGGCCACAGTGGAGACATCAACAGTTGGAGGGACAGACTCAGTGGATCCAGTGCAAATAGTGGTGGAACTGGGGAAACTGATGAAAAAGATTGAAAAAGATTGATAAGATGGAGGAGGCAAACGCAAAGGGGTTTCGTGAAATCAGAGAAGTGAGGGGGAAAGATAAGGAAGAAATAATGGGATGTCATAAAAAGTTAGCTTCTCAATTAACTGATTTTACCATAAAGGTAGAAGCTAATTATCAGAGAATGGATAAAGCCTTGAATGTGGTTCAAAAGGATGTGAAAGCGGTACAGGAGGATATGAGAGGGTTACAGGAGGATGAAAGAGAAGTTAAAATAAAGGTGCAATCACAGGCGAAGAGATTGGATCTAGTTGAAGAGGTTATGAGAAAACAGAACGTGGTCATTCGTAATTTGTTGGAAAAAACGCCAGATAAGCTGAAAGAAAGAATAGTTGATTGGCTGAATAATTTGAATATGGGGATAAATTTTGTAAGTGAAGATATTGTCAGCTGTTTCAGACTGGGTGCAAGAAAAGGGAAAAAAGCACATAGAAATGTTTTAGTTAAATTTGCAAATTGGGCTGATGAATTAAAGGTGATGAGTTTTTTTAAAACAAGCTGGAACTGGCATTTTGAAAATTGAGGGATGCGATATAGAGGTTTATAATGACATATCTGTAGAAAGACGGGTATGGAGGTTCAAGATGAAACCTGTGACAAAATTGCTCAGGGAACGATCGATTGATTATCACTGGAAATTCCCCAAACAGTTCAGATTTTTCTATGATAAAAAATGCACACGTTGGATGAAGAAATGGATTGTTTGGAATATTTGTGTCAAATGGGTTTGGTTAAGGCAAATGGAGGGGTTTAAGAAAAGCACTGGTGGAATCAGGGGGAATGAGAAGAGAACATGCTGGTGAGTCAGAGAGAGGGGCAACAGGAGGAAATGAGACAGAATTGGAAGTGCAGGTGGTGGCGGAAGAAGATTGAACCGGAATGAATTTAAAAGGAGAGAGACGATGTATATAGAGGAGGGAAAAGAGATGCTGAAATAATATTTTTTTCTTTTATTTTTTTTATTATTATTTTTCATTATTTTTTACATTAGTGGATCGGTGCTAGAGCTTTAGGGACTTTGGTTTGTTTTTTTACACGTTCCCCCCTCCCCTCTTTGGGTGACAAGGGCCACTTTCTAGAAGGAAGAGTGGGGAGGGTAGCCTAAATTTTGTACATGTTAATTGTTAATTGTAATGTGATTTTGTATTTGAATGTTAGTCAGTATAGGGTGAAGGAGATGGCACAAGTAGGAGTCCGGGGAGGTCAGAAGGGAAGAATGCTAATTAAATAATGAGGGAGTTTAAAATATTGACGTGGAATGTGAAAGGTACTGGCTGTCAAGTGAAGAGGAGGAGGATAGAATCTGCTTTGTGTAAGGATAAAGCTGACATAGTCTTTCTTCAGGAGACTCATCAAAAATCAGGGGATACTAATAAGCTATTTTTGGGATGGATGGAGTTATATGAAAAGTCATATGGTACTTCAAAAGCAAGGGGGGTGGCGGTCCTGATTTCAAAGAGACTTGGCTTTGAGATGTTAAAAAGTATTTCCGATCCAGAAGGTAGATACTTGATCATTATAGGGAAAATAGACGATGAAGAAATAACCTTAGTTAATATATATGCTCGAAATGATCATCAACAAGAATTTTTAAACAAAGTGTTGGAAATATTAGAAAAAGAGAGAACATTGAAAATGATTGTAGCAGGTGACTTTAATTTAATAAGGGCAAAGGAGGATAGTTCCAATGTACTAAGGTCTGGAAAGGGGGATAATATGAAGATTTTAGATAAATGGATGAAGGCCCTATGTTTGAAGGATGCTTAGCGGGAGATTAAAGGAACAGAGAGAGCATATACCTATTTTTCACAGGTCCACAACACTTATTCCAGAATAGATTATATTTTCGTAACAGAAAATATGGTTAGAAATTTAGAAGATGCAGAGATTGGAATTTTTAAAGAATCAGACCACATGAAATTTTGTTTAGAAGTAAAAATTAAAGGTGCAAAGGAATATAGGAGAAATTGGAGATTTGGCGATAAATTGTTTCATGATCAGAAAGGTAAAGAACAGATAATGGAAAAATGGAGTGAGTGTTGGGATTGGAATGATACGAGTGAGGTTAATTACAACGTAGTGTGGGATGCCATGAAGTCGGAGTTTAGAGGGGAATGTATTAAGTTGGCTAGTGTTAAAAACAAACAATTTAGGGATAAACAGAATGAGCTTGAGAATGAGATCAAATGCTTGCAGGAAGACCATGTAAAGACAAAAAGTAAAGAGGTTTTTGAGAAAATGCAAAGGTTAAAAAAGGAATTGATAGGGAAAGATATACAAAAAGTTTAAAAAGGTTTAGTGTACTTACAGAGGGATTATTTTGAGTTTAGTAATAGAAATTCGAAGTTCCTGGCAAGAGCAGCTAAAGTAAAAAGAATTAAAAGAGAGATTGGAATACTGGTGGATGAAACAAGTAGGAGGTGTAATAAAATTAAGGAAAAGATTAAGATAGTGGAAATTTTTTATCAGGAGTTATATTCTAAAAGAGTGGTGAATATAGAGAAATTGAGAGAACAACTGGAAAAGCATGTACAAAAAAAGATAAATTTAGAGCACAAAAATAGAATGGAAGAGAAAATAACGGAAAAGGAGGTAAGAGACAAAAAGGCCAGCTTGAAGACAGGAAAATCACCAGGTGATGATGGGTTAACAGTGGAATTTTATAAGGAATTTAAAGATTGTGTAGTTCCAAGATTGGTGAAGTTGTTTAATTATATAATGGATGGAGGACTATCCATGGTATAGGACTATAATTGTTTTGTTGCCGAAACCTGGAAAGGATTTAGAAAAGACAGAATCCTACAGGCCTATCTCTTTGATAAATCAGGACGCCAAGATATTCACAGCAATAGTCGCAAACAGATTGAATGGAATTATAGTTAAATATATAAATGAGGACCAAGCTGGATTCCTGAAAGGAAGACATATGACAGATTTGACAAGGAGGGTCCTGGATTTATTAGATATTGCAGGTAATACAAAAGAAAAAGTTGGTTTATTATCATTGGATATTTTCAAGGCTTTTGATTCATTGCAGTGGGTGACAATTAAGGAAATTATTAGATTTTATGGGGTTGGAGATAAATTTTATAGTATGATTGGACAATTGTATCAATTTGGATTAGCCAAGGTTAAGGTAAATGATGAGTTTACGGATGAAATAAGGTTGGAAGCTGGCACTAGGCAGGGTTGTCCACTGTCCCCAATATTATTCATAATGGCGATGGAATTGTTAGCTGAAGCTATAAGAGGAGATAGTGGAATAGAAGGGGTCTCAGAAAATAAAATAAGTCTTTATGCGGACGATACATTAGTAATTATGAAACATCCAAGAAAAGCGTTAGAAAAAATTCAAGGTCATTTAAAAGAATTTGAGGAGGTGACTGGACTGAGAATAAATTGGGATAAATCTGAGAAGATATTTTGCAATGTTGATAAAGAGGAACAAAAGAAAATTAGAGACAAATTTAAAATGCAAGTTAAAAATAATTTAATATGGGGGGCGTGGCTAAGATGGCTGACGAGTAACATCTTGATCCGGACGCTCGCGCTTATCAAAGGGGTAATCGATGGGAAGGAGTGAATTCGAAAAATTTTAAAGTGGTAATTTCTGTGGCTAAGATTCCTGCTTGCCTTTTTGGAAAATTTCGGGAAGTTTTGAGGTCGGATGGTCGAAGTTCGGGAGGTTTTCCTTGGCGGGTGAGGCCTGCGACGGCAGTTGCAGCTTTTCTGCCGAGGAGCCGAGAACGGGACCAGCGAGACTGCGGAGGAATACTGGAATTGGCAAGAAGCTGTTTGGCTTGAAAACAACTGCATGTAAGTGCATGAAAGGACATATGGAATATTAAAACTTAAAGTTGGCTGGGGATTTTGTTTAGAAGAGCCTGGACTTTGAAATGGAAATGGGTGGAAGTAGTTGAAACCGAGTGGCTGTTTCGTTAATGGCGACGGTCCTGGAAAACGAAAGTGATCCTGTCTGGGTTTTTGGCTTTTTCGCATCCCGGGAGAACCGCGGCACGTTTTAGCGATAACAAAGTGGATTAAAAAGTATCGTCTGGGCTATAATATTGGAAGGTAGCAGTGTGTTTCCCAGCTTGAAGCGTGTGGTAAAAGTTTGCGGTTCCACAGAAGAAGAAGGGGGGGGGTTCAACTCCCCGAAGTTAAGGAAGCTGCTGAATAATGGCGTTTTGATCTGTCCACCTCAAGAGAAGGTTTAATAGGGCTTTTTTTTTTTTTTTGCTCCTTCACCGTGTGGATTACAAATACTTTTTTTTCTTTTTGAGTATACAGCTTCTCACGTATTTTTTTTCCTTTCCTGCTTGGATTTTGGGCTTCCTTTTCCTTTCATCTCCCCCTCCCTTTTTTTTTTCTTTTTTCGGCGGCTTGGACTTAAACGAGAAGTTTTGGGTGACTGTTTCCTTGGAGCCTTTATTTTTGCAGCTTGGAAAACAACCAGTTGGATTGCTTGCCTTGGGGAAATGGATTTGCTGTGGATTTTGCTGCCTGTTGGGAATACATTTTGATTCCTTCTGCCTTTTTTTGTGGAGTACAGTATTTAAATTGGATTTCTTCCTACATACAAGTTTTCCTTCTGCACTTGTGGAACCAGGGGTTGCAGTGTTACAGGTTTTATTTGATTGGCTAATCTCTACAACATTCTGCAACATTGGACTTTGATATACTATTATGGATAAAGGTACAAGAGGGAAAGCAAAGGAAGAAGAACCAGTTGTCAAGCCCAAGAAAAAAGAGAAAGTACCAATGAAAGAAACATCTCAGTCTTCATCTCCCCCTACAGTGTCCTATGATCAAACCCAAATTATGGTGGAAATTGGCAAGTTGTTTCAGAAATTGGAGAAGAATGAGGATTCAAGGGTGAAAGATAGAAATGAAATGATGAAAAAGCAAGATAAGGTAGTATCATCAGTTGCAGAGTTTTCAAAAAAGGTGGATTTAAGCTTGAAAAAAATTGAGGGAAATGTGACATTGGTTCAAACTGAGGTAATTGCCATAAAAAGGAAATAAAAGGGACTCAGGAGGTGGTGTGGGAGAATAAGCTGAAATTGGATGAGCAAGAGAGAAGGATTGATGCTGTGGAAGATATGATGAGAAAGCAGAACATTGTGATCCGTCAGGTCGTGGAACGGACTCCGGACTTGTTAAGAGAAAGAGTGGTTCAGTGGTTAAATGGTCTGAATATGGGAAAAGAATTTGTCCAGGAAGATTTTGTAAGTGTATTTCGGGTGGGCCCAAGAAGAGGGAGGGTAGTTCAAAGAAATGTGTTGGTAAAATTTGCAAATTGGGCCGATAAGCTAAAAGTAATGGCCCATCTGAAACGTGTTGGTCCTGATGCCCTGAAATTTGATGGTTCTGACGTAGAAGTTTATAATGATATCTCATTGAAAGAAAGACCATGGAGATACAAGATGAGGCCTGTAACTAAACTGTTGATGAGTAAAAATATAAGCTATAATTGGAGATTTCCACAGCAACTGCACTTTTTTATGACAAAAGAATGCAAGTAATTGATGAAGGGGCCAACCCATTGGAGTACTTGAGTTTGTTGGAACTGGTAAAAATAGATTCGGAAGAATGGATAAATCTTTAGAAGGAATTGATGGAATCTGGAGCTTTGGGGAGGGAGTATGAGAGGGAGGAAACTGGTGGGGCAACAGGTGGAACACTGCAGCGAAGGGAAGAGGAGGAGGAGCTGTCGTTGATCATGGTGGAGGAGGAGACAAGTAAGGAGCAATGAGATTTAGATTATAACAATTTAAAACATTTAGCCGATATAGAAAGGTGAATAGCGCATAGCACCGGTAGGAAGGCACATCTTGCATGTCCCCCCTCTCCCCTCTTTGGTGGTCAAGGGCGGCTTTTTTTTGTAAGAAGGTGGGGAGAGAGATATTGTGTGTTACATGTAGCTTTATGTGGCATAGGGGTAAGGGGTTGTTGGTGGCACGCCCAATGGAGAGTTTAGAGCTTAGAAAGGAGATAGGTTATGGGTAGTATTAAAATAATATCATGGAATGTGAAGGGTACAGGTTCTGTTCTTAAGAGACGCAGATTGAAACTGGCGCTGAAGAAAGATAGACCCGATATATTGTTCTTACAGGAAACGCATCAGAAGTCAAAAGACACGAATAAACTTTTTTTGGGATGGATGCAACATTATCAGATGGCGTTTGGAACTTCAAAAGCAAGAGGGGTAGCAATCATGATTTCTAAAAAATTAGGATTTGAGATTACAAAAAGTATTGTTGATCAAGAAGGCAGATATTTAATTGTGAGAGGGAAAATAGAGGATGAGGAAATCATGTTGGTAAATATTTATGCTCCAAACGATCATCAAGCGGAATTCTTAGAAAAGGTTCGGAAAATAGTGGAATTAGAGAATGTTCCAAAAACCATTGTGGCTGGAGATTTTAACTTGATAAGGTCGGGACTAGATTGTACAAACATTGCAAGAAGTGGAATTGGTTTGAAAGGGAAGGTTTTGGATAAATGGATGGATGCAATGGGTCTGAAGGATTCTTGGAGAGAGTTTAAGGGTTCAGAAAGGGCATATTCTTTTTTTCACATGTTCATGGGACCTACTCAAGAATAGATTATGTTTTTCTTACGGAAAATTTGATCAAAGATATAGAAGGAATTGAAATCGGGATCATTAAGGAATCTGATCATGCCAAAGTATATTTGGAATTGAAAATACAAAAAGATATTCGAAGAGGAAGAAGTTGGAGGTACGATCCTAATCTGTTTAAAGATCAGAAGTGTAAAAAGCAGATTATGGAAAGTTGGAAAGAAATCTGGCAGTGGAACGACAATAATGAGGTTAAGTTTAATATTGTATGGGATACCATGAAGTCGGTTTTTAGGGGGGAAAGCATAAAGTTGGTGAGCTCTAAATATAAAAGATATAAAGTAGAACAGATAGAAAAAGAAAGAGAAATAAAGCAATTACAGGAAGAGCATGCGAAAAGTAAAGATAAAAAAATCCTCACGAAATTACAAAGATTTAAAGCAGAATTAATGGGTAAGGATATTGATAAAGTTAAATGAGATTTGATTTATTTAAATAGAGAATACTTTGAATTTAGCAACAGAAGTTCAAAACTATTAGCAAGAGCAGCCAAGGCTAAAAGGGAAAAAAGAGAAATAGGGGTATTGGTTAATAAACAAGGCTTAAGGTGTAATAAGAATAGAGATAAATGTAAAATTGTTAGGGAATTTTATCAAGTATTATAACCAAAAAAGGAAGTAGATTTGGAGAGGCTCAAAAAAATATTGGAGAGACAGTTAGGGAATGGAATAAAACAAGAACATAGAGAGAAAATGGAGGAAAGGATTAGTGATAAAGAGGTTAAGGAGGTAATTAGCGGGTTGAAGATGGGGAAAGCTCCGGGGGATGATGGATTATCGACAGAGTTTTATAAAGCGTTCAAAGAAGTAGTGGTTCCAAAATTGGTGAAGCTATATAATTACATTTTAGATGGAGGATCAATCCCAACTTCATGGTATAATACTACAATCGTTCTACTGCCAAAGCCTGGTAAGAATCTGGAAAGAGTGGAATCGTACAGACCAATTTCTCTTATAAATCAGGATGCCAAGATATTCACAGCAATTCTGGCTAATCGTCTAAATAGTTTTATGGGGGAATATATAAATGTTGATCAAGTTGGATTTTTAAAGGGTCGGCATATGGCGGATCTGACTAGAAGGGTATTAGATCTAATTGATAATGTTAATCAAACAAAGGAAAAGGTAGGCTTATTATCATTAGACATTTTTAAGGCATTTGATTCATTACAGTGGTCTTCAATCAAGGAAATAATTAAAAATTACGGGTTTGGGGATAGATTTAATAGGGTAATAGATTTATTATACCAAAAAGGCAATGCTAGGATTAGGGTAAATGAGGAGCTTACTGATGTGGTAAATTTAGAGGCAGGTACCAGGCAGGGCTGTCCATTATCTCCTATCCTGTTTATTATGGCAATAGAGATATTAGCTAAAGATATAAGGGATGATTTAAATATAGAAGGGATTATGGGTAATAAAGTGAGTATGTATGCGGATGATACATTGCTTACGGTGAAACATCCGGAGTTGGTAATGGACAGGATTAAAGATCACCTACAGGTATTTGAAGCTATAACTGGATTAATGATAAATTGGGATAAATCAGAATTGATGTTGTGTAATTTGGGGGTAGGTGAGATGGACAAGATAGTGGAAGTGTTTAATATACAAATTAAAGATAAGTTGAAATATTTGGGGATAACGATTTCAAACAAATTAGAAGAACTTAAACGATTGAACTATGACAGTTTAAGAGCCGAATTTAAGAATAAAATACAAGAGTTTCAGAAGTTGAAGCTGTCATGGTTCGGGAGGATTGCAATTTGTAAAATGATATTGCTACCAAAGATTAATTTTTTATTTGATGCACTAGCGATCCATTTGAAGGAGAAGGAAATTAATGAGTTACAAAAGATGTTTAATTGTTTCTGCAACGGAGGTAAAAAATCTAGACTTTTAAAGAAGCTCTGGTATCTGTCTCAGAAAGAAGGGGGTCTGGGCATGCCAAATTTGTTGGCATATTATCGTGCATTTCAAATTAAGAATGTTGTGAAAATTTTGGCAAGAGAAAAGACAATTTGGGAGCAAATGGAGATGAAAGAATATAGAAATATTGGCAATATGATTTTTTTGGGAATAAAGGATAAATTGAAAAGGCCAAACAATACTATGATGAGAGGTCTCATGGAAGCGTGGAAAAAGGTAAAGATAGATATGGTCCCAAATCTTTCTCCAATTTTGGAATTGACTGATATGGTGTGTTTCCCAATAAAATTAGATAAGGAAAAAAAGGAAATATTGGTTAAAGATGGGGTGTTTTTACTGAAGGACTGGTTGAAAGCTTGCGATGATGATACTAAGAGGAAAAAAATATTTGAGAAGTTAAATTTGGATTGGTTTCAGAAATTAAGGGTGGATAATTGGAATAAAAAATATAAAAGAGAAATAGGGATAGACAGAATTAAGACGGAATTTGAGGAATTGGTAATAAAGATTAGAAAAGGAGGTATTAAGGGTCTTGTAAGCAAACTTTATACTATATTGAATAAGGATAAAGATTCACAGGAAGACCTGAAACGTAAGTGGGAACAAAATTTGAATATAAAAATTGGGGAGGTTGAATGGAGAAATAAATGGAAAAAGAGGATCATGAGAACAATGTCTGTAAGAATTAAAGAACATAATTTTAAAATGTTATGGCAATGGTACTTGACACCACTAAGGATTTACCAGATGGATAATAAAAGAGATAAGTTATGTTGGAGATGTAAAGAAACTGATGGAACATATGAACATATGTGGTGGAGTTGTAAAAAAATAAGGGATTTTTGGGGAAGAATTTGTTGTTCAGTCGCACAGTCGGTTCCGACCCTTTGCGACCCCATGGACCATTGCTCTCCAGGCGCCTCTGTCCTCCACCATCCCCCTCAGCCCTCCCAGCTCTGTGCCCATTGTGTCCACAATGCCATCTAGCCATCTCATCCTTGGCCTCCCCCTTCTTCTTTTGCCTTCCACCTTTCCCAACATCAGTGCCTTCTCAAGTGAATCCTCCCTTCTCATTTGATGTCCAAAGTATTTTAGCTTCATCTTTACTATTTGACCTTCCAGTGAGCAATCCGGGTTAATTTCTTCTAGGATTGACCTATTTGTTCTCCTCGCTGTCCATGGCACTCTCAAAACCCTCCTCCAACACCACATTTCAAAGGCATCTATTCTTCTGCGTTCAGCCTTCCTAATTGTCCAGCTCTCACATCCGTACATTACTACTGGGAAAACCATTGCTTTGACTATTCTAATTTTTGTTTTCAGTGTGATGTCTCTGCTTTTCACTATGTTCCCCAGGTTTCTCATTGCTTGTCTCCCCAGAATCAGTCTCCTTTTTATTTCATGGCTGCAATCCCCATCTGCAGTGATCTTGGATCCTAAGAAAGTAAAATCTGTCACTGCTTCTACTTCTTCCCCATCTATCTTCCAGGAGCTGATTGGGCCTGTTGCCATTATCTTGGTTTTCTTGATATTTAGTCTCAAACCAGCTTTTGCACTCTCCTCCTTCAGCCCAATCAAGAGATTCTTTAGGTCTTCCTCACTTTCTGCCATTAGGGTGGTATCGTCTGCATATCTCAGATTGTTGATGTTTCTCCCAGCGATTTTAATCCCATATTGTGATTCCTCCATCCCTGCACTGCGCATTATGTGCTCTGTGTATAGGTTGAATAAGCATGGTGACAAAATGCAGCCTTGTCTTACTCCTTTTCCTATTCCAAACCACTCTGTTATTCCATGTTCTGTCCTAACTGTTGCTTCTTGGTTCATGTACAGATTTCTCAGGAGGCATATGAGGTGCTCTGGTATTCCCATCTCTTTAATTACTTGCCACATCTTGTTGTGGTCCACACAGTCAAATGCCTTAGTGTAGTCAATAAAACAAAAGTATACTTGTTTCTGGTATTCCTTTGTTTTCTCCATGATCCAGCGTATGTTGGCGATGTGGTCTCTAGTCCCCCTGCCTCTTCTGAAACCTGCCTGCACCTCTGGTAATTCTCTCTCCACATGCTGCTGAAGTCTATCCTGTATTATCTTGAGCATCACTTTACTGGCTTTTAACAAATGTGGAAGGTTTGGGTTTGGATAAGGAGGAAAAAGAATTATTGGAAATTGTATTAACTACTGGTAGACAATGCATAGCTAGAAATTGGAAAAACGATGTAGATATACAGATCGGAGAATGGTATAAGGAAATGTGGAGTCTAGCATTGAATGACAAATTGACATGGGAGATTAAAGTGAAACGAGATAATTTAAAAGAGAATAGGTTTTGGAATATATGGAAACCGTTCGTGGAACACTCTCTCATGGTAAATGATTGCTCAGGACCTGTACCATCTCAAAGAGGTTTTTGGATTTAAAATAGAAACTAAACTCTCCGGGCATTGTACATATTCACAGGGTGATTTGTAAGTACTAAAAAAAAGTATAATAGAGGTAGCACAGAAAGCTCTTATTGTTTGATTGTGTAATATTCTATATTGTGGTATCTAATAATGATGGTCATATGGTAAATAATTAGCTCAAGTACTGTTAGGTGCCAGCCTCTATGAATGTGAGTTAATATTGCGTTGATGTTATTTTGAGTTACTATTGTATTGTATTGTTACTGTTTTCTTTTTTTCTTTTTTGTATGTCTGTCAAAAAATTTAATAAAAATCATTTTAAAAAATTTAATATATTTAGGAGTTGAAATATGTCATAAATTTGAGGATCTCAAATGATTGAATTATAAAAAACAAAAAAAGGAAATTAAAGATAAAACTGAGCAATTTGAAAAGATTAAATTATCCTGGTTTGGCAGGATAGCGTTGTGTAAAATGATGTTGCTGCCAAAAATCAATTTCCTGTTTGATGCATTACCAATTTATCTAAATGATAAAGAAATTAAGGACTTTCAAAATATATTAAATAATTATTGTAATGGTGGAAGGAGACCCAGAATAGCGAAGATTTTTTGGTATTTACCGCAGAAAGAGGGAGGATTGGGAATACCTAATCTGAGAAATTATTATAGAGCTTTCCAAATTAAGAGTATTATGAAGATATTAGCAAGAAAAAGAGTAATATGGGAAGAATTGGAAATGAAGGAGTTAGATTGAACGGGTAAAGGTATATTTTTGGATATTAATGATGGAAGAATTAAAGTTAAAAATAAGATGATGAAGACATTGTTGGGGGTATGGAGAAGGGTTAAAAAGAAATTAAGTCCGGACTTGTCACCTATTGTGGAGTTGGAAGACCTTGGAAGTTTTCCGATAAAAATTGATGAAAGGAGAAGGGAGGTATTAGAAAAGAATTATGTTTCTCTGTTGACGGACTGGGTAAGAGTGTGTAAAGATGGTAGGAAAAAGTGGAAATATGTGCACAGTTGAATTTAAATTGGCTACAGAGAGTGTTGATAGATAAATGGAATGGTCAATTTTTGGGACAAATAAGTTTAGAAAGGGGTAAAACTGAATTTGAGGAATTGATATTGAAAATGAGAAAGGGAATTGTGGGAATAAAGGGAATAGTGAGTAGAGTATATAGAATATTAAATAAAGAAGGAAACCCGTAAGAAACATTGAAATCATGTTGGGAGCAAGATTTGAACATAGTAATATCAGAAAGAAATTGGAAAAATAAGTGGAGAAAACGATTTATGAGAACCATGTCAGTTAGAATATAGGAAGATAATTTTAAGATCTTGTGGAAATGGTATTTGACTCCAGAGAGATTGTTTCAAATGGATAATACAAAAAGTGTTGGAGATGTAAAAATTCTTTGAGAACTTATGAACACATGTGGTGGGAATGTACTGTGGTAAAAGAATTTTGGGGGAAAATTGAAAAAGAGGTAGGGGAGATATTAGGGATTGAATATGAACTAGATGCAGGTACGGTATTACTAACGGATGTTGAAAAATTAGAACTGAATGAGGATAAAAAGGAATTACTATCCTTAATGGTGGTAATGGGTAGAATGTGTATTGCAAGGAATTGGAAATCGGAGGGGAGTTTGAAAATAGAAGAAGGGTATAAGGAGATGTGGGATCTTGCATTGAACGACAAACTGACATGGGAAATAAATAAATATAAAGGCAAAATTAAAGAAAATAGATTTTGGAAAATTTGGCAGCCATTTGTTGACCATTCGATGAAAAGTGAACAGGAGGACAGCCAGGCACTGGATAAGGCATATTTTTGGAAATGGTGAGAAGAAGATTATATGTTAGTATATTATTATTTTTGATTATTTTATTATATATGTGTTCTATGGAATAAATGAGGATTGGGGATGCTGCCATTTGAAGGGTATGCCACCCATGGATGGGTGGTGGAATAATTATAAAGTACTAAGAAAGTATTGGCAATATCTTTGATGGACGTTAACAATGAATAATGTTATTGTGTTATATTATATTATGTTTTATTTGTTTTGTATTGTAATAATAATTAAAATTAAATAAAAATTATAAAAATATGATAGGACCTTCTGTCTTCTACAAGGCTAAGGAATCCTCCAGGTTCTCTGTCAGGCAAAGGCCTGCAGCAGCTGATAACAGTGTCCAAAGCCTCCTGAACCAGCTAGCAAATATAATCTAAATAATGGTCCATAGAGTTCAAACCTGTCAAGACTGGAAGGGCCCATTCCAGAAATGTACTAAACTTTTCAAAGGTTGTGCAAACCATCAGATATGCTTGTCCATAGAGTAATTCCCCACAAAGCAAAATCCAAGGAGCGCAAAATCATCTGGGTGGACTGGTAGCAAGTGAAATTCAGGCTTAATGTCACCTTTCATCAGTTCTGCCACTCTGTCACATTGCTGCACCATCCTGCAGCATTGAAGGAAATGCATTGGACTGTCACCAGTTCCTCAGGGACTGCATCACTTAGCAACTCTCCATCATTTCCATATACCAGATCAACCTAAAACACAATAGTAAAGGCATGTTTTCATACATAATGATTATGGCAACAGCCTACTCAAAATAAAACACCTTCCCTTTGTGATCTCTAGGTACAGCTATGGCACAATACACTAGATTTGTTATGAGGTCAATTCTTTTAAAGTCATCTGACCAAAATAAGATTAGCTAGGTAAAGAATGCTAACATATAAACATGTATAACCAAGTACCTCCAAAATTCATCCAGCATTTAACTGATACTTGTGCATCAAAATAACTTGATTTCAACCATTTTTAAGAAACATTAAGTAAGATCCATGGTCAAAAAATACTTTAGTGACAGCAGTCCACAATGGATTGTCATTTACTGAAAGATAGTGAAGACAAAATCAAAAACAATTCCCACAAGAAAGAAAAATATGAGGAATCAAATAGGATAGCTGCACAAGGAGGTTTCCAGTAAGTTGTGATTTAACAGAAGCACATCTAGAAAATACCACTGTGGGATGCCCACATTAACTAGATATTAAATCTCTCCCGAGGGGTGCACCCAATGTCCACAGACTTGGAAGCCAGTCCCCAAGTTACTTGGGGCCGAGCTAGGCAGGAGGGGAAATTGGGGAACAAACAGATAGTCTAGGAATAAACAAAAGCTCAGGCTAAGGGCAAATAGAGTTAGGCAGGCAGACAGGGGCAAACAAGGGCCAAGATTAGGTGCCTGGGGTCAATCCACATAGGCCCCGAGATTAGGGCAGGAACAATGGGTCTCGCCAGCCCGAGGTAATTAAGTGCGGGTTTTCCATTAACCTCGGGGTAGCCTCAGAAAAAGGAATCAGCAAGGCCCAGCTCTACTGCTCATTCCATGCAGAGAGGCCCACAGGGGAGGGGAGTAAAGGATCCAGCCCCTCCCTCCCCATCCAAAAACCTGGGCCTGGAGAGGAAGAAAAAAGGAATTAGCAAGGCCCAGCTCTACTGCTCATTCCATGCAGAGAGGCCCAAGGGGGAGGTGAGTAAAGGATCTTGCCCCTCCCTCCCCATCCAAAGACCTGGGGCCAGAGAGAAGGACACTTCCGGAGACCCCCGACCACCCCCAGGAGATACCATCCACAACCACCATCACAGCGAGGCCCGAGCCGGCGCCTTTGACCAACTCCATGCAGCCGAAGAGAGGCAAGAGCTGCTGTGTGCATGCAAAGGATAAGTAATCGAACTGAAATAATATAGTTGACTAAATATAGATGGCTTATGGCAACTGACATAGTGACTGTACAAGAAACTGACTTACATAGAGACTTGATATAGTGGACTTTTTCTTTCTTTCTTTCTTTCCCTTTCATTAATTAGTTCAACTTTTACTTTGATACTATGTGATAAACTGTGATAGTGTGCATGATAATACTTTGTTTTAAAACTGTTTAAACTGTGATAACATGTGTGATGGGAAAAGACTGGCGTAGAGACCGGCAAGGCACGCCACAAAGTCTGCCAAGAGAACCCTATGGACCAAAACAAAAGGCAAAACAAGGGGATGCTCAGCACAGCAGATCTGAAAAGGGGGAGGGATACGAAAGGGGGAGGAGAAATACAGTGTTGCAGGGAACAATACTGCATAGTGACATGGAATGTGAGGTCTATGAATCAAGGAAAACTGGAAGTGGTAAAAAATGAGATGGAAAGAATAAGCATTGACATCTTGGGCATCAGTGAGCTCAAATGGACAGGGATGGGTGAATTCAGCTCTGGAAACCATCATATCTACTACTGTGGGCAAGAAAACCTTAGAAGAAATGGAGTAGCCATAATTGTCAATAAAAGAGTGAGAAAAGCAGTAATGGGATACAATCTCAAAAATGACAGAATGATGTCAGTCAGATTTCAAGGCAAACCTTTCAATGTCACTGTGATCCAAATATATGCACCAACCACTGGTGCAGATGAAGCCACAATGGACCAGTTCTATGAGGACTTACAACACCTCATAGAACAGACACCAAGAAATGATGTCCAAATTATATTAGGAGACTGGAATGCCAAAGTAGGAAATCAAAAAGTGGAGGGAATAACAGGCAAATTTGGTCTTGGAACACAAAATGAAACAGGGCAAAGATTGATAGAGTTCTGCCAAGAGAACGCACTGGTCATAGCAAACACTCTCTTCCAGCAACACAAGAGGCGACTTTACACATGGACATCACCAGATGGCCAACACCGAAACCAGATTGACTACATACTCTGCAGCCAAAGATGGAGAACCTCCATACAGTCAGCAAAAACAAGACCTGGAGCAGACTGTGGCTCAGATCACAACCTACTGATCGCAAAATTCAGGCTTAGACTAAAGAAAATAGGGAAAACACGGAGACCAGAAAGATATCACCTAGACAGCATCCCTAAAGAATACACGGTGGAGGTGATGAACAGATTTAATGGCTTAGACTCGGTAGACAGAGTACCGGAAGAATTATGGACGGAGATGAGGGACATCATGCAGGAGGCAGCAAGAGAAACCATACCAAAAGAAAAGAAAGGTAAGAAAGCAAAGTGGTTGTCTGATGAGGCCCTTAAAATAGCAGAGGAAAGAAGGAATGCAAAAGTCCAAGGAGAAAGGAAAAAATACAACCACCTGAATACAGAATTTCAAAGGAAAGCAAGGAGAGATAAGGAAAACTACCTGAATAAACAGTGCAAAGAAATGGAGGAAAACAACAAAGAGGCAGGACTAGAGATCTTTTCAAAAAAATTGGGGAAATCAAGGGAACATTTAAAGCAAAAATGACCATGATAAGGGACAAAGATGGAAAGGAGTTAGCTGAAGCAGAAGAGATCAAAAAAAGATGGCAAGAGTACACAGAGGAACTCTACAAAAAGGACCTCAACACTCCTGTTAATAACAATAATGAGAAATTTGAACTTGAACCAGACATTCTGGAGAGTGAAGTCAGAAATGCCCTAAAAAGCACTGCAAACAACAAAGCTAGTGGAAATGATGGTATCCCAGTTGAATTTTTCAAAGCCCTAAAAGATGATGGAATCAAACTACTTCATTCAATATGCCAACAAATTTGGAAAACAAAACAGTGGCCACAGGATTGGAAAAGATCAGTGTACGCTCCAATCCCAAAAAAAGGCAATGCCAAAGAATGCTCAAATTACCGAACAATTGTGCTTATCCCACATGCCAGCAAGGTGATGCTCAAGATAATACAAGATAGACTTCAGCAGCACGTGGAGAGAGAACTACCAGAGGTGCAGGCTGGTTTCAGAAGAGGCAGGGGGACTAGAGACCACATTGCCAACATACGTTGGATCATGGAGAAAACAAAAGAATACCAGAAACAAGTCTACTTTTGTTTTATTGACTACACCAAGGCTTTTGACTGTGTGGACCACAACAAAATGTGGCAAGTAATTAAAGAGATGGGAATACCACAACACCTCATATGCCTCATGAGAAATCTGTACACGAACCAAGAAGCAACAGTTAGGACAGAACACGGAATGACAGAGTGGTTTGGAATAGGAAAAGGAGTAAGACAAGGCTGCATTTTGTCACCCTGCTTATTCAACTTATACACAGAGCACATAATGCGCAATGCAGGGATGGAGGAATCACAATATGGGATCAAAATTGCTGGGAGAAACATCAACAATTTGAGATATGCAGATGATACCACCCTAATGGCAGAAAGTGAGGAAGACCTAAAGAACCTCTTGATTGGATTGAAGGAGAGTGCAAAAGCTGGCTTGAGACTTAATATCAAGAAAACCAAGATAATGGCAACAGGTCTGATCAGTCCCTGGAAAATAGATGGGGGAGAAGTAGAAGCAGTGACAGATTTTACTTTCCTGGGATCTAAGATCACTGCAGATGGCGACTGTAGCTATAAAATAAAAAGACGATTGATTATGGGGAGACAAGCAATGAGAAACCTGGGGAATATAGTGAAAAGCAGAGACATCACCTTGGGGAAAAAATCACAAAGTCAAAGCAATGGTATTCCCAGTGGTAATGTATGGGTGTGAGAGCTGGACCATTAGGAAGGCTGAGAGCAGAAGAATAGATGCCTTTGAGATGTGGTGTTGGAGGAGAGTTCCTGAGAGTCCCTTGGACAGCAAAGAGAACAAATAGGTCAATACTGGAAGAAATCAATCCTGACTGTTCATTGGAGGGACAAATAGTGAAGATGAAGTTAAAGTACTTTGGACATCAAATGAGAAGGGAGGACTCACTTGAGAAGGCCTTGATGCTGGGAAAGGTTGAGGGCAAGAGGAGATGGGGGCGTCCAAAGATGAGATGGATAGATGGTATTGTGGACACAATGGGCACAGAGCTTGGTGGGCTGAGGAGAATGGTGGGGGACAGAGGTGCCTGGAGGAAAATGGTCCATGGGGTCGCAAAGGGTCGGAATTGACTGTGCTACTGAACAACAATATATTGGTATACATTGGAATCCTTTAAAATAGGGTTGGTAAATAATTATTTTAGAATGAGACTAACATTGTTACAGTAAAGAAAATAGCATAGATTGGAGTAGACTAAGATTTTGAAAACATTGCTACCCTTTAAAATAACAGGGTTTGAAAAAGCAATGCATAAACTGGTTAGGTATCAGTAATTATAGGCAATCCTCTCAGAAGGGAATTGCATAATTGAGAAGAGTAAAATAATATCTTAAGTATAAATCAGGCTTAGCAATGTGAGATTGGTGAATCAGGCCAGTGGAGAAAGGTAAATTGGCATAGTGCCATGCATATCTCTTAACCATGGGATGGATTAATTGAGAAATATCCCATTTTCCATCGAAAACTTAGGATGCATCCAGCGAATGTATTAAAAGTGTACATGCATTCACAGAATTAGTCTCTAAAATGTAATTGTTATGACTGAAATGCAGGCTTTGTCTGGAAACAGCACATGGTGAAGGGAAAGAAGTAAAAAATTTCCTCACCATCAGTAGAAATGTTGTAACTAGAACTGAGAAGTGAAAAATTAATCCCCAGCTGATTTTTCCTGTCCACAATCTTAAAGGAATAGTGCAGGGTTTTTCTCTGGGGCAACAGGAGGTTTTAAATTAACTGTACATTGATGAACATAGAAAGCAATGCTACAAGTTCTCATGGACTTAAATCCAGGCACTGGCCCTCCTGACACCTAAAATAGCAGGCATATGCTTAAGACACCCACAGATAAATGTGTGGAATTCGGTATGTGCTTGCTATTGGGTATGTTAAATGAATACAGAAAGCTCTGAACCTGAAAAGGCTCAGAAAAACATACTGTCTGTAACAGCCATTACTGGACTGAGCCCAAATGTAGTTGGGCTACTAAGAGCAAGGATTTGGCTATGGTAAAAGTTAGTAATGAGATTGGCACTGAGCAACTTTGCCAGACCACATGTATCACACTGGGAGCCACTAAACATCGTTACAGAAAGTCAGTACATTAGGAACTTGGTTCACAACCTACTGGGAGCCAACATCACTCCCGCCATTGACAAGAATCTTTTGAGCCTATTTTTGACCATGCAATTTCACCTGCGGCATCACAGGGATCCCCTGTATGTAGCCCACATTAGGAGTCACCAGGATTTACCTGGTCCCATCTCATCGCCATGATGATAGCCAATATTTAGAATTGGATATGATAAGAAGTATGATTCTTGCCCTAAAAAAGTGCCTTAAAGAACAACGTCTGCATCAATCACGACAATCCTGGGAAAATTCAGTTGTACCCACAGTCATATATTTTGCAACAGTACAACAGGACCTTTTCCACATGATTGTGGTTTTCATTTCCAGATATTGGAACCAATTCATGTATTCCATATTTCCTTCTAAGAAATACAAAGCCTTTGAAGACCTCATTCCTCAGGCAAAGGCAAATTTATTCCTTAAGCCATCTGATTTAGTTGTCTTAAATTAGAAAACCAAAATCAGCTCCATTAAGTGTTTCATGTGTTTTCTTTTTAAGTTCTCATGCCATCTGTAATTTATAGAGCACAATATATTGATTTGTCTTTTTAACTTCCCAACAACCAGATGTCATTTGTCCCAGGGAAAGGAAGTTGAGGTTTGGGTTCATATAACTGACTGAATCCAGTGTCAGTGCTTCAGATATTAACATTTTGTTGTTGTTCAGTCGCACAGTTGATTCCAACCCTTTGCGACACCATGGACCATTGCCCTCCAGGCACCTCTGTCTTCCACCATCCTCCTCAGCCTGCCCAGCTTTGTGCCCATTGCATCTACAATACCATCTAGCCATCTCATTTTTGGCTGCCCCCTTCTTCTTTTGCCCACCACCTTTCCCAGCATCAAGGCTTTCTCAAGTGAATCCTCTCTTCTCATTTGATGTCCAAAATACTTTAGCTTCATCTTTACTATTTGCTGATCACCTTTTCCGTGCCCCCGTCGGTCTCCGGATGGTGAGCTGACGATAGGCATACCTGCACATCCAGCATGGCCATCAGGCTTTTCCAAAAACGCAGTGGGCCACATTGGGCCTGCGGGCCACAGGTTGAAAATCCCTGTTACAAACTCCCCTCTTTCAGCCAGTCACTATTTCTCATCTCTGTTTCTGGCCTCAGTAAGGCAATACATACGTATTTTTGGCACTGTTGTTTTAATCACATTGACTGCAAATAATAGTGTATTTCAAATTCACCATTCAAAAGAGATGGAAAGGACATACATGCAGTGTTATAGCATCACCATGTGGAACAGCATTAGCTGCCAATTGATCATGTGATGGAAAAACAAATGGGTGTGTGTGTAAGTTTCAGAGTAGGATTGTCTATGGGCAAAAACCTGGAAGAACTTTACTTGAATCAGGTGCCAGACATATTTAATTTAAGCATATTAAAAGCTTCCTCTCCTTTATTTTCTGAGACTCTTTAGGGCTCCTTTTTACCCTAAGGATGCCTTTGAGATGGGGGAGGAGGCATTAATAGTGAAAAACTGATTTAGGATTTCCACCTATACTGCGGTTTCCCCATGCCCAATTGGCACGGAACCTTGGCAGAGGTTAAACCAGTTGAGCAGACTCCTGGCCACTGGCCCTTGCCAGTACGGAAATTGGGGGAGCGGACTAATAGTATAAATCATAAGGGTTTATTCACCCACACCCGACCTGACCGGCGGTTCTGCTGAGAGGGCAGATCGCTAACCTCCGTTACCCATTAAGCAATTACTGACTCACAGATCAGCCTAATCCTTGGTGCAAATAGAAGCCATGTTTACCCCAGTCTAAGCCCTAAACAATGGTGTTTCCCCTGTCAATGTTTGCCCCCGGTAATTAACTTCCCCAAGAAGGATTCCCCATTAACCTCAGTTAATAGGTGATGTGATTCTCTGTCAGATGACGGTTTTTTCTGCCTTGCCTTCTGATCTATAAATGTAGATACTTTTCCTTCAATAAACCACTGATCTGATCTCGCTCCATACTGCCTCGTATCGTTACTTGATCAGTCTCCTCCGGGACCCAACGGCCGTCCTAGCGGCCCCGATTCCTACATCTGGTGACCCCGAGACGTGATCTTACCCGTGAGTAAGCGATCACACGGTCCGGTTCTGCGCTTGAACCGCGTCCGATCGTCCCGGAGGACAGTGCGGCAACCCGGTCGGTAAGCCAGCCGATCGGGCAGATGGCCCAAGAGGCAGGGCAGTACCGAAGAGGCATCCTACAGCTTGCTCCCGACTTTCGCGGAGGCGTTGCGGTTACGAAAAACGCGTTCCCCTCAGGGCAGCTGTGAACCCCTGACAGCGCAGAGGCCGCCGAGGGCCCGTGGCACGGGGCCACGCTCCAAGCTCTACCCAGAGAATCGTCGCCAAAACCTATTACTTGCCCAAGACGCGTCGACCCATCCTGAGGAGGAAACTTCAGAGGACCCTTCGCAGGTAATATGGGGACTTGCCCTCAGCGGCAACGTCCGTCCGCTAGCCAAAGAACTCATGAGCAAGAGTTCAGAATCCTGGCCAGGGTATTTCAGTTAAGGTTTCACAGCGGAGAACTAGCGAGACTTTTGGTGTACCTAAGGGAACACTGCCCACTTTACCCAGAAGTAGGTACGTTAACCCTTAAACTTTGGGATCAGATAGGAGACTGCATTCAGCAACCCCCGAAAGCTCCAGAGCGCGTAATTCGCACATGGGGCAAATGTAGGAAGCTCTTAGCGGAGGTAGATCCAGTCCGGATAGAAGCCAAAGAACCCCCAGCGCCAGCCGAACCATCGGCGCCCACAGCGCTCTATCCGTCACTCCAATTCAGGCAGAGTAGTGTAGGGAGCTTTCCCTCGGTGACAGCTGCAGACGTCACCGACGGAATGCATGGAATGAGGAGTGCAGGCGCTTCTCTGACAGTTACAGGCTCCCAGACCAAGAGTGCCCTTCAGCGCACAGTGGAGGAGGAAATCAAGAAGGGGGAATTGCCAGCAGAAGAACTAGCTGAGCTTAGTCAGATTTGTCCAATTCGCTTGGAAATGGATGCCCTCACAGGGGCCCAGCAGGTAGTTCACTCACCAGTCCCGTATAAGCTCCTCATGGCTATACGGAAGGCCATTACAGAGACAGGACTCCAGAGTCGCTTTACTAGGGGCACGCTTCAGCAAGTGTGCGAAAACACCATGTTCATCCCGCACGATTGGAAATCCGTCATGCGGATGATGCTCAACCCCAGCCAGTATTTGCTATGGGACAGCGAGTATCGCCTCGAGGCTCAGACTAGGGCTGCCAGGATGGGAGGCGCAGTACTTCCTGACCAGTTATCCATCGATGCGCAGACCAACTTGCCACTAGCTACCCTCCAAATGTCAGCCGAGGCTGCCTTCAAGGCATTTCTCAAGGTTCCAGCAACTGGCAAAGCAGCTAAAAATTACACCGCAGTCAAGCAGGGAGCCCAGGAGCCCTACATGGACTTCATCAATCGCTTGGAGGAAGCGATCAGTAGGCAGATAGATAACGAGGAAGCCCAACAAGAGCTCATGATGAAGTTAGCCAAAGATAATGCCAACTTGGACTGCCGTAAAATCTTGCAGTCACTGGGCAACCGTCCCGACTTGACCCTCACAGACATGATCAGGGCTTGCACCGACATTGGCACAGAATCCTACAAAATGGGTCTGTTGGCTGCGGCGGTGCAGGGAGGCAGGAAACCCAGACCAAAAGGAGCATGTCACAATTGTGGCAAGGTCGGTCACTTCGCTAGGGAGTGCCGATCCAAGGGAGGCGGACAAAATTCCGGCCGTTCCAAGGCTCCAAACACCCTGTGTCCGAAGTGCAAGAAAGGCTATCATTGGGCCAGGAATTGTCCGAGTTCGGGAAACCGGAACGCGGGCACGTCTCTGGCCCCGGTCCAAACAGAGACATCCCTCGCTCTGGGAGCGCCAGAGCTAGACTAGATTCCATTCACATTCCAGGCATTGCGAAGGCACAGGCCAGTCCCAAGGGTAGTACAGGGCTAGAATTGACTTGCCAGGCAGACGTCACATGCGACTTGCCAGGCACAGTCTATCTGGTGGACTCCCAGTACATGGGTCCACTGCCCAAAGGCTTTATAGGTTTAGTTTTGCCTCGCAGTGTAGCAGGAGCACGCGGAATTCTCGTAATTCCGGGAGTCATCGACTCCAATTTTTCAGGCGTTCTCCAAGTTCAGCTTTGGACGCACTTACCCCAGACAATTCACAAAGGAGACACCTTAGCGCAACTGATTATGGTTCCTTGTAACTCGCCAGCAGACAGCCAGGGAAGGCTCAGGGACAGCTCAGAGTCCCGGTCAGAGGACCGCTCGAGCGCCAGTGAGGCAGTGCAAGGATACCAAGTCTTAGCGACAGTGGAGACCAACATTGAGTGGAAACAGCGCCCAGTTATTGAGGTATTTCTGAGTAAAAGATCCTTTTCAGGGTTATTAGATACCGGAGCTGATGTGAGTGTGATAAGCAGAAGCCAGTGGCCACGGGAGTGGGCCATTGAGCCGGTCTCCGATGTGTGGGGGGTAGGCGGCATTCAGGAAGCGTTTAGGAGCCAGGAGTGGGTGGAAGTCACGATCCCAAGGGCTGATGGCACAGCGGTCATTCGGCCGCACATTCTTGACGTGCACATCAACCTTTGGGGGCGAGACATTTTACAGCAGTACGGTGCTACGCTTACCTTCGGGTAATGGCGTTGCCACTTAAATGGCTCACCGATACGCCGGTCTGGGTGGAACAATGGCCGGTCGTGGGGGAGAAATTAGTCGCCCTAAAGCAACTGGTTAAAGAGCAGCTAGACGCAGGACATATAGAGCAGTCCACCAGTCCTTGGAATTCGCCAATTTTTGTCATAAAGAAGAAGTCGGGGAAGTGGCGACTCCTCCATGATCTCTGGGAGATCAATAAATGTATACAGCCAATGGGTCCGCTTCAATGCGGCATCCCAAATCCAAATATGATTCCCGAGGGGTGGGAGATCCTAGTTGTAGATCTCAAGGATTGCTTTTACACAATTCCCTTTGACCCCAGGGACAGGGAAAGGTTCGCCTTTACGGTGCCGGTTGTGAACCACAGTGAGCCCACGCAGCGTTACGCATGGAAATTCTTGCCACAGGGGATGCTCAATTCGCCCACCCTGTGCCAAATTTATGTTCACAACGCACTGGCAAAGTTTCGAAGCCTTCATCCCACAGCTTTAGTATGCCATTTCATGGACGACATCTTGGTCGCGGTGCCGCAACTCGGCAGCGAAATGTTTTCTAACCTCCAGGCCAGCCTGGGGGAGAAAGGTTTACTCATTGCCCCAGAGAAAGTACAGAGAACCGAGCCCTTCTCATACTTGGGTCATCGGCTTCTCCATTCCTTTGCAGCACCAGTTTTGCCTCAAATCAATTTACAGGACTCAGTCACCCTGGTAGAATTGCAGCAGGTTTTAGGAAACATTAATTGGACCAGACCGTATTTCAGATTGGATACGGATCTTTTGAAACCGCTCTTCTCGCTGCTGACATTAGGTAAGCAGCCGGCAGACCGAATACAGATTTCTCGAGTAACGCGCTTGGCCCTCGAGAAAGTCAACCAAATTCTCAGCCAAAGGTGGGTGGACAGGATTGCTCAGGGGCCATATGCTCCGATCCTGAACTTGTACATAGTTCGGGCAGGATCCATGTTCACCGGAGCCCTAGGAATAGATTCCGAGAAAGGAGCGAGTATCGTGGAATGGGTGTACTTGCCGAACACCTCTTCCCGAAACATCGTTCCTCCCCAAGAATTGGTCTCCGCGGTGGTTTACCGCGGAAGGCTGAGAGCTAGGGACATTTCAGGGCACGATTTAGCAAAGATCGTAGTCCCGTTCACCAAAGAGCAGGTTCAGCAGTTGATGCAGCTTGGTGACTCGCTTCCAATAGCTTTGGAGGTATTCACCGGATGCTTGGCATACCACTTGCCGAAAGACCCCAGACTTGTCTCACTTCAAACGCAGACAGTCAGCTTGTTCGAATTGCTTTCGCTGGTTCCACTTCAGGGGGCCAGGACAGTTTTTACGGATGGGGGTCGCACGTATGGTGTCTTGACTTGGCAGGAGGACCAGGCTTGGCGCACGCTGTTAACTCTTCCACAGAAGTCCGCGCAGCGGGCAGAGTTGGCAGCGGTGAACCTCGCCTTGCGCACCTTTGCCAAAGAGCGCCTAAACATCATTACTGACAGTCAGTATGTTAGGAATTTGCTTCACAGTCTACCGGGAGCATACATCACTCCTGCGATAGACAAGAATTTGCTTAGTTTGTTCCTCACTGCTCAATTTCATTTGCGAAACCGCACGGAGCCGCTCTATGTTGCCCACATCCGAAGTCACCAAGACCTACCGGGTCCGATTTCTGCGGGCAATATCAGAGTGGACGCGGCGGCAAAGGAAATTCAGCAACGTTCAGTGTTAGGTGTTTTCACTACGCCAATTCAGAGTCATGCATTCTTTCACCAAAATGCCAAAGCGCTTGCCAGACTGTTCAATCTGCCACTTTCTCAAGCCCAAGGCATAGTTCGCTCTTGCCAGCATTGTGCAGGGGCACCGGGGGGGGCCCTCATGGGGGGTTAACCCACGAGGGACAGAGGCCAATCAGGTGTGGCAAATGGACGTCACGCATGTTCCGCAGTTTGGCAGATGGCAGGACATGCACGTTTGCATAGATACCTTTTCTCAATTCGTTTGGGCAATGGCGCAGAAAGGGGAGACTGCTTCCCACGTGGAGCAGCACCTCCTTTCCTGCATCGCGGCAATGGGCAAGCCGCGGCACGTGAAAACCGATAACGCACCATCTTACAGCTCCAGGCAGCTGGCGGCCTTCATGGCCACTTGGGATATTAAGCATACTTTTGGCGTTCCTTACAATCCGCAGGGGCAAGCGATTGTGGAACGGGTCAATCGGATGCTAAAGTCCTATATTGACAAACAAACAGAAAGGGGGCAGCCACCAGCCCTCCCCAAGTCACAGGGTCAGGCACAGCATTGTCTGAATAAGGTATTGTTCACATACAATCACCTTAATGTTTTTTCCGACTGCACGCCACAGGAGAAGCACTTCCGCCATTCGGAGGCTCTCCCACGACCGATGGTCCAGTACCGGGTGCCACCGCATCCTTCCTGGAGGGGCCCGGCGCCGCTCGTAACCTGGGGATGAGGGTATGCTGCAGTTATGTCTCCTACAGGTGTCGTTTGGATTCCAGCTCGGTGTGTCAAGCCTCACTTGGAGCCACATGGCGTGGACCCAGACCGATTCGAGTCCGATCCCGGAGATGGAGGACCTCACCCTGACCGAGGGGACCCGGCGGGAGAAGCGGCGACTGCGGACGACAGCGCCGAGGATCACCTGGGGGATGGTCAAGACCCTTTGCAGTGAGGCCCAGGATGCCCTCCGACGCGAGGAGAGGGAGCCGACACCGGAGAATTTCGTGGCTGCAGTCTTTGCCCAGATCAATGCCAACTCCATGGCATTCACCATCATCCTGATCCTCTCCCTACTTGCGGGGGGAGGCGTTCAGGCCGTCTCACTGCAGGCCAACGGTTTGATGCCAGGCGAAGATTTTTCAGCCCGGGTGCACTACAACTTATGGGAAAGGTTGGCGGGCCCCGTCAACCAGTCCGATTTTTGCCTGAAGCAGGACATTGGTTCTGCCTCAATTCTGGGCACCTGTCTCATCCCTGTGTGCCACACTTTGGACGCGCACGCCAGGGATGGCGACTGGCTGCTGAAGAGGATTTTCGGCCCGCATCTCCCTGCGAGCTTCACAGCATACGCTCGCTGGGGGGGAATGCAGCTGACAATGACATTGCCGGCTGACGCAGCCACTCTCCACACTCCTCGAGTGGCGGTCAGCCCGAACTCTACTTGTGCCCGAATGGTCGGCTGCACTGCAGTCGGCCGAACCCAGCGCCGCTGCCTCGACACTGGCAGCAGCAATTGGACTTGTGATAAACCAGAGACACTTGGCTCAATGTATGCTCATGTCACCCTACCTGGGTTGGTTCTTCACATGTAACCAGTACACGTGGAACTACATTCCTGCAAATGTATCAGATTCTGTATGTTGCATTAGTCGTTTGACACTGTTGCTCCCCACCAAGGATATGATTACCCCAAGCACAAATGTTTCAGATGTTTCCTCACCCATACGGCACACTCGCACCACCCAGTTAGACAGCTCATGTGAGAGCAGCTTTAGAGTGATGACTTCAGCCGAATACGTCTCGTTGGCGGTCAGCATTGTTGGCGTGCCAGGCTTAGCTGTCGGCAACGCTCGGAGGATTGGTCGACTGGCTTGCGGACTAGCCAAAGCCATTAACCACACCTCCTCGGCGATAGCGCTGCTCAACCAAGAGCAGGCAGAGCTTCGCCATGCCATACTTGACAATCGAGCGGCTATAGACTATCTCTTATTGCTACACCATCTGGGTTGCGAATCTTTTCATGGTATGTGTTGTTTTAATCTCACTGATAACTCCCGTAAGGTGCAGAATCAGCTCACGGACCTCCACACCATAGTCGAAGGCATCAGGGAAGGTTCTGCATGGGGGACTTGGCTGAGTTCATTGTGGAACTGGATGTGGTCATGGATTCCATGGGGATGGCTTCAGACGATACTCAAGGTGGTTGTGGGAGTGATTGTACTAGGCATAGCAATATGCTGTTTCGCGCAATGCATTCCCTCACTGATATCTAAGTGCCGCTCCTGGAGGGAACCCCGAAGCGTCATTCCCGCTCATCAGCTGATGCCACTCCTACGCAGGGTCGCCTGTCAGGTCTATAAACAATAGAAAAAGGGGAGATGCGGTTTCCCCATGCCCAATTGGCACGGAACCTTGGCAGAAGTTAAACCAGCTGAGCAGACTCCTGGCCACTGGCCCTTGCCAGTACGGAAATTGGGGGAGCGGACTAATAGTATAAATCATAAGGGTTTATTCACCCACACCCGACCTGACCGGCGGTTCTGCTGAGAGGGCAGATCGCTAACCTCCGTTACCCATTAAGCAATTACTGACTCACAGATCAGCCTAATCCTTGGTGCAAATAGAAGCCATGTTTACCCCAGTCTAAGCCCTAAACAATGGTGTTTCCCCTGTCAATGTTTGCCCCCGGTAATTAACTTCCCCAAGAAGGATTCCCCATTAACCTGAGTTAATAGGTGATGTGATTCTCTGTCAGATGACGGTTTTTTCTGCTTTGCCTTCTGATCTATAAATGTAGATACTTTTCCTTCAATAAACCACTGATCTGATCTCGCTCCATACTGCCTCGTATCGTTACTTGATCAGTCTCCTCCGGGACCCAACGGCCGTCCTAGCGGCCCCGATTCCTACACTATACAAGAATCATCAATGTGTGTGTGTGTGTGTGTGTGTGTGTGTGTGTGTGTGTGTGTGTGTGTGTGTGTGTGTGTGTGTGTGTGTGTGTGTGTGTGTGACTATAAAAGGTTCCAGTGTTTCCCAATCTTTGGTTTTGGGACTTCAATTCCCAGAAGCCTCAGTCAGTTCCCCAAAGCACTGATCAGCCAATGTACTGACTTAGGCTTCTGGGAATTGAAGTCTCCCTGTGGGGGCCTGAGCCCTGTTGGGAAACACTGATCTATTCCATGTGCAGAGGCTCCCACAGGCTTCACTAGGGCAAAAGAAATTCCTCAGGAGCCTCAGAAAACTGAAAATGGGAAGATAAAGAAACTTTCCATGAGTTTGAATTGAAATGTTACTGGTGTCTGATCTGGGTTTTGCTCAATGTGAATAATCTCTGTCCCCCCAATTGCTGTCAGGGTTTTCAGTTTGGAGCACACCCTTTTCTTCTCCTACCAAATGCACTAACCCAGCTCTGTGGAAATTTCTTTAATTGACAATACATATTTTGTTTTTGCATGTATTTTGTCTAGGGAATGCAGTTTGGCCATGTTGCTTATCCAGATGTTTTCTGCTGACATTTCTTTTTCCGAAGACCAACAGGGACATTAGTTAGTGGTTTATTAATGAAGTGTGGAGATCAACTCAAGAACTGAGTGGATGGAGAGGATGCACAGCTGTAAGGGAAGTACCACTGTACAAGATGTCCTCTGTCATTTCCATTGTAGCACGTCCATTCGACACAGATGGGATGAACATAAGCAACTATTTTGCTGTTCTTGTCCTACATCCAAAAATAAAAAGAATTTGGTCTCTGTTTTCAGTTGTGTTTTCCAGAAATAAAATAACTATAAAGGCAAACTCAGAAATTTAGGTTGTTCAGAACTAATGCTGCAACAGTATGTGTAGCTCAAGAATACAACTGTACAGTTTACCTTGTACAAATTTAAAAGTCAGCAAAGTAGGACTGGAAAATATTAATATGCTGCTTTCCCATTCTGTCAGTTCATGTCTCTCTTCAAGAATGCTGTGGCTGGGGTACCAGACCCCCATGTAGTTCAAAATTTGTGCATAAAGGTTGCCCTTGCTCAAAAGCCAGTCGTATCCAACTCTTGGGTTCAGTGCTCAACTCCATTTACAGCCAAAAGAGCCAGCACTATCTGTGCATACCTGCATTTAAAACTTCACCTTCACATGCTTCTGTGACCTTGCTCTGACCCACTTCAGCCTCACAGCAGGAAAAAAACTCTATCAGAGGAAGGAAAAAGAGGTGCACCCCAAACTGAGCAGCTGGCATGCCTCAGCACCCTCCCCCAGGTGCCCTGCGCAACTGCCATGGCAGGAGAGGAGGCATTAGTATTTATTAAAATATTTAACAATTTATTTCTATTGGGTAAAAATACTCAAGTGCAACTAAAACCGTGCTGCTCAGACCTGTGCAATTCAAGAGTGGACTGCCTAATCTTAGGTTGGTGAGTGGGTAACATTAAACAGTACAATGATTGTCATGTAATAGTATGGCACTCACTTTTTGCAACAATGGATCTTCCTCTTCTTTGTCTAGGTGGTCGTTGCCTGGGGTATGCCTGATTGTGGTTCAAAAATACCACAATCTTCGAGGAGGATCTTTCTGTGTACCTTGCAATGAAAGTTATTCAAGAAAAAGGAAAAAACAGATGAGCATTCCACCTGACATTTCTGCTTATATGTTGCACAGGTCACCTTGACCCTTGGCTATCTACTTTCGTTTACCACTGTGGTCACATTTCTTCCTCTTTTCTGGTTCCATCGCAGTTGACCTTCTAATGAGCAGTCAGGGTTCATTTCTTCTAGGATCAGCCTATTTGTTCTCCTCGCTGTCCAGGGGACTCTCAAAACTCTCCTCCAACACCACATTTCAAAGGCATCTATTCTTCTGTGCTCAGTTTTCCTAATGGTCCAGCTCTCCCAAACATACATTACCACTGGGAATACCATTGCTTTGACTATGCAAATTTTTGTTCGCAAGGTGATGTCTCTTCTTTTAACTATGTTCCCCAGATTTCTCATAGCTTGTTTCCCAAACATCAGTCACCTTTTTATTTCATACAATCACTTTATTGCAATTGTAAAATGAAAGATCCTAGTTCTAGCTAGCCAGAAGCTGTAGCTGTCCTTCTCATCTCTAAAGAACAAAGGAAATATGTCTCCTTCTTGGAGGAAATGAGAGAAAAGTGTAAGTGTGAAGGAACTGACACCAGCAGCCTCAGGTTAGGGTGGGGTTGTCTCCTTGACCATAGGCTCCATGAGCTCCAGACTCTTGTTGTTGGTACAATTGGTCTTTACTGGGGTTAGGGAAATGTAATACTAAAGCTGATTGGATGCCTGGCTCTCCCTGTCCCTACAGTGTATAGAAAGAAATCATTAACTCATTAGTTCTGTGTTGCCTTCAGTCCCCAGCCAGACCTAAATACTGAATTCCAGTTCAGGTTTGGTGTCTAGATTGCCTCAGGGGAATTTTGATTATTATCTCTTTATAGTTAGCAAAGTGTAAGATTAAAGGCAAAACAAGAGCACCAGCAGTAAAAGCAGGAGAGAATAGCTCGTCTCAACACTACCTAAGAGCATTGGTGGCACAGTGGTTAAACTGCTGTACCACAGCCAGAATGTTGTGAGTTCAATCCTGACTAGGAATCAAGGTTGACTCAGCCTTCAATCCTTCTGAGGTTGGTAAAATAAGTACCCAACATGTTGGGGCCATGGGGGCAAAATGCTAACTAACTTGTGACCTGCTCAGAGAATGAACTAAGTGCTATGGGGTGGTATATGAGTGTAAATACTATTGCTATCCCCTTTTACACACACACAGGCACAGGCAGGCACACACACACACACACACACATGCACGCACACGCACACACACACACACACACTTAATATAATGAAAATCACACTAGAAGCATTTAAGTAGGAAAAAAGGTATCTTATGCTTGCCATTTGTAATTACAATCATTAGAAAAACAGGAAAAAATGGAGTCTCCAACATGCAGAGGAAATCTCCGTGGTTGGTGCATAGTTGAAGGAAGATCAAGAAAGAAGTCAGAGACAACAAAGAGAAATGGAAAAATGAGTTGTCGTCGTCGTTGTCATCATCAACAACAACGACAATGACAACAACAACAACAACAACAACAACAAAACAGAAAGAGGGGAGGGGCAAGCCTCCACTACCAGAGGTGGGGAAAAGAAACTTCATCAATGTGTTTAGTGGCAAGCATAATCTCCCTAGGTTGCAAAAGCTTCCTCCCACTGATAACCAGTGTGAGTTCATGAAATATTACTATTTTTCTAATCCACATCACTGACCCCAAACAGCTTTAGAGAGGGCTGGTAGTGCCAGTCCCCAAGACCTCGAGTTTGTCCTGCTTTCAGAGGATCTGTCACAGCTGCTCATTGTGATGCTTCCAGGGCAAGTAGTCAACAACTAAAGCCTCTCTTGCAAGTGGCTATCTAAAACTCTGTATACAATCTCCAACAAAGGAGACCACAGCCCTCTGAGTCATCAAACAGCTCTCATCATCAATCTTTTCTCCGTATTGTTTAAGCAACTACTTATTAACTCTAATGGATAAAAATTCTGCAAATAGTTTTGTTTGCTTGTGTAAAAGCTAACAAATAAACCCCAATGTTCTTTTTTTTCTTTCTGTTCAATTATGTTAGATGTGCCCTTGTCCCTCAGATTAGGAAAATAAGAAGCTGCATGTCAGTAAACCAGCCCATTGCTTACTCTAGCCTTGTGCTGTAGATACTGTACTAACTGGCAGCAGCTCCCTAGTCTGGCCTTCTTATCTAACTAAAAGAGGTAGAAGCAAGGCAGATGGAAAACAAAGAGGAAGTGCTTCTCTCTGGAAAGGATTTACCAGGCCTCAGAGCTGAACTATTGAGCTTCAGAACTAACTTCTGCATTATTTAGGGCATACAGTCTTATTTGACCTGAGATCAGTCAGTTAGAAAATGGAGCTAGATCAGGGATTCTCAGCCTGTGGCCTGTGGGCTGGATGCCTCTGCCACACCAGGAAGTGCCATGTGGTGAAGGAAGAGCAAAATGGCCATATGGCCCCCAAAGCTGTCTGAGGGAGCATGACCCGACCCCCAGCTTAAAAAGGTTGAGAACTCCTGAGCTAGATCAAAATAGTAGCAAGAATTGATTCAAAGGGAAGATAAGGCTCCTGGAAAATCCTACCTTGTTTATGGCATGTGGGGAAAATGAAAATGGCCAGCCCGCCAGAATTATAGCTATATCTGCTGACAAAAAGAAGCATCCACAGACTGGACAGGTGGTTAATCCTGCATCTTATTTTATTCAAGATGTATAAATATATCCCCTCTCCTGCATGCCTACCTCAATGTGGTGAAGGAATGTCAATACATCAAATCTGGCTTTGTTGTGGAATGAAAACCAGACAAACCCACATTCCAGCTAAGACAGATAAGATATTTATTATTATTTGGCCAAACAGATTCAGGGACACTTTAACAAGCTAATAATCCCCGAATGACAATACATTTTCAGAGCCATCTTTTTATAGCATAAAATTAGGAAATTTCTACACATTTCATCACTATGGGATAAGCCAAAATTATTAATTAATCTTTTGACATTGTCATGCAGTTCAGGTTAGAACATTCAGAATATTTGTTCATGTCATGTCACACAAATATTATTCAGCATTATGGTTTCTTGAGTCTAAGAGAAATCCCTGTCAGCTGTACAAACTGTGCTGGGCTTGTGGACACAAGGCCTTCTGTTTACTTTAGCCTCGTCATCATGTTCTATATTGATTAGGTCAATCTGATCTGTTTTACTTTACCGAGTAGCTGAGAAAATGATTTTTACTTTTAAACCAGAATTAATATTAGAATTAATATCTTAATTCTTTCACTCCTATTTCATTCCCTCCTGATTTCTTGAAAATTATTATTTTAATAACTTTTCACACTTTATTGCAATAAATGAACATTTCTATCATGTTGATTGCAGATTCCTCAGGCTTCAACTGGGCGTATATAGGCAGCTCCCGGTTTGTGCCTCACGCCAAGTTGTTGTCTTCTTTCTTGCGATGTCTATTTAAGCAAAATCTATGCATTCTAATCCGTCAGGGTTTTTCACTGCAAGAAAAAAATACTACCAACAGTATACAGTTCTTTTCATTTTGGTTTCAATGATTCATCTTATCAATATTTAACTATAGACCAAACTTGCTGTACCTTGATTCACATATTGATTTATACTGCAGTGACTGAGTTAATAATTTCCTAACTTCCATTCCCCTTCTATGTGGGCCAGATCTGGCCAACTCTATGTGTTTAGGACAGAAATTCAAATGGGGAAATATGATACTTTGTACAGAGGGGAGTTCTCATATCATGCATTGTCATTGGCTAAAACCTGGACTTATTGATTTAGGCTTTCATACAATTCCGTAATGCTTTCAACAATCCCACTTGCTTTCTCAACCTTTTCCTAACTGTGGATTAAATGGACAAGGATGATTCCACTAAGCCTCCTTGCTTTTAAGTAAGTATTTCCTTACTGGCTTTTTTCCTTCTATTTTCATGTACTTCGGATATGTTGTATTTTTAAGTCCTCAAATTCTTTAATCAAATACAACTCCTGTATTTGTTTTGGCTTATTTAAACATAGATGTTCTTCGCTTCGCTTCTACCCTTCTGTTTCTTTTTTTCTTTTTTGCCAACTGTGTCTTCTGTTTTCTGATTCCAGAAGAATGGATAATTGCAAGGGATTTAGGCATTCTGGGCAACTTTGATCAGTCTTTGATTACTAATCCATAAATGTCCCTTATTTTCCAAATCATCTGGAGGGCATGTACTTGTACGTCTGCAGAAAAAGTAAACCTTCTTGTGCAGGGCCATCTAGTTCCTTTGGAAAAATAGGCAACTGGCCTCTGACATCTATACTTTTATTTCTGCGTACTTTCACATACTGCCTGAAAAGTTGGGACAAATCTAGTAGCCTTAAAGCTTGGGGCTTGACATAAGTGCTTCTTTTTAACTTTTTAAAAGCTTCTTGTTGCTGATCACTCCACTCAAAATGATCGGTTTCAGCTCCTCTTGTGGAGACTTAAAGAGGCTTTGCTAATAGAGCAAAGCTAGGGATTCAAAATCGATAAAATCCCTGGTCTTCTAGCACCCCTCTTTTATTTGTTCCTGTTCTTGGGGTTAGCTATCAAGTGCTCAGCTGGTATTTTTTCTTTTTCTTTTCTTTTTCTGGGATTTCCCAAATTCCTCTGGTTCCTTCAATCATCCCATTCCATCTCAGCCAATTCATCATGTTCTTCTTGTCTGTATCCATAACTTCATCTGCCAAATGGGTGTATTTTTCCCATTCCTCTCTCGGGGCAATTCCTCTGCCAGTGGCCCTCTTGCTTGCAGTAAGCACACTGATTGTAATCAAGTGTTCCTTTGCCTCTTCCCAAAGCAAGGGCAATCATCTCAGCTCTCTTTTTCTCTCTTTTTTCTCCTTTTTCTCTTCCTCCTCTTCCCTGTTTAGATAGGTCTTCTTGGCCACCTCTACTAGTTCTCTAGTATTCTTTCCCAATGCTCCTTCCAGCTTTTGTAATTTCTTTCTTACATCTGGCGCACTCTGAGTAATGAATCTCTCATTTAACATCTAGCAGTTTTCAGGATCTTCCATATTTATTCTGGTATTTATTTTATATGCTTCTATTAATCTGGCTAGGAAACTTTCAGGGGATTCTTGTTTCTCTTGAATTATATTAGCAGGTTTGCTAAAATTGACAGGACCTTTGCTAAGACGCTGACTGGGAAGCGGAAGGTCAGCAGTTCGATTCCCGCGTACTGCAGGATGGAAATGAGCTCCCGTCTTCGTCCCAGCTCCTGCCAACCTAGCAGTTCGAAAGCAAGAAATTGCAAGTAGATAAATAGGGACCACTTCGGTGGGAAGGTAACAGCGTTCCGTGCGCTCCGGTGTCTAGTCATGCCTGCCACATGACCACGGAAACATCTGCAGAAGCAGACAACGCTGGCTCTTCGGCTTAGAAACAGAGATGAGCACTGCACCCTAGAGTCGGATACGACTGGCTTTCGAGCAAGGGAAACCTTTACCTTTTTGCTGTTTCATTTAAGCTTTCCAAAATTAAATATTTGTACTGTTGAAGACTTATCCTGTGTGTTGGATCATTAGGATTCCAATTTGGATTTTGTTCAGCGGCTGCTGCCATATGCACTACAGTCTGATCTGTGTCTGGTAAGTTTCTACGGAGAATTTTGTCTTTTGCCAGTTTTAATTTTTCCTTTTCTTCCATATTAAGGAGCGTATTTATTATTTGCCGCATATCACTCCATGTGGGGTTATGTGTCTGGACTATCATCCCAATTAGTTCAATCACCTCATTTGGTTTGGTACTAAAAGGTCCATAATGCTGTTTCCAGTTTAATAAATCTGTTGTTGTAAAAGGCACATATTGGAAGATTGACTGAGTTACTGGTTCATCATCTTCCCTCATATGGCTGGTTATCATCTCCCTCAGTGGGGCCATTATCTCCTTTCTTTTTTCAATTGTTGGTATAACGTGTGCCACTGGGGTATTCAGAGGTGGTTCCCTACCAGCTTCATTGTTATATGGTGAAGGTCTATTATACCTTTTAAATTTTATCTCTCCTTCCTCAATCACATCTTCCAAGATTTCAGTTTTTCTGTGGTTGGGGAAGCCTCACTTCTGTCTGGAGTCTGAAATCTTCCTGCAGAGTGACTGCTTCCTGCATTTGCTAATGCAAGATCTGGGTAAATATGTGGAACCTGACCGACCTGTAACACTGATTGATTTCTAACATATTGGTGGTGGTTTTTGAAACAGGATCTCATCTTCTTCTCCATCCCTACTTAGGATTTTCAGCTTTTCCTGTGTCTGTCTTTCTGCTATTGGGAGATTGGGTAGTTGGACCACTTTTCTTCCTAATTTAAATTTCTTATCTTTGAATTTTTTTTCTTTCATTAAATATGGTTTCACACATTCACCCTGGCATTTCCGTAGCCAAGATGGCCATGGTTTCTCTGCAACTGTTGCCTGCCATACAGACATATAAGGATACTGATCCCAATGTTTGTCCTCTGCTATTCTTTGAAATACTCTATTTATAAGACCCAAATCTAAGGAGCCTTCCGGAGGCCATTCATATTCACAAAACTTTCTTAACTCAAATTTAGTTAAAGGGGATTCATGTGTCTCTGGTGTAAATACCTCAAAGTTCTCAAGGAAACACCGTAGCGGCATTCTTGGAGCGCTACTACCACCACCCATTCTAAACTAAACACTACCACCGGCCTGGGGTACCTGAAAAATCAAGGGCTACCATCAGGGAATGCGATGGTTTAACCACCCACACAATATAAATTTTACACACGCAAAAATCAGGTTTGCCACCCTGATTTTTCCAGAAACACCGGGTTACCGCCCGTGGTTCATTAAGGACTTAGGAATCGCCGTTCCGTCCTCTTGGAGGTAATTAGGCTCCACTTCCACTCCTCAAATGAGTGGGCACACACAAGTATACTTCATGCAGTTTCATACAGTTTTATACTTGCCTGCAGGCTTTGAAAATCCAGCTCCAGCTCCTGGAGAGTTCTCCATCTGTCTTAGCCTTCTGGATCCTTTGACTGGTCTGTTTTTCTGATAGTTACTCACTGCCTCTTCACTGATTTCCTAGAGTAGACCAAAAGGTCTACTATGCCGGCATTTAGGTTATCCCTGGAGAGGCGTCATTTTATCCTGTCAGGAACAGCCATCTGGAGCGACAATGGCACCTGCTGTTTGTCAAGTCAGTCCCCGGTGGAGTTTGCCAAAAATGTTGTGGAATGAAAACCAGACAAACCCACATTCCAGCTAAGACAGATAAGAGATTTATTATTATTTGGCCAAACAGATTCAGGGACGCTTTAACAAGCTAATAATCCCCGAATGACAATACATTTTCAGAGCCATCTTTTTATAGCATAAAATTAGGAAATTTCTACACATTTCATCACTATGGGATAAGCCAAAATTATTAATTAATCTTTTGACATTGTCATGCAGTTCAGGTTAGAACATTCAGAATATTTGTTCATGTCATGTCACACAAATATTATTCAACATTATGGTTTCTTGAGTCTAAGAGAAATCCCTGTCAGCTGTACAAACTGTGCTGGGCCTTCTGTTTACACAAGGCCTTCTGTTTACTTTATCCTCGTCATCATGTTCTATATTGATTAGGTCAATCTGATTTGTTTTACTTTACAGAGTAGCTGAGAAAATGATTTTTACTTTTAAACCAGAATTAATATTAGAATTAATATCTTAATTCTTTCACTCCTATTTCAGCTTGATTGACAAGCACTGAACATGCTTAATTGTGTTGTGCTGCAGATGTTCCTTCAAAACTAGACTGTGCTGTATTTTGTGACTTCTATCTCTGATGCAACAACTTTTCTAAATTAAAAGAGATGAATGAAAGAGTTTCAGGATGTAACCACACAGGCATATAGTGCATATTTTAGGTCACTTGTGTTGCAGTCCAGTGCTTGCCATTTCCTGATGATCATAAGACATATGGGGAATAGTACCACAGTTCAATCATCATCTGTGCTCAAGGTGGGTCTTTTGCTTGAGCAGTAGGGCTACTACTTGGTGTGTGTGTGTGTGTGTGTGTCTGGACTGATTCTTGTACAGATGGAAGGTCACTTTAAAGGAAATAGATCACATTAATGCAGGGGTTCTCAAGCTTTTGAAGCCGTCGGCCGGATCATGCCCCCTCAGAAAGCTGAGCAGGCCAAACTGGTGGTTCCCCCCACTGTACACGCTACCGTAAAACACGTACGCAGCTGTCGTAAATGCATTTATAGAAAGATAAGCAAACTGTCTGTGCAAGTCTACTAAAGGTTCCAAACAAGTACAGGTACATGGAAAACAATTTATCATAAATTTCTCAATAAGTATTTAATATTATGAACCAAATTTCCTTTCTTCAGGTAACAAAAATCTTCCAAATAAACAATGATATACTGATCCACAACTCAATTTCTATATTATACTAGTAGAGGTTGCCCGGCTGTTTTAAATTGTGTTGTAAGGGATAATTTTTTTGGTAATTTATGTAAAAAAGAGGTGTGTTGGTTGTTAGGGGTGGTTTTGGGTTTGCACAACCACCACCACCCATACAATACTACTCCAACCACCAACACACACATTAAAAATTCCTGGCAAGGCAGGAGTGTCACGCACGTGTGTGTGTGTGTGTGTGTGTGTGTGTGTGTGTGTGTGTGTGTGTGTGTGTGTGTGTGCGTGCGTGCATGTGTGTGTGTGTGTGTGTGTGTATTGTCCCCCCCAAACCCCCAAACCCAGGGGACCCTGCAGAGAGGGGATCCCCCCCGCAGGACACCCCATTATTAAAGAGAAGAAACCACGTGGTTTCTTCTCTTTAAAAACGGAGTGTTGGGGGGGTGGATTCGATCCCCTGTCCCTAGTCCCCTGGGTTTGGTAGGGTTGGGGGAACAAAAGGGGTCTGTCTCCCCAACCCTTCCAGAGCTAGGGGACCTGGCAGACAGAGGATCGTTCCCCCCCAAAAAAACCTCTGTTTTTAAAGAGAAGAAACCAAGCGGAGTATTGGGGGGGGGGTTCATTCTCCTCTCCCGTTCTCCTGGGTCCAGAAGGGTTGGGGGGACAAAAGGGGTCTGTCCCCCCAACCCTTCAGGACCCAGCACCTTTCATTGACTCCCTCACCTACTCCCTAACCCCCACCGGCTGCACTTACCTTTTCCTGGCTCCCTCATAAGAACGTAAGAACATAAGAACAGCCTTGCTGGAACAGGCCACAGCCCATCCAGTCCAGCATTCTGTCTCACACAGTGGCTCACCATTTCCTTCAGGGTATTCCCAAAGAGATGCCTTCACCTGCTTAGGATTCCCTGGAAATGGCATTGAGAGATATCCTGCCTATCTCTCCAACCCCGAGGTTGTCAAGTATCCATAATTATAGCCATTTATACCCTTGTCCTCCATGAACTTGTCTAATCCTTTCTTAAAGCTGTCAAGACTGACAGCTGTCACCACTTCTTCTGGCAGGGAGTTCTATAGACCAGTGATCCTCTGGGTGAAAAAGTACTTTCTCTTATTTGTTTGAGAACTAGTACCCAAAAGTTTCATCGAGTGTCCCCTAGTTCTAGTGTTGTGCAATAGGGAAAACAGTTTTTCCTTATCTACTTTGTCCACACCGTGCATGATTTTATAAACTTCAATCAGGTCACCTCTTAGACGCCGTCGTTCAAGAGTGAAAAGGCCCAAACGTTGCAGCCTCAGATGGTAAGGAAGGTGTTCCAGTCCCCTAATCATTCTGGTTGCCCTCCTCTGCACTTTCTCCAACTCCATAATATCCTTCTGGAGGTATGGCGACCAGAACTGTACACAGTATTCCAGATGGGGCCTCACCATAGATTTATAAAGAGGCAAAATGACACTTGCTGACTTATTTTCTATACCCTTCCTAATGATCCCTAACATTGAGTTTTTCACTGCTGAGGCACACTGGGTTGACATCTTCATTGAGCTGTCCACCAGGACACCAAGGTCCCTTTCCTGGTTTGTCGCAGAGAGTTCAGACCCCATCAGTTTATAAATGTAATTGGGGTTTTTTGCCCCAACATGCATCACTCTGCACTTACTAATGTTGAAGCTCATTTGCCACTGTTTTGCCCACTCCTCCAGTGTCAAGAGATCCCTCTGGAGCTCCTCACAATCTCTCACAGTTTTCACTACCCTGTATAATTTAGTGTCGTCAGCAAATTTGGCTACCTTGCTGTTTACTCCTACTTCTAGATCATTTATGAAGAGGTTGAAAAGCAGGGGTCCCAGTACTGAACCTTGGGGGACCCCACTCTTTACTTCCCTCCACTTGGAGAAGTGTCCATTTAGTGCTACCCTCTGTTTCCTGTCCCTTAGCCAGTTGCTGATCCAGGACAAGACCTGTCCCTTTATTCCATGACTGGTAAGTTTATTCAAGAGCCTTTGGTGTGGGGCCTTGTCAAAAGCCTTCTGAAAGTCCAGATAAACAATGTCAACGGGATCCCCCTTATCCACATGCTTGTTGACTCTCTCAAAAAATTCCAACAGATTAGTGAGGCATGATTTGCCCTTGTAAAAGCCATGTTGGCTCTCCTTTAGCAGCGCCTTCTCTTCTATGTGCCTATTAATTCTATCTTTTAGGATGGTTTCCATCACTTTACCTGGGACACATGTCAAACTGACAGGTCGGTAATTTCCTGGATCACCCCTGGATCCTTTATTGAAAAATGGAGTTACATTCGCTACCTTCCAGTCATTAGGCACAAAGCCTGATTTGAGGGAAAGATTATATATTTTGGCCAGGAGCTCATCAATTTCATCTTTAAGTTCCCTGAGAACTCGTGGATGCATGCCATCTGGTCCTGGTGATTTGTTAGTGTTTAGCTTAACAAGACATGCAAGGACCTCCTCCCTGGTTATTTCTATCTGGCTTAATTCTTCGGTTTCCCTCCCTACGAAGATAGGCTCTGTTTGGGGCATGTGGTCTCTGTCTTCTTCAGTGAATACTGAAGCAAAGAATCCATTGAGTCTCTCTGCAATCTCTGTTTCCTCTTTAATAACCCCTTGCCTTCCATTGTCATCTAATGGTCCAATGGCCTTCCTAGTTGGGTTCTTACTTCTAATGTACTTAAAGAAGTCTTTGTTACTTCTCTGAGTATTTTTAGCTATACGCTCCTCAAAGTCTTGCTTTGCTTTCCTGAAAGACCCTCCAGCTGGGTCTTTCAGTCTTTCCCTCTGGCTCCCACCGTTTTCTTTTTTCAGTCAGTGCGCCATACCTGTCAACCCGCGGCTCCAGAAAAACGGGACCTGTGCACATCACTTGTGCGCAGGTCGCGTTCCACGCATGCATGGAAAGGTTTTACCCCTTCCACGCATGCGCGGAAGCACTACGCCGCTTGCGCAGCCCTTACGCAAGCGACGTAGTGCTTCCGTGCATGCGTGGAAGGGGTAAAACCCTTCCACGCATGCGCGGAAAGCATTTCCCCCACTGCCAAATTACGGGGTTTTGGCAGCGGGGGCCGGGTTATGACATCAACCGACGTCAATTTACGGGGTAATCCCGGCACGAAGGCTCGGTACGGGCTAGTATAGCCTGGTGTAGGATCTTTTGTCAAGTTCCAATGGTTAACGCTCAGATTTATAGGTATAGATAACACTGAAGCTGTTCCGGAATACAATGGCTTTTCCCAGAATTGCTTCTTCAGGGTGTTCTTAAAATAAATAATAAAATTACATTATCTAAAAATCCATTCATAGTCTGTGTATCATTTTACAGATAAACAATAAACATCCATACTAGTCCTTCATGGCAATTTTGACTTACAATTCCAATTTACAATTTTGATTTACAATTTTAAATATCAGTATTCTGGCTGATCTATAAAACAAAAAGTATTTTCTTATCTTACCTTACAAAATTTAATAATCAATACATTATTTTTACAATGCGTCAACAGCCTCATTAAATATGTTTTAGATGTGTTTCTGACGTTAAAAAGTACTGCTGGTAACTATAGATGTTTAAAGACCACAAGGAAGAAACCATTACCTATGGTGATTAGCAAAGAACAGATTTCTTAAAGAGATGCGCTATTTTCATTCCCTTATATTCTGAGAGAATAATCACAGATAACAAGTTAGATCTAAGTCTTGGTTGAGTTCGTGTGGTGTCAAAGTCTCAAATAAATGTATGTAAAATGCCTCCTGCTGTAGGAGGTGCCTCTCGATCAGGACATGAAATTGTTTGAATTGTTTGAAGGAAGTATTTTCTAACGCGACGAAACAAAATTCATCTTTGGAGTGGTCCTTCTCCAGAAGGCTACAAGTGGTGCAGGGAGGGAATGGCTGCGGATCCTTGAGTGATGTTCAGTGATCCGTTTTTTTTAGTGGTCTCGACGTTTTACCGATATAACGTTTCTCACAAGGATAGATCCACATGTATATTACAGCTTATGCAGCTTACTTCTCCCCCCCCCAATACAAACCAGCAAAATGAACAGCTGGAACATTTATAATGCCCCCGAATATCCTCTTTAGCTGGGACTGACAGGTGGTGGGAGTCGGAGCTGGTAAGTATGTTGTGGAAGGACTTAGTGTGTCTATACATACAGTATAGAAATTGAGTTGTGGATCGGTATATCGTTGTTTATTTGAAAGATTTTTGTTACCTGACAAAAGGAAATTTGATTCATAATATTAAACACTTATTAAGAAATTTACGATAAATTGTTTTCCACGTACCTGTCCTTGTTTGGAACTTTCAGTAGAGACTTGCACAGATGGTTTGCTTATCATTCTAGTAAATGCATTTATGACAGCAGCAGGTGCATTTATGGCTGTCATAAATGTGTTTCTGGCGGCGGTGGTGGTGGGAGCAAGGGCAGTGGGCCACATGAAAATGTGCTGCAGGTCTTATCCAGACTGTGGGCCATAGGTTGTGAACCCTGCATTAATGTGACCCTTTCCAGTGTGGTCAGATCAAAATGCAAGTTACTAGGTCATTTCTTAAAGTACACATTTGTCACCGTTTATGACATAGTTTGGTTATGATAGGAGTAGACCTTGAGCTATTTCAAAGGTAACATTTCTCATTGTTCTTCTTTCATGTCCTGATCAAACCCTGGACTGCCAAAGTGAAGCCACTTTCTTGGCTTTGTTGTTGGCCAAACATAAGTCCTCATCAGTGCATGTTTCTGGCAGTAATCAGCATATCAGTAAATGAGCCGGATTCTCTATCTTGCCATATTCACACAACATGTTGTTGTCTGCCAGCAGTCGCCATGTGAGCATGTTGGTCTTACATTTAGGCACTATATAGAGTCCTCCAAGTGATGTAGGAGAGGCTGAGTTCCTTAGCTACCTGTATATTCTCCTTTAATGTTGTTCCTTGTCCAGTGAGCTCCTTCCCCCATCTTCTATTTTGGTTTTGTTGTTGTGTACCCTCAAGAATGTTTGTTTATTATTTATTTATTTATTAGTCACATTTGTATTGCTGCCCACTCAGCAAGCGACTCTGGGCGGCATACAACAACTACATTATGAACTACATAAATCCCACTTGAGAACTATAACAAACTTAAAAACAGTAAAAAACCCAATTAAAAATACAATAAAATTTGCCTGACAACTAAAAAGAATGATGGAGCGATATTACTATATTAGCCAGCAGGCAGGGGTCACCGCATCCCCAGTGCCCCCACACCTGCTTTGCCAGCCAGGTTTTTAGTTCTTTCCTGGAGGGCAGCAACTCCATCTGGAGTCATAGGTCAATTGGAAGGAGGTTCCATAGGGCTGGAGCAGACATAGAGAAGGCCCTCTTTCTGGTGCTAGAGAGGCAAGACTCTCTAGCAGATGGCACAATAAGATTTTATTGGGGTGACACAGTCTCTTAAGTAGCCTGGCCCACTACCACATAGGGCTTTAAAGGTCATTACCAGCACCTTGAATTGCACCCGGAGGCACACCAGTAACCAGTGCAGCTCCTGAAGCAGTGGCGAGGCACAGAAGTAACATCCACACCCCATCACTACCCGGGCAGCCACATTCTGGACCTCCAAATGGTCATCAAGGGCAGCCCCATGTAGAGCACATTACAATAGTCCAGTCTGGAGATGACCAGAGCATGCGTGACCATGAGCAAGAAATCCCGATCTAGGAGCAGGTGTAACTGGCGTATGACACGAAGTTGTGCACAAGCACTCCTGGCCATGACTGCCACCTGCTCATCAATCAGGAGTCACGAGTCCAGGAGAATCCTCAGATTAAGTACCGGGTCTGTTTCGGGCAAGATAGCCCCATCCAGAACCAAAGATGGTAGCTCCTGAGATAACGCAGGCCCCCAATAACGCGGGCCCCCAACCCATAGCCACTCAGTCTTGCCTGGATTCAGCTGAAGTCTGTTATCCCCCATCCATTGTTCTTGCATAAAGCCCTTCCTGGAGCTGAGCAGGTAGACTTGAGGCTCATATTCATTCAGAGGGTGTCGAGGGTCATTCTCTTGTTTAGTTCTCTCATTGTCCACTGCTACTTCTCTCCTGACCTTAGGTGGAGCAATATCAACAAGATGGTATATTTCTCATCATGAATGCCCTATTAAATAAGTGCCACAATGTTTGAAGTCTAAGGAACATAGCTCAAACAATTCACCCCAGAAAGACTTAGGAGCTGGAGAGAGGGACAGACAGATTTTTTTTATTTCTCCCCACTGCTTGGACTCTAGTATTATTTGCATTGTGATAATTCTCTTATGAGGGGGGGTTTGGCTAAGATGGCCGCTGTGTAACATCTAGTTTCGGACGCTCGCCCTCAACAAAGTGGTGAACGATGTGAAGGAGTGGAATAGAAAAATTTTCAAGTGGTAAAGCTTAAAGTTAAGATCCTTGCCTGTCTCCTTTGAAAGTTTGCTGAGCTTTTGAAGCTGGATGATCGAAGTTCGGGAGGTTTTACTGGGCGGTTGAGCTGTGACGGCAGTCGCGGCTTTTCCGCTGGAGAGCCGAGGAACGGGATCAGCGAGAGTGAGGAGAAGGCTTTGGAACTGGTTTTGGAAGTGGCAAGAAGCGGCTGGAGTGAAGGCAATTTGTGTGTAAGTGCCTGAAGGGAGCTACATTCTTAGCTATAAGCTATAAAACCGGCTGAGTTTTTCAGAAGAAAAAAAAAGGGGGGGAAGAGCTGGAGGTACTGTAATGGCGACGGTCAGGGAAAACGAAAGTGATCGTGTATAGACTGTGGTTTTTTTTTCTACATACCAGAGGACCGCGCCACATTCTGAGATCAATAAAGTGGATTAATTTTCCTTTTTCTTTTTTTCTACCTCCTCTCTGGACTGGAAAAGAGGAGAGGCTGTGGGAGTTTGTTTTTTTTTCTTTCTCTTCTCTCCTGCCTAAGCTGCCTGCTCATTTAGGGAAGAGGGGGAAGAGGGGGGGCCTCTTCTCACTTCAAAGTTAAGGCACTCGCTGGAAAAGGGTGCTTTGATTATCCACTTCAAAGGAAGGATTATGTGGCTTTGATTGTAGGGTTCCATCACTGTGTGGATTACAAATAGCTGCTCAACTTCTCACCTTAACCCCTTGGTGGCTGGATTTTTCTTTCCTTCTGAGCTCCCCCCCCTCAGCAACCTGATTAACTGTTTTTCTGAAGCCTTTTTGCTGTGGTTGGAAGACGTCATTTGACTGCTGGTTTTGTGGGAAAGGATTATTTGTGGTTAACAATTTTTACTTTTTAAACTGCCTGTTTGGAGAGCTGTTTTCTTTTGTTTTCCTTTGTTTCATCATTGTGGATTACAGTAAATTTTGGATCTTTTGCTGACATAAGAACTTGCCGGTTGTATTGGTGGAACCTATGGCTGCAGTGTAGTAAGCCTTACTGTATTGGAATTGTTACAGCGATCTGCAACATTGGGTTTGAAATATATTACATCACTATGGATAAAGGTACGAGAGCGAAAGCAAAAGAAGAAGAACAGGTTGTAAAACCTAAGAAGATTGAAAAAGCACCAATGGATGAATTTGTTCAGCCAACAGCTCTGCCCACAGTGTCATTGGACCAGACTCAAATTATGGTGGAAATTGGCAAGTTGTCGCAAAAAATGGAGAAAAATGAGGCTTCAAGGGTGAAAGATAAAAATGAAATGTTTAAAAGGCAAGAAAAGATGATGTCAACACTGACAGATTATACCAAAAAGGTGGACTTAAGTTTGAATAAATTTGAGGGAATGCTGAAAGTGGTTCAAATCGAGGTGGATGCGGTAAAGAAGGAAGTAAAAGGGACTCAGGAGGTGGTGCGGGACAGTAAGTTAAAACTGCAGGAACAAGAAATGAGGATAGATGCTGTCGAAGATATGATGAGAAAGCAGAACATTTTGATCCGTCAGGTACCGGAACGCACTCCGGATCTGTTAAGAGAGAGGGTGGTTCAGTGGTTAAATGGTTTAAAAATGGGGAAGGAATTTGTTCAGGAGGATTTAGGAAGTGTATTCCGGGTGGGTCCAAGAAGAGGGAGAGTGGCTCAAAGAAATGTGTTGGTTAAATTTGCAAATTGGGCAGATAAATTAAAAGTAATGGCTCATCTGAAAAGTGTTGGTTCAGATGCGTTGAAATTTGATGGCTCAGATGTAGAAGTCTACAATGATATTTCACTAAAAGAAAGAACATGGAGATATAAGATGAGGCCTGTTACTAAATTATTGATGGGTAAAAATATAAGGTATAATTGGAGATTTCCACAACAATTGCGCTTTTTCTATGATAAAAGAATGCAAGTTATTGATGAAGGCACTAATCCATTGGAATATCTGAGTTTGTTGGGATTGGTACAAGTAGATTCGGAAGAATGGAAAAATCTTAAGAAGGAAATGATGGATTCTGGAGCTTTGGGGAGGGAATATGGGAGGGAGGAGCCCGGTGGGGCAACAGGTGGAACACCACAACGAGGGGAGGAGGAGGAGGAGCCGTCCTTGATTATGATGGAGGAGGAGATAGGTAAGGAAGGATGAGCATTAGATAGTAGTAATCTTAATTATCTAATAGAGGTAGAATGGGTAAATAGCGCATAGCGCCGGCAGTAGGGCGCATCTTGCAGGTCCCCCCTCTCCCCTCTTTGGTTGACAGAGGCGACTTTTCGTTGGAAGGTGGGGAGAGTGAAAAATGTGTGTTTTATGTAGTGGGTATGGTGAAGGGTTTTTGGTGGCACGCCCGATGGAGAGTTTAAAGTTGGGAGAAGAATTTGGTTATGGATAGTATTAAAATAATATCGTGGAATGTGAAAGGTACAGGTTCTGTTCTTAAGAGACGGAGGTTGGAATCGGCGTTGAAAAAAGATAGACCAGATATTTTATTTTTACAGGAAACACATCAGAAATCAAAAGATACGAATAAACTTTATCTGGGTTGGATGCAACACTATGAGATGGCGTTTGGAACATCTAAAGCAAGAGGGGTGGCAACTATGATTTCTAGGAAGTTAGGATTTGAAATCACAAAAAAGATTGCTGATCAAGAGGGTAGGTATTTGTTGTTAAGAGGAAAATTGGAGGATGAGGAAATATTGTTGGTAAATATTTATGCTCCAAATGACCACCAAGTAGTGTTTCTTGAAAAAATTCAGAAAATAGTGGAGTGGGAAAATGTTGCAAAAATTATTGTGGCTGGTGATTTTAATTTGATCAGGTCAGGAATGGATTGCACAAACATAGCTAGAAGTGGAATGGGTGTGAAAGGGAAGGCGATGGACAAATGGATGAAAGTTATGGGTTTGAAGGATTCGTGGAGAGAGTTTAAAGGCTTGGAAAGGGCATATTCCTTTTTTTCGCATGTACATGGGACCTACTCGAGAATAGATTATGTTTTTCTGTCGGAAAACTTAATTGGGGATATAGAAAGTACGGAAATTGGGATTATTAAGGAATCGGATCATGCTAAAGTATATTTGGAATTGAAAGCATCAAAAAATATTCAAAGAGTTAGAAATTGGAGGTACGATCCTAATTTGTTCAAAGATCAGAAAAGCAAAGAGGCAATTATGGAAAGTTGGAAAGAAAGTTGGCAATGGAATGATAATAATGAGGTTGATTTTAACATTGTATGGGATACCATGAAGTCAGTTTTTAGGGGGGAAAGCATAAAAGTGGCAAGCCTCAAATATAAAAGGTATAAAGCAGAACATATAGAAAAAGAAAAGGAAATAAAACAATTACAGGAAGAACACGCAAAAAGTAAAGATAAAAAAATTCTCTTGAAACTACAAGGACTTAAGGCAGAAGTAATGGGTAAAGATATTGATAAAGTTAAACGAGACTTGATTTATTTAAATAGAGAATATTTTGAATTTAGTAATAAGAACTCAAAATTATTAGCAAGAGCAGCTAAGGTTAAAAGGGAAAAAAGAGAAATTGGGGTGTTAGTTGACAGGCAAGGTTTAAGGTGTAATAAGAATAGCGATAAATGTAAAATAGTTAGGGAATTTTACCAGGTGTTATATGCAGAAAAAGAAATAGATATGGAAAAGCTTAAAAGGATATTGGAGAGGCAGTTAGGGAATGGGATAAAGCAAGAGCATAGGGAGAAAATGGAGGAAAAGATAACTGATAAAGAGGTTAAGGGGGTAATAAGCGGATTGAAGATAGGGAAAGCCCCGGGGGATGATGGATTATCAACAGAGTTTTACAAAGAATTTAAAGAGGTGGTGGTCCCGAAATTGGTGAAGTTATATAATTATATACTAGATGGAGGATCAATCCCGACTTCATGGTATAACACTACAATTGTTCTTTTGCCAAAACCTGGTAAGAATTTGGAAAGAGTGGATTCGTACAGACCAATTTCGCTTATAAATCAAGATGCGAAGATCTTCACGGCAATATTGGCTAACCGTTTAAATAGTTTTATGGGGGAATATATAAATGTTGATCAAGTTGGGTTTCTAAAAGGACGACACATGGCGGATTTGACTAGAAGGGTATTAGATTTAATAGACAGTGTTAATCAAACAAAGGAAAAAGTGGGACTACTATCATTGGATATTTTTAAGGCATTTGACTCATTGCAGTGGTCTTCAATTAAGGAAATAGTTAGAAAATATGGGTTTGGAGATAAATTTAATAGGGTTATTGATTTACTATATCAAAAAGGAAATGCCAGGGTTAGAGTAAACGAGGAGCTCACGGATGTGGTAAAGCTAGAGGCAGGCACTAGGCAGGGTTGTCCATTATCTCCTATTTTGTTTATAATGGCAATGGAGATTTTAGCTAAAAGTATAAGGGAGGATTCAAATATAGAAGGGATTATGGGTAATAAAGTGAGCATGTACGCTGATGATACATTGCTTATGGTGAAGCACCCGGAACAGGTAATGGACAGGATTAAAGATCATCTACAAGTATTTCAAGCTATAACAGGATTAAAGATAAATTGGGATAAATCTGAATTGATGTTGTGTAATTTGAAATTGAGCGAGATGGGTAGGACGGTGCCGACACTTAATATACAAATCAAAGATAAGTTGAAGTATTTAGGGATAATTATTTCAAACAAATTAGAAGAACTTAAACGATTGAATTATGACAGCTTGAGAATTGAATTTAGGAATAAAATACGAGAACTTCAGAAGTTAAAGCTGTCATGGTTTGGAAGGATTGCTATGTGTAAAATGATACTGTTACCAAAGATTAACTTTTTATTTGATACGCTCGCGATCCATTTAAAAGAGAAAGAAATCAATGAGTTTCAAAAAATGTTTAATGACTTTTGTAATGGAGGAAAAAAATCTAGGCTTCCAAAGAAACTATGGTATTTGTCTCAGAAAAAAGGGGGGTTGGGTATGCCAAACCTCTTAGTATATTACCGAGCATTTCAAGTCAAGAATGTTGTGAAGATCTTGGCAAGAGAAAAGGTAATTTGGGAACAATTGGAAATGAAAGAATATAGAAATATTGGAAACTTGAATTTTCTGGGAATGAAGGATAAGGTGAAAAGGTCAAATAATACTATGATGAAAGGTCTCATGGAGGTGTGGAAGAAGGTAAAAAAAGATATGGTTCCGAATCTCTCCCCAATCTTGGAATTGACTGATATGATGTGTTTCCCAATAAAATTAGACAAAGAAAAAATAGAAATATTGGATAAAAATGGGACGTTGTTATTGAAGGATTGGTTAAAAGCATGTGATGTTGATGCCGAGCGGAAAAAAATGTTTGAGATATTAAATTTGAATTGGTTTCAGAGGTTAAAGGTGGACAATTGGAATAAAAAATATAAAAGAGAACTAGGGTCAGATAGAGTACTTACGGAATTTGAGGAATTGGTAAGGAAGATTAGAAAAGGGGAAAGTAGTATTAAGGGTCTTGTAAGTAAGCTTTATAATATATTGAATAGAGGTGCAGATCCACAGGAGGATTTGAAACGGAAGTGGGAACAAAATTTGAATATAAAAATTGGGGAGACTGAATGGAAAAATAAATGGAAAAAGAGAATTATGAGAACAATGTCTGTAAGAATTAAAGAACATAATTTCAAGATGCTGTGGCAATGGTACCTGACACCATTAAGACTTTACCAGATGGATAATAAAAGAGATAAGTTATGTTGGAGATGTAAAGAATTTGATGGAACATATGAACATATGTGGTGGAGTTGTAAAAAAATAAGGGATTTTTGGGGAAGAATAGAAAATGAATTTGGTGAAATATTGGGTAAAAGTGTTAAGTTGGTGTCGGGTACTATTCTTTTAACGAATGTGGAAGATCTGGGTTTAAACAAGGAAGAAAAAGAATTACTGGAAATTGTACTGACAACGGGTAGACAATGTATAGCCAGAAATTGGAAAAACGATGTAGATATTCAGGTTGGAGAATGGTATAAAGAAATGTGGAGTTTAGCATTGAACGATAAATTGACATGGGAGATTAAAGTCAAAAGAGATAATTTAAAAGAGAATAGATTCTGGAATATATGGAAACCGTTCGTGGATCACTCTATTATGGCAGGTGATAGTTCAGGACCAGTACCATCTCAAAGAAGTTTCTGGACTTGAGTAGAAAATAAACTCTCCGGGCATTGTATATATTCACAGGGTGTTTTTTATTGGTTAAAAAGATAACTGGTAGTACAGAAAGTTTCTTTCTATTATTTTGGACTTTGAAATAAAGGTTCTTAATATTTGGTGGTTAAATAGTAGTTAATGAATATAGATATTGTTATGTGCTAGCATATAGTAATGTTTGTTAGTATGATATATGGACTTGTTAGTGTAATGTACTGTTAATGTACTGTTAATGTTTTCTTTTCTTTTTCTGTATGTTCATTAAAGACTTAATAAAAATTATTAAAAAAAATAATAATTCTCTTATGAGAAAGCCATGTCCTGTACAGTTTTTGCATCTTTTAATGGAGAGTTACATAATGCATAATAAATGAAATTCCTCTTTCTGGCATCTCTTCCTGCTACTTTAGCAAGTAGCTTCATTTACTAAAACAGAATAGAACTACATCAGGATTGAGAAAAGCGATTGCAATGGAATTCTTGTTTCAAGGCAGCTGCTGTGTTCAGAAGATTCAGGAAGGATCAGCAATGCATACAGAGAAAAGATTTTAGTCATTATGGTGTATTATGAGTCCTTGTTGCAACTGAAAAATAGAATTTGCCTTTTACAGTGACTTCCTTTACAACTGTATCTATAGCAACATAACAATGGTAAATGGACACTTGTTCAGTATGCAGCAAATATTTCAGAACTGCTTCAGATTCCCAGAAAGCAACTGTTGAAGCACCCATTCACAAGCAGGCAGCCTCACAGTTTGGACTTGAGAGTCCCAAGTCACCTTTTTTTCTGTCTTAACCCTCCTACCTGTTGCAATGGCCCATAGCGGATCTGGCCGCAAAGGAAAGCACGTGAGATGAATGTGCGGTGAAAGTCCAGTCCCGATCTATGTCGGGTGCTGCATTTATTACCCTGCTTCCAAGGCCACATGCCTAAGGCACACGTGACCTCACTACAGAAGGCTTTTGCACACGTGGCACCTTGCTGACCAAGTTACATTCATCAGCTCTTGGGAGTTACTGAGTACCCTGGACCTCTGCTGAGGAACTGATCAACAGGATGGGCAAAACCCATTGTTCTTCACCTTATCTTGGAGCCCATATGGTCTCCGGGAAACTGACTTCCTTAGCTGTTGACTCAGCGAGTTTGCCCAACCCAACCTTATCTTCAGCCAGAAGAGGAACAGGAGTTTTACCCTGGTTAGGTATTTGTGCATTAACTTGGGTTCATCACCTTATGACATTTGCCCTACTTCTATCAGAGCCTCCAGCCAAGGCAATATGATTTATTCCAATTAATCTATCCCACACCCCAATTTCCCTTCCATCAAAGCCCGTGGTGGTCCTCAGCCGTGTGCGTAAGCGAGCGAACCCATCGGGAAAGGTTTTGGCCAATTTATGAATGCAGGCAAACTACACCTGCCTTTCTAGTAAAACACATTTACAGTACAGTATTTGCCTTTTCTCTGACTAGACTTTGTAATGTGTATGCAAGTTACTGTGTAATTTCTTAAAGTGCTTTCTCCATCTTCTTTGTTTTACAGTGCCTGGTCCTTTAGCATGAGCAAGACCTCCTTATTAGGTTTAACTGGAATTCAAACACTTGAAATGTTTACATGGCTGCCTGGTTTGGAAACTTCTGAAGAGGGACTATGCCTCTCCCACTGCTCCAAGGAGATAAAAAGGAGGACATATGAATGTTAAAATGGGCTAAGTTTAATGTTGTCCTAATAAATGCAAAACAGGTTTGTTTGTTTGTTTGTTTGTTTTGCTCCTCCCTCACCTCAGCACTCTTTACCACATGGGTCCATGGCTGCTTCTGGTGGTGGCGGCCGTGGCAGTTGGAGAGAGGGCAGGGGCCTGATGATTTGGCACCACAGGCCATATTTAGCCCACGGGCCATAGGTTGTCAACCCCTGCTTTACCATGTGAGAACTCGCTTTGAAACCATTCAAACACTTCCTCACTGCTAAACCACTTGTTCAGTATGCAGCAAATATTTCAGAACTGCTTCAGATTCTCAGAAAGCAACTGTTGAAGCTTTTTGAAACAGTAGGGAAGATTTTCAATCATGAATACCCTTCCTGTCTGCACAAATCACTTGCTCTGGAGGTCTCTTACAAACCAATAGTTCTAAGCAGGGAAAAGTAATATTTTACTTTTAATATATTGGGAAAGATATTGTTAAAAATATTTCCTTACTGAATGCTAAATTACATGGATAGTGTGACGGGCCAAATTAATAAAGAAACTGGCTTATTTGACACCCCCACCCAAGCTATAAAATTTTGTGGTGAGCATATGAGATATGTGGCCAATAGGTTTATATTGGCCCCTTCTCAATTGCTTCTTCATTTCACTCGGGCCTCATCATGGTTGAGAAATGTTTCTACTAGATATTTAGCTAAAAAACTGGGGTACACAGAAAGAGCCTCCTCGAAGAGTGTGGTATTTTTGAACCACAATCAGGCATACCCTGGTAACGGCAACCTTGTGTTACTGGCTAATCTTTCTCACACTTGGTCAAGTGAAAGAAACTTCAGAATGAATTCACCAAAAGGGTCCTTCATTTTGGCAGTTTCAAGTCTGGCCTATACATGGAAGAAGAAGAAATTTAAAAAAACTGCCCCTTAGATTAGTGTAGAGAGGAGTAGTTAATCTCTTTATTAATAAAGTAAGAACAACACAACCCAGATTTGCATTGCTTCAAAACAAAGATTATTCATTGCACTAAACTATAATGATTTATGGTGTTATTTTATGAGTCAGTATGAGAATTACCCCAAAATATGTTGAAGTTAACAAGCCCTTTCCTTTTTCCAAGCTTCTTATCTAAAGCCCAAGGAAAAAGGAAAGGTCCTGTTAACATAAACATAGAAGAGCAGTGTACTTGGATGTACTGTATACAATAATTTGCTATAATTTATAATGAGAAAGAAAGTCTTTTGTGTAGGGAGAGGCATATTTTGTTTCCCACACACTATTATCAAGAGTAGATGTATGCATTTGTTCCAGTCCAAATGTGCAAAGAAGCTAATGCTTGTACATAGGTTGTTCTATTGATGGCACCCACCCCAGTTGCTGCTGGCAGGAAGAAGGTCCAAGAAGAAACAAAATCCCCCTCCTTGTTTCCTTCTGCAACAGATGTTTGCCATTATTACTGATTAACTGGTGGACAAATCTTAGTGCAATTCCAGGCTATATGTAAATTTTCATACTCATCTAGGATTAATATATGATGGGCTGCTGAGACATGCAATGGCTTGGTTGGTCTTCCCTCATGGAAATTTAACTTTCAATGTATAAAAGGCTCATGATTGTAGCAGAGCCTGCTACTTCGATAGTAGTTGTCTTACAGTTATGCATTTTTTGAGTATCTTAAAAATGCTATGCAACCTTTTGAATCCCTTTGAACTGTTTGTAAGGCAGAACAGTGAAAAGTCAGACAAGGAGGTAGAGTGTCAAAATTAAAACCATGGAAGAAGGGGAAAGTGGTGGGGAAAGTACATGGGGAAAATAAAGGAAAATAAAAGGCAAAATATTGTAGCCTTTCAAAATCTAAGAGATTTGTTTCAGTGTGAGAATTTGTGCCTCAAAATCAACTTCTTCAGACACTTCAAAGAAGAATAACTAAAGCTCACAGTGAAATAAATATTTTTTTCTTTAAGTGCCATATCCAATTCCAAATATTGGCTACCCTCATGATGATGAGCCATGAAGATTGTCAAGGGAACCATATAATGCAGTGGCCTTTCATCTGCCTTCCGCATCGCAGCATGACATCTGTACCACTGATCCAGCTCCACGAGTCCCTTTCTGGTCCTGAGCCCTTTTGGCACACAAAGTCCTCATCAGCCCCAGGGCAGTATGGATGAAGCTGCTGCCTGCCATCAAGATGGATTCAGGTGGAATTTAATTCACTTGGGGACCATCACCCATCACTGTGGACTTTGCCACCCAAGGCCATTAGTCCTCAGGGTTGGCAGATTAGTTAACTGCTGCCTGATACTTGGCATTGAGTCACTAGCAGTATGGTCTATTCTATTACCATAGCAGGATAACCTGGCCAGATAGTAATAAATCCGTTTGTGGTTTTTTTTAAAGAAAAGTGCAACAAAATATTGTCTCCCATCTTTTTCCCCCTTTTCCCTTTTACTTTTGCAACACACTAAAACAGGTTAGCATGGCTACTTTGGGAACTGCTGTTTGTTAGATAAACTTCTCCATGAAGAGAAAAAGGAAATAAAGGAAATAATTAAGATCATTGAATATTTCCAACTTATCTATTTATTTACTGGCTGGATAGTTCAGTGTTTTAGTATCTGGCTGTGGAGCAAAAGGTTGGGAGTTCAATTTGTGTGGCCTTGGGCAAGCTGCACAGTCCCAGGATGCCCACAGAAGATTGAAATGGTCCTCCACTTCTGTGTTTCTCCCTACCTAGAAAACCCTGGAAAGGGCCTCCATAAGTCAGCATTGACTTGATGGCACACGATTTAATTTAATTTAATAGTCATATTTATGCTGCTGCCCCTTGACAAGGAGACTCCAGGCAGCTTACATGTATAAAACCACAGATGGCAATCTATTTGTGTACAATCTATTTGTGTACAAATAAGTAAATGAAGAAAACATAAAGAGAAGATATAAGGAAATATAACTATTCTTTTTGCCCTTCTCAGGGCAACCAATAGTAACATGAACAATTTGTTTTAGGATTTTCACTATTCCTCCCAGGGGGATAACTGTGCATATATTCACCTGGACCACACACTGAGAATATACATTTTCCCAGTGACTATGTTATTGTGAGAGCGCTCTGTCACCTGCTTGACCTTGTGCTATCCAAGCACTCAGGAAACATTGGCATGTATTGATTGTCAACCAACAGAGTTGCATAAGTTGAAAAACCTGTTTAATGTGCTTCCTTAAATAAACTCTATACATTACACAGAATGGGACAGTAGATTCGACTATTTGATCTGTGGATTGTACTGTGGATTCAAATACAAGGTAAAAAACAACAATTCCGTCCCCTGGAATTGTTGTTTTTTACCTTGTATTTGAATTTTGTAATTATTCATTATCGACATTTTGTTACTGTGCCTCCTGTACTACTGTGAATTTTTGATTATTTATTTTGTTTATGATTATATAACTGTATTGATTGCTGTAGCTGCTCTGAGTCAGCCGTGTGCTTGAGTAGAGCGGGGTATAAATCCAATAAATAAATAATATTTCAGACTCTGAACAGGAAGGATCATTGTATGTAGTTAATTAGCATATTTGTCTGATGTAGGGTTTTTTAAAACAGTGGGAAGCTTAATGTCTGAAAGCATGTTAAAACAAATATATCCCTGCCATTCCATTCTCCAGATGAGAAAGAGCAGAGTTAAATTTGCCCCACTACTTCTTATTCCTGCAGAACTGGTAGAGCAGCTGTGATACATTCCAAGTCACACTTGCTTTACCAACCTTCTCTTAATTACCTTCTTCTTCTTCTGCCATATCCAAATGCAAATACAGTAAAACCCTGGGTTACAACCACCTCAGTTTAAGTTTGCTCCAGTTTACAATGTCAAATCCTATGGAAACGTCATCCCGGTTTACAAATTTTAAATGTATTTGTTTTGGTATACAACAATAAATTCAGGACCATTTTTTTTATTTTCCAATGCATCCCTATGGATGTTTTGGGTTACAATTTTTTCAGGTTACAACGGAGGCTGTTGGAACGGACCTCGGTCGTAACCTGGAGTTTTACTGTATAGGCGATTCTCATGACAATCAGCCATGAAAACTGTCCTCAGAATATAATGCAATGGCCTTTCATCTGCCTTCTGCATCACAGCATGACCCCCGTACCACTGAGCCAGTTCTGTGAGTCACTTTCTGGTCCTAAGCCCTTTTGGCATGCAAAGTCCTCATAAGCCCCAGGCCAGTATTGATGAAGCTGCTGCGCTCCATCAAGATGGATTCAAGTGGGATTTCATCCACTTGGGGACCATCACCCTTCCCTGTGGACTTCGGCACCCAAGACTGTTAGTCCTCAGGGATGTCTGGTTAGTTAACCGCCACCTGACACTGAGTGTTGAGTTGTTGGCAGTATGATGTACTTTATTACCATAGCACAGTGATGGGGAACCTTGGAACTCCAGGTGTTCTTGGACTTCAATTACCAGAAGCCCAAGTTATTACTCTTGCTGATCAAGGCTTCTGGGAATTAAAGTTCAAGAACATCTGGAGTGCCGAGGTTCACCATCACTGCCATAGCAGGATAACCTGGCCAGACAGACCAGAGAGCAATTATTCCAATTTTTTTAAAAAGAAGAGAATTAATGATTTTATATAAAATGCATCGCAACAAAACATAATATAGATTATCAAATTAAAATATAAACACGGGTGAAAAACAGAACAGAAGTTGTTAAAGAAGAATTCCATTTTCTTCTTACGTATTATGCTTCATAAACGAACAACTTAATGATCCTGAATAAGTCACTTCATTTTCCCAAATCCCTCTGAACTCAGAAGAAACAGGAGTTCCAAAAAACTGAGGGCAAGGATGGTCTTACCAGACCACATGCTGCTTGTTTCATGTTCTAGAGCAGAGTAAGCCAAATGGAAACTCATTAGAGGGCAGATCAATGATCAGCTGTCTGCACATTTGGGAAACAGGTATTGGATTCTTGATATGTGACCTTGCTGGGAGCACTGGCATTGATTTGCTATTTGTACCCACCACAAACAACAGCTATCACTGAAATGCCTGCTATTTTGATTGTCTCAACATTCTCAAAAATGCTAACCCTAGGACAGAGTAAACAGAGAAACAGAGCATTAAAATATTAAATACAGTATTAAAAATATGTGCAGTCCACATATGGCCGGGCTTCTCCAAAGTCCCAACATTTACCCTTGAATTGGGAAAGGATTGATCTGAAATTTATACATTGATAACATTCTGTCAAACTGTGGGTGGCTTCACTTATTGGCCAATCACAGTGAAAAGCTTGTTTCTTGTAAAATAGTTGGGCAAAACAGGAACAGCTGCAAGTGCTAGAGATTTTTTTAAAAGAAAACCAAAACCTAGGAATCAACGCCAGCTGAAGATCTAACCCAGGGGTTCCCAACCTTTTCAAGCTGGGGGCTGGGACACGCTCTCTCAGTCAACTTTGAGGGCTGTCCCTGCCTGCACAATGGGGGTGGCCATTTTGTCCCAACAGCTTCAAAGGGGTGGCCATTTTGTTTCTCAAATGCCCTTGGAGGGGCAGGGGGCCACATAAAATGGTGCTGCAGGCTGGATCTGGCCCATGGGCCTTAGGTTGGGAACCCCTGGTCTAAGTAGTTACCATATGTTATCTACAAAGTAGATAAGGAAAAACTGTTTTCCCTATCGCACAACACCAGAACTAGGGGGCACTCCATGAAACTTTTGGGTACTAGTTCTCAAACAAATAAGAGAAAGTACTTTTTTCACCCAGAGGATCACTGGTCTATGGAACTCCCTGCCAGAAGAAGTGGTGACAGCTGTCAGTCTTGACAGCTTTAAGAAAGGATTACACAAGTTCATGGAAGACAAGGGTATCAATGGCTATAATTATGGATGCCTAAGGACAACCGCCGGGTTGGAGAGACAGGCAGGATATCTCTCAATGCCATTTCCAGGGAATCATAAGCAGTGAAGGCATCTGCTTGGGAATACCCTGAAGCAAATGGTGAGCCACTGTGTGAGACAGAATGCTGGACTGGATGGGATGTGGCCTGTTCCAGCAAGGCTGTTCTTATGTTCTCTCACTCCTTCCCTCTGTCTCTCTTTCTCCACTTTCAGTGCGAGAATACCCTGTCATTTCTGACAATTACTAATGCCCAACTGGTAACCAACATGATCCATATAGCAGGATAAAGGCCTTGTAGTAGGTCATCTAATCCAAAATGAAGATAAATAGTAATAATAAAAAAACAAACCAGCAACATAAACCTCTTAGGACCAAACTTGTGATTTTAGCATTGTTATTGCAGCACTCTAGGTTAAACATGGTCAAGCTTTTTACCCTCAGGATCTTTTGGGAGACCAGCAAATGACTGAAGCCCACACAATAACATGATTATGGCCTTCCAGGCGGAAGGAGTTATCACTAGGGCAATGAGAAATTCAACATCAAAGAAGGATTTTGATATCTCTGCTAATGAAATTAAACAAAATTTGAAAGATAGAGGGTATCCACTGGATGTCATTAATGGTGTGTTAAATAGAACTAGAAGCATAGAAAGGAAACATTTGTTTTCTCAGAAACAAAGAAGTGCACAACAAAGAATACAATGGTCTGTAGAGTTCACTCGGATGTCTTACTGTATCAGAAATATCATTCATTGCCATTGGCACATTCTGGACAGTATCCCTGGTTGTCAAATGAAACCTCAGATTAGGTTTAGGAAAACTCGAAGCCTGAGGAATATGGTTTCCTGTGCAGACTTAATAACACCTTTAAATTCTAGCACCAGTATAGGACATTTCAAGTGCCACCATTGTAGAGTGTGCCCTTACACTTTCGATACCAAATAAATTGACCTTCCGGGATTGAAAAAGAGTTTTAAGTTAAATAATTGGTCTAATTGTAATAGCTCCAACTGTGTCTATTTGATCTTTTGTCCATGTTATAAATATAATGTGGGTAAAACGAGATGAAATTTACATCTGTGCATAATTGAACATCTGTCCAAAATCAGAAATAAATGCACGCAGGCTTGGTTAGTACAACACTTTATAGATAATAATCATAAAGCTGAGGATCTTCATTTTGTACCTCTGGAAGTTGTAAATTCGAAAGTTTATGAAAGAACTGATGTAGAGACGATTTTATTAAGAAGAGAAGCATTTTACATTTTCTCTTTAGATACATTACAACTGAATGGACTGAACTTTGAACAAGATCTATCATGTTTTAATGAGAATATTGTTATGTGGTCGTACGTATTTGCCAGTTTTCTGAGTATTTCCCTGTTGAGCTGAGATGTTCCCTGTTCATCCCCCTCCTTTCTCACACGTTTCACCTGTTCATTCAATTTTCTTACTATAAATGTAACTCTTTATTGGTCAGTTAGTAACGTTGATGCCCAAAAAGAGAAACATTAAGAGGCAGTAACGCATATGAGAAAAATTTTATTATCACTTTGTATCACTGGATTGGTAAGAATAACATTTAGTAAACAATATAGTAATGCCTTAGATTGTTATATATGAGTAGTAATTTAGTAGGAGACCTTTAATTTGTTGTCTTTTTATTTAGCTCCTGATGAAGTTATATACTGAAAAAAAGTTGCCTATGTTGAATACTTACTTATGTTTACTGAAGGAAATCATTTAAGTTAATAATTTTGAAAGAAAAATAAAATACAGCTTTTTACAAGAACTGATTCTCAATCTTTTGGAACGGATCCTGTGGATATATATTCTCATCGATATTACCGTTCTACCCATATATTTTTCATATTCACACAGTGGCTCACCATTTGCTTCAGGGTATTCCCAAGCAGATGCCTTCATGTGCTTAGGATTCCCTTGAAATGGCATTGAGAGATATCCTGCCTTTCTCTCCAACTCAGAGGTTGTCCTTAGGCATCCATAATTATAGCCATTGATACCCTTGTCTTCCATGAACTTGTGTAATCCTTTCTTAAATCTGTCAAGACTGACAGCTGTCACCACTTCTTCTGGCAGGGAGTTCCATAGACCAGTGAACCTCTGGGTGAAAAAGTACTTTCTCTTATTTGTTTGAGAACTAGTACCCAAAAGTTTTATGGAGTGCCCCCTAGTTCTAGTGTTGTGCGATAGGGAAAACAGTTTTTCCTTATCTACTTTGTAGATAACATATGGTAGCTACTTAGACCAGGGGTTCCTAACCTAAGGCCCATGGGCCAGATCCAGCCTGCAGCCCATTTTATGTGGCCCCCTGCCCCTCCAAGGGTATTTGAGAAACAAAATGACCACCCCTTTGAAGCTGTTGGGACAAAATGGCCACCCCCATTGAGCAGGCAGGGACAGCCCTCAAAGTTGACTGAGAGAGCTTGTCCCAGCCTGAAAAGGTTTTCCTTATCTACTTTGTCCACACCGTGCATGATTTTATAAACTTCAATCGGGTCACCTCTTAGACGCCATCATTCAGGAGTGAAGAGGCCCATCATAGTTCAAGAGGACCATCCCTCCTGAACAGATTTGGCTTGTCCCAAAATGTTTTCCAGTTCCTGACAAATCTGAAGCCCTCCTCTCGACACCACCACATCATCCACACATTGAGGCTTCTGAGTTCTGCCTGCCTGGTAGGTCCTGCGCGAGGAACAGGCAGCACTTCTGAAAATGCTACCTTGGAAGACTGGGACTTCAGTCTTCTTCCTAACAACCTGAATTTGGCTTACTGGACTTATCGCTTGGCCTTCCCAACATCATTGGTACCAATGTGTACCATGACCACTGGCTCCTTCCCAGTTCTCTCTAACAAGCTATCTAGATTTCTCGTGATGTCTGCAATGTTTGCATCTGACAGGCAAGTCACCTGTGCATCATAAAGTTATCATGTGCATCATAAATCCATCTCTCTGTATTTCTAATTATTGAATCACCTAGTACAAGGAGCCTCTCTCCTGCAATCTGTTCATCTACATGCACCTCATCAACTATAATATATTAACGGAGAGGACTTCAGTTTGTTCCTGTTGTTTATCTTCCTGTATCTCATCAAGTGTGATGAAGGAGAGATCCTCAGGTGGAACCAGTTGTTCCTCTGTGTATTCCTCATCAAGTGTGATGAGGGAAAGAGCCTCAAATTGATTCTGTAACTTCAGACTCTCAGAGTGATCCCTTGCCCTTCTACTTCTTTGAGTCACATTCCTCCATGCATCTACCTCCTGAGTTAACACTTAAATTACTCTGAACTATGATAATTTTCCTTGCAACCCAAATTAGGGTTGCTTATCCCTCCTCCACTTGCAAGCTGATCCATTGGAGAGAAGATATATTTGCTTCTATTTAGTAAGCAGGGAAAAGCGCAGCTTCCTTGTCCTTTATCTTAACAAGGACTAGGATTTTCCGTCTTTCATATCCCAATGTATTTTCTGCAATAAACAACAATATATGCATCTTGCCACATGCAAAGTCACTTTCATATTTTAGAAAGCTAAATCTACTTACCACCACTATACATTCACACTCTCCTAACTGCAATGCAGGGTGGTAACTCAGTTTGTTTGTTTATTATGACCATATTAATGCTACATGCCACTATTATTGCAAAGAATTCAGGGCCATGTACATGGCCGTCCTTTTGCTACTTTAGGCTAGCTAGACTAAGAGAGCATGACTGGCTCAAGGTCACACAATGGGCTTCATAGTCCAGTGGGAATTTGAACTGGGATTTTCCAAGAGGCCATTCAACAATTACGTGATCCTTGGAGGGGGGAGGGGGTCTGCCATGAATTAGGCACCAATAGTGAATGTGGGATCCGCACACACAATTGGCATATTGTCCCTGACAGAACCACGGCTTGGGGGAACACTCCTTGGAGCTCTGATTCCGAAGGGACAGAAATTGGGGAGTGGATTAATAGTCATAGTTTAATTCACCGATCACTGACCTGACAGGCAGTTCAGACAATAGAAGGTGAAAGATCACCAGGTGATGGACTTGATAAGCATGTAATGGGTAATCTTGTATCCGCAGAGACTCTGAGCCCAAGAGTCAGCCTAGGTACATGTTTACTCCCGATAGCAGTAGACTCTGCATGTCCTCCAGTAGTAAATTAGATAGATAAGAAACTTCCCCCCGGTGATGTCGCCCCTGATGAGTAACTTGTGTAATCTAAAAGTGCAGACCTGCAGTTTTCCTGTAACGGCCACGCACAACCTATGCATGTGGTCGAGCTAGGCAGGGTATAAAGATTAGAGCCTTCAGATCAATAAACACTGGTCTTCGCTCCATCTTGCCTCGTGTGTCTTTGCTTGACCAGTCTCCTCCAGGACCTTCCAGCCTGCATTGGGCCCCGATCTAACATATGGTGACCCCGACTTGATCCTACTCATGAGTAAGTGACGTCCTTGGTCCGGTTCTACACCAGAACCACATCCAAAGTATTTCCGGAGGTTGCGAAGTGGTTCAGGTCAGAAAGCCATCCGATCTGAATTCAGCTATTCTGAGAGGTGAGGCATTCCAGAGACAGAGCATGCTCCAAAGCTCTGAGGCATATTGCACATCGGAAACGCATTCCACTCAGGGTCAGCTGTGAACCCTGACACCATCGCCACTGAGGGCCTGTGGCGGCAGTCCACGTTCTGATTCCTTCCCAGAGGTTCATTGCACCGAATCCAGTTACCTACACCTAGACGCGTCGACTCGTCCGGTGGAGGCAACTTCAACGGACCGGCAGGTAATATGGGGACTTGTCCACAGCAGCAAAGTCCAACCGCTAACCAGAGAGCTCACTTAATGGAACTCAAGACCCTGGCCAGGGTAAACTGTGCTCGCATTCACAGTGCCCAGTTAGCGGATCTTTTGATGTATTTGGGGGAGCACTGACTGTTTTATCCAGAAACGGGCATGCTTAGCCTCCAACTTTGGGACAGGATAGGGACTTGCATTAAGCAAGAACCAAGAGCCCCAGCTAAGGTGACCAGAATGTGGAGTAAGTGTACAAAGCTCATCGCAGAGGTAGACCCAGTCCGGATAGAGACCGAGAACCCGCCAGCGCAGTCAGAACCATCAGCCCAGATGGGTCTCTACCCGTCAGTTCAGCTTAAACAGGGATGCTTAGGGAGCTTTCCTTCAGTGGCAGCTGCAGACGACACTGAAGAAATTCAAGGTTTGGGGAACGCTGGCAGTTTGCAGACAGTTAAAAGTTCCATTCAGCGCATGGTAGAAGAGGAAACCATCAAAGGGGAGTTATCAGTGGAAGAACTAGCTGAACTTAGGCAGGTATGCCCAGTCCACATAGAGATGGACACCCTCATGGGTCAACAGCAAATGATCCACTCAGCAGTTCCATACAAATTGCTCATGGCAATATGGAAAGCAATCACAGAAATGGGACTTCAGAGTCGTTTCACTAGAGGTACACTTCAGCAGATTTGTGAGACAATGATGCTCATTCCATACAACTGGAAGGTCGTCATGAGAATGATGCTCATTCCAAGCCAGTATTTGCTCTGGGACAGTGAGTACCGACTCGAAGCACAGGCAAGGGCTGCCAGGATGGGAGGAGCGGTAATTCCGGACCAGCTATATGGGTCGGGTCAGTTTGAAACCATCAAAGCGCAGACCACCTTGACAATCGCCACGCTCCAACTGGCGGCTGAGACAGCCTTTAGGGCTTATCTCAAGGTCCCGGCAGCTGGCAAAGCAGCCAAAAATTACACAGCGGTTAAACAGGGTGCCCAGGAGTCCTACATGGACTTTATTAATAGATTGGAGGAAGTGATCAGTAGGCAGATAGACAACGAACAAGCCCAGCAGGAGCTTATGATAAAACTGGCTAAAGAAAATGCCAACCTTGACTGCCGTAAAATCTTGCAGTCACGGGGTAATCGTTCCGATTTGATGCTTACTGACATGATCAGGGCTTGTGCTGACGTTGGTACAGATTCCTATAAGATGGGTCTGTTAGCAGCGGCAGTGCAGGGCGGTAAGAGACCCAAAGGCAAAACTAAGGGAGCATGCCACATTTGTGGCAAGATCGGTCACTTCGCTAGAGAATGCCGATCCAAGAAGGGTAATGGCCAAAACAGAGGTCATCCCAAGGCTCCGACCACCCAATGTCCTTGATGTCATAATGGCTTTCACTGGGCCAGGAACTGTCCAACTTCAGGAAACCAGAGCGCGGGCTTGTCTCTGGCCCCGGTCCAAACAGAGGCCTCAGTCGCTCTGGAAGAGTCAGAGCAGGATTAGATTCATGGAACATTCCACCCTGCGTTCCGGAGGCACAGGCCAGGTCTAAGGGCAGTGCAGGACTAGACATGACTTGCCAGTCAGAAGCCACATGTGACTTGCCAGGCACAGTCTATCTGGTTGATACATGGGACCCCTGCTTAAAGGCTATATAGGTTTAATTTTGCCCCGCAGTATCGCAGGAACGTGAGGAATCCTTGTGATTCCGTGAGTCGTTGATTCCAATTTTCGGGTGTACTCTAGGTTCAACTTTGGACACACCTACCACAAACCATTTACAAAGGAGACAAGTTAGCACAACTGATCATGGTTCCTTGTCGCCTGCCAGCAGGCAGCCAGGAAAGGCTCAGAGACAGCTCCGAGTCTGGGTCAGCAGACTGCTCGAGCGCAGAAGGGGAAGTACAAGGATACCAGGTCTTAATGACAGAGGAAACCAACATAGAGTGGAAATGGTGGCCAGTCATAAAGGTATTTTTTAAACAAAAAACCTTTTGACAGGCTATTAGATACGGGAGCTGACATCAGCGTGGTCAGTCAGAGTCAGTGGCCACGGAAGTGGGCTCTTGAACCGGTCTCCGACATGTGGGGGGTAGGTGGTGTTCAGGAACCATTTAGAGGCCGAGATTGGGTGGAAGTCACGATTCCCGGAGCTGACGGCATGGCGGTCATTCGGCAGCATATCTTAAATGTGCACGTCATTCTCTGGGGGCGGGACATCTTGCAACAGTATCGTGCCACTCTTACCTTCGGGTAATGGCTTTACCACTCAAATGGCTTACCAACACGCCAGTCTGGGTAGAGCAATGGCCGGTCGTAGGGGAAAAACCTTCGCCCTAAAGCAGCTGGTTAAAGAACAACTAGACGCAGGACACATAGAACAGTCCACCAGTCCCTGGAATTCACCCATATTTGTCATTAAAAAGAAATCAGGGAAGTGGCGACTCCTTCACGATCTAAGAGAGATCAATAAGTGTATTCCGCCAATGGGTCCGCTTCAATGCGGCATCCCAAATCCGAACATGATTCCTGAGGGTTGGGAGATCCTGGTCGTAGACCTGAAAGACTGTTTTTACACCATTCCTCTAGATGTGAGGGATCGGGAAAGGTTCGCTTTTACGGTGCCAGTCGTGAACCACAAAGTGCCTACGCAACGTTTCGCATGGAAATATTTGCCACAGGGGATGCTCAATTTGCCCACTCTGTGCCAAATTTACGTTCACGACGCACTGGGAAAGTTTCGAAACCTTCACCCCACAGTCTTGGTATGTCATTTTATGGATGATATTTTGATCACAGCGCCACAACTCGGCAGCGAAATGTTTAAAGACCTCCAGACCACTCTGGGGGAGAAGGGGTTGCTCATTGTCCCGGAGAAAGTTCAGAGAACTGAGCCCTTTTCATACTTGGCCAACCGGCTTCTTTCGCGGCACCAGTTTTGCCACAAATTAACCTCAAAGATTCAGTCACTCTTGTAGAATTGCAGCAAATTCTGGGGAATATCAATTGGACTAGACCGTATTTTAGGCTAGATACAGAACTCTTGAAGCCGCTCTTCTCACTGCTAACGCTAGGTAAGCAGCCAGCAGATCGGATACACATTCCGCGAGAGGCTCGCTTGACTCTTGAAAAAGTCAACCACGTTCTCAGCCAGAGATGGGTGGACAGGATTAGTCAGGGGCCATATGCTCCTGTTCTGAACCTGTACATAGTCCGAACTGGAGCCATGTTCTCCGGAGCTCTAGACGTAGACTCTGAGCGAGGAGCGAAAATCGTGGAATGGGTTATTTACCGCACACCTCTTCCCGAAACATCGTCCCTCCACAGGAACTGGTTTCCGCGGTGATTTACTGAGGAAGGTTGAGAGCAAGGGATATCTCAGGGCACAATTTAGCCAAAATCGTTGTTCCATTCACTAAGGATCAGGTCCAGCAGCTGATGCAGCTTGGTGACTCACTTCTGATTGCATTAGAAGGATTTACAGGATCTTTGGCATACCATTTGCCGAAAGACCCCAGACTTGTCTCTGTTCAGACGCAGACAGTCAGCTTGTGTGAATTAATGTCCCTGGTTCCTCTTCAGGGAGCCAGGACAGTGTTCACTGATGGGGGTAAAACATAGGGAGTTCTTACTTTGTAAGAGGCTTGCAAAGGGACAGGCTTGGCGCACGTTTCTGACTCTTCCACAAAAATCCGCGCAGCGGGCGGAATTGGCAGCGGTAAACCTTGCTTTGCGCACTTTTGCCAAGGAATGCTTGAATATAATTACGGACAGTCAGTATGTCCGGAATTTGCTTCACAGTCTACTGGGAGCCTACATCACTCCCACGATAGACAAAAACTTGTTAGGTCTTTTCCTCACAACTCAATTTCATTTGCGTAACCGCACCGAAGCGCTCTATGTTGCCCACATTAGAAGTCACCAGGATTTACCTGGCCCGATTTCCACAGGCAATAGCAGAGAGGATGCGGCCGCAAAGGAAATTCAGCAGAAGTCAGTTCTGGAAGTCTTCACGACTCCGATTCAAAGTCATGCATTCTTTCATCAAAATGCTAAGGCACTTGCATGGCAGTTCAACCTGCCACTCTCCCAAGCTCAGGGCATAGTCCATTCCTGCCCACAATGTGCAGGGGCAGCTGGGGGGCACTCATGGGGTATCAACCCACAAGGGACAGAAGCCAACCAGGTGTGGCAGATGGATGTCACACACGTTCCGCAGTTTGGGAGATGACAGTTCATGCACGTCTGCATAGACACGTTTTCACAGTTTGTCTGGGCTATGGCTCAGAAGGGAGAAATGGCTTCCCACGTGGAGCAGCATCTCCTCTCCTGTTTTGCGGCCATGGGTAAACCACGGCACGTGAAATCCAACAATGATCTGGCTTATAGCTCCAGGCAGCTGGCCACGTTTATGGCCACCTGGGACATTAAGCACACTTTTGGTGTTCCGTACAATCCGCAAGGGCAAGCGATTGTCGAGCGGGTGAATCGGACACTCAAGTACTACATTGGTAAACAAACAGAAAGGGGGGAACTAGCCCTCCCCAAAACTCAGGATCAGGCACAGCATTGTCTGAACAAGGTACTGTTCACATACAACCACCTCAACGTTTTCTCAGATTGCACTCCGCAGGAGAAGCACTTCCGTCGCACGGAGGCTCTCCCACGCCCTATGGTGCATTATCGAGTGCCACCGGATCCTTCTTGGAGGGGCCAGTGCCACTCATAATGTGGGGAAGAGGGTATGCCGCAATTATGTCTCCTTCAGGTGTCGTCTGGATTCCAGCTTGTTGTGTGAAACCTCATCTCGAGTCCAATGGCATGGAGCCAGGCGTTCCCGGATCCGCTGTCGGAGATGGAGGAATTGACTCTGACGGGGGAAACCAGGCGGAGGAGGCGACGACAGCCGATGCCAGCACCGAAGATCACATGGGGAAATGGTCAAATCCCTGTGCCAGGAGGCAACTGACATTGCGTGGCAGCAGAATGCAGAACCAACTCCAGAGAACATCGTGGTTGCGGTTTTGTCCCAGATCACCTTTAATTCCTTGACGATCATCTTGATCCTTTCCTTGCTGGGGGGGGGGGGGTTCAAGCCGCTTCATTTGAAGCAGAGAATCTGATGCCTGGTGGAGACCTCTCTACCCGGCTGCACTACAACATCTGGGAAAGATTGGCAAACCTCATCAATCAGTCCGATCTTTGCCTGAGGCAGACCACCGATTTTGCCTCTCTCCTTAGTACTTCTCTCATCCCAGTGTGTCATGCCCCAGGTGCACACATCAGGCATGGTGACTGGTTAGTGAAGTGGGTATTTGGTCCATTTCACAGGATCATGTATTCGACATATGTGCACTGGGGAACCCAAGTCACAAAAGTCTTGCCGGCTAATGCGGCCACTCTGTACACTCCCCGAGTGGTGGTCAGCCCAAACTCAACTTGTACTCGCATGACTGGCTGTTCCGTGGTCAAAGGGCCACATCACCGTTGCCTCGACCCCGGCAACAGCACTTGGACTTGCAATCACCCAGAGACTATTGACTCTATGTTTGTTCATGTCATTTTGCCTTCAGGCTGGTTTTTTACATGTAACCAACACACATGGAACTATATTCCTGCAAATGTATCTGATTCTTTCTGTTGTATCAGTCGTTTGACACTGTTGCTTCGCACAATGTATTCCTTCATTGCTGTCAATGTGCCACCCATGGAGAATGCCACAGAATGTCCTCACTCCATGTCAGCTCATGCCACTCCTACGGCGAGCCATCTGTCAGGTTGAATCAAACAAATAAAGGGGGAATGTGGGATCCGCACACACAATTTGCATACTGTCCCTGACAGAACCACGGCTTGGGGGAACACTCCTTGGAGCTCTGGTTCCAAAGGGACAGAAATTGGGGAGCGGATTAATAGTCATAGTTTAATTCACCGATGGCTGACCTGACAGGCAATTCGGACAATAGAAGGTGAAAGATCACCAGGTGATGGACTCGATAAGCATGTAATGGGTAATCTTGTATCCGCAGAGACTCTGAGCCCAAGAGTCAACCTAGGTACATGTTTACTCCTGATAGCAGTAGACAATGCATGACCCCCGGTAGTAAATTAGATAGATAAGAAACTTCCCCCCGGTGATGTCGCCCCTGATGAGTAACTTGTGTAATCTAAAAGTGCAGGTCTGCAGTTTCCCTGTAACGGCCATGCACAACCTATGCACGCGGTCAAGCTAGGCAGGGTATAAAGATTAGAGCCTTCTGATCAATAAACACTGGTCTTCGCTCCATCTTGCCTCGTGTGTCTTTGCTTGACCAGTCTCCTCCGGGACCTTCCAGCCTGCATCGGGCCCCGATCCAACAAGTGAAAAGCTCTAAAAATTAGAGTTTCGATACAAAAACTCTGGTTTACGTAATTTTAAAGGGGGGAGGGTGTCGAAGCTAAAATTATGGTCGGATTACATAGGGGGGGTCAATTTCTCCCAAAAAATGGATCTCATAATTGTTGAATGACCCCTAAGTCCTAGTTCAGTGTTCTTAACCACCGTACCACTCTGGCTCTCAGAATCTGAGACTTACATCCACCCAGTGCTGTAGCCCTTAACAACTGCAAAATCCTTGTCTTTCAGATATTTAAATAATCGAATCCTGTCAATGACCAGCCTCAAAACCAGAAAAATGTTAGCTTCAGTGTCAGACTTTGAATCTTGGATCTCTATCAAGCCTGAAGTTCCTATCCTTTCTTTCAAGAGAGAGGGAGCTTCTCCTCTCCAAAAGCCTACATGAATGGAGATACAATCACAGGCCTCACGTCTGCTTTGGTCTTGAGTCATGAGACTCTTTGTTGAACAAAGCATATTGAATTTCATGCCTCTTATGACTGACAATCAGCCATAAAGAACAAAGAGTTACTTGTTCAAATCACAAGGACACATCTAAAAATATAAATAGATAGATATTCCCATGTGATTTAAACTATATTGGTTTTGAAACCTATGGTACTGTTGTTGGACACATACACAGTTACAAATAAACATTTTCCATTTCATTCTACTGGTGCTAAAGTGAGCTTACAAACAGCATGAAAAGAAAAATGTGCTTTCAGTTTCACCTGCATCATGCATTCATTATGAGAAAAGAAACCTAAGCCAAAGTAAGTGCATTACAACAAAAATGTTCAAAAATAGAATACAGTATGTTAAATCTCAAAGCAGGAAATTGTAGACTAGCCAATCTCTGATAACAACAAATACTGGAACAAACTGGAGTCAGTCAGTTGGCAAATGTCTTTGTAACTTGGTGTTTATTAGAGTGATTAGTAAAAGGTAATGCTGATTTGTCAATAAAAAATTGTGCTGGACTAATCATATCTCGTCCCATAAGTTATTCTACTATCTTAAAGGATTGTGACAAGGGTGTAGATAGAGTTTATCTTTGTGGATTCCCCATGCCCCAATGGCATGGAACGGCCTGCGCAGAGGCTACTTCAGTGAGAACGCTCCTGGCCCGTGGGCTCTGCGGGCAAAGAAATTAAGGGGGTGGATTAATAATAGGGTTTGATTCACCCAATTATGACCTGACCGACGGTTCCGCTGAGGAGGCATTCCTCTAGACTCTGTTACCCATTAAGGTAATCACTCATCTCCGAGCTTAGCCTAATCCCAGGTGCAAATAGTGGCCATATTTACCCCGGTCTAAGTCCTAGACAATGGTGTTTCCCCAATGTTTGCCCACGCTAATTAACTTCCCCAAGAGAGATTCCCCATTAACCTGAGTAAATAGGTGATGTGATTTTCTGTCAGATGATGGTTCTTCCCTGTATTGCCTTCTGATCTATATATGATGATGCTTTTCCCTCAATAAACCACTGATCTGATCTCGCTCCATACTGCCTCGTATCGTTTCTTGATCCGAGACCCAATGGCCGTCCTAGCGGCCCCGATTCCTACATCTGGTGACCCCGAGACGTGATCTTACCCGTGAGTAAGCGATCACACGGTCCGGTTCTGCGCTTGAACCGCGTCCGATCATCCCAGAGGACAGCGCAGCAGCCCGGTCGGTAAGCCAGCCGATCGGGCAGACGGCCCAAGCGGCGGGGCAGTACCAAAGAGGCATCCTACAGCTTGCTCCCAACTTTCGCGGAGGCGTTGTGGTTATGGAAAAATGTGTTCCCCTCAGGGTCAGCTGTGAACCCCTGACAGCGCAGAGGCCGCCGAGGGCCCGTGGCATGGGGCCACGCTCTGAGCTCTACCCAGAGAATCGTCGCCAAAACCTATTACTTGCCCAAGACGCGTCGACTCGCCCCGAGGAGGAAACTTCGGAGGACCCTTCGCAGGTAATATGGGGACTTGCCCTCAGCGGCAATGTCCGTCCGCTAGCCAAAGAACTCATGAAGAGGAGTTCAGAATCCTGGCCAGGGTGTTTCAGTTAAGGTTTCACAGCGGAGAACTAGCGAGACTTTTGGTGTACCTAAGGGAACACTGCCCACTTTACCCAGAAGTGGGTACGTTAACCCTTCAACTTTGGGATCAGATAGGAGACTGCATTCAGCAACCCCCGAAAGCTCCAGAGCGCGTAATTCGCACATGGGGAAAATGTAGGAAGCTCTTAGCGGAGGTAGATCCAGTCCGGATAGAAGCCAAAGAACCCCCAGTGCCAGCCGAACCATCGGTGCCCACAGCGCTCTATCCGTCACTCCAGTTCAGGCAGAGTAGTGTAGGGAGCTTTCCCTCGGTGACAGCTGCAGACGTCACCGACGGAATGCATGGAACGAGGAGCGCAGGCGCTTCTCTGACAGTTACAGGCTCCCAGACCAAGAGTGCCCTTCAGCGCACAGTAGAGGAGGAAATTAAGAAGGGGGAATTGCCAGCAGAAGAACTAGCTGAGCTTAGTCAGATTTGTCCAATTCGCTTGGAAATGGATGCCCTCACAGGGGCCCAGCAGGTAGTTCATTCACCAGTCCCGTATAAGCTTCTCATGGCTATACAGAAGGCCATCACAGAGACAGGACTCCAGAGTCGCTTTACTAGGGGCACACTTCAGCAAGTGAGCGAGAACACCATGTTCATCCCGCACGACTGGAAATCCGTCATGCGGATGATGCTCAACCCCAGCCAGTATTTGCTATGGGACAACGAGTATCGCCTCGAGGCTCAGACTAGGGCTGCCAGGATGGGAGGCGCAGTACTTCCTGACCAGTTATATGGGTCAGGGGCCTTCGAATCCATCGATGCGCAGACCAACTCGCCACTAGCCACCCTCCAAATGTCAGCCGAGGCTGCCTTCAAGGCATTTCTCAAGGTTCCCGCAACTGGCAAAGTGGCTAAAAATTACACCGCAGTCAAGCAGGGAGCCCAGGAGCCCTACATGGACTTCATCAATCGCTTAGAGGAAGCGATCAGTAGGCAGATCGATAATGAGGAAGCCCAACAAGAGCTCATGATAAAGTTGGCCAAAGATAATGCCAATCTAGACTGCCGTAAAATCTTGCAGTCACTGGGCAACCGTCCCGACTTGACTCTCACAGACATGATCAGGGCTTGCGCCGACGTTGGCACAGAATCCTACAAAATGGGTCTGTTGGCAGCAGCGGTACAGGGAGGCAGGAAACCCAGACCCAAAGGAGCATGTCACAATTGTGGCAAGGTCGGTCACTTCGCTAGGGAGTGCCGATCCAAGGGAAGCGGACAAAATTCCGGCCGTCCCAAGGCTCCAAACACCCCGTGTCCGAAGTGTAAGAGAGGCTACCATTGGGCCAGGAATTGTCCGAGTTCGGGAAACCGGAACGCAGGCACGTCTCTGGCCCCGGTCCAAACAGAGACATCCCTTGCTCTGGGCGCGCCAGAGCTAGACTAGATTCCATTCACATTCCAGGCATTGCGAAGGCACAGGCCAGCTCCAAGAGCAACACAGGGCTAGAATTGACTTGCCAGGCAGATGTCACATGCGACCTGCCAGGCACAGTCTATCTGGTGGACTCCCAGTACATGGGTCCACTGCCCAAAGGCTTTATAGGTTTAGTTTTGCCTCGCAGTGTAGCAGGAGCACGCGGAATTCTTGTAATTCTGGGAGTCATTGACTCCAATTTTTCAGGCATTCTCCAAGTTCAGCTTTGGACCCACCTACCCCAGACAATTCACAAAGGAGACACATTAGCGCAACTGATTATGGTTCCTTGTAACTCGCCAGCAGATAGCCAGGGAAGGCTCAGGGACAGCTCAGAGTCCCGGTCCGAGGACCGCTCGAGCGCCAGTGAGGCAGTACAAGGATACCAGGTCTTAGCGACAGTGGAGACCAACATTGAGTGGAAACAGCGCCCAGTTATTGAGGTATTTCTGAATAAAAGATCATTTTCAGGGTTGTTAGATACCGGAGCTGATGTGAGCGTGATAAGCAGGAGCCAGTGGCCACGGGAGTGGGCCATTGAGCCGGTCTCCAATGTGTGGGGGGTAGGCAGCATCCAAGAAGCGTTTAGGAGCCGGGAGTGGGTGGAAGTCACGATCCCAAAGGCTGACGGCACAGCGGTCATTCGGCCGCACATTCTGGACGTGCACATCAACCTTTGGGGGCGAGACATTTTACAGCAGTACGGTGCTACGCTTACCTTCGGGTAATGGCGTTGCCACTTAAATGGCTCACCAATACGCCGGTCTGGGTGGAACAATGGCCGGTAGTGGGGGAGAAATTAGTCGCCCTACAGCAACTGGTTAAAGAACAGCTAGACACAGGACATATAGAGCAGTCCACTAGTCCTTGGAATTCGCCAATTTTTGTCATAAAGAAGAAGTCGGGGAAGTGGCGACTCCTCCACGATCTCAGGGAGATCAATAAATGTATACAGCCAATGGGTCCGCTCCAATGCGGCATCCCAAATCCAAATATGATTCCCGAGGGGTGGGAGATCCTAGTTGTAGATCTCAAGGATTGTTTTTACACGATTCCCTTAGACCCCAGGGACAGGGAAAGGTTCACCTTTACGGTGCCGGTTGTGAACCACAGTGAGCCCACGCAGCGTTACGCGTGGAAATTCTTGCCACAGGGCATGCTCAATTCGCCCACCCTGTGCCAAATTTATGTTCACAACGCACTGGCAAAGTTTCGAAGCCTTCATCCCACAGCGCTAGTATGCCATTTCATGGATGACATCTTGGTCGCAGTGCCGCAACTCGGCAGCGAAATGTTTTCTGACCTCCAGGCCAGCCTGGGGGAGAAAGGTTTACTCATTGCCCCAGAGAAAGTGCAGAGAACCGAGCCCTTCTCATACTTGGGTCATCGGCTTCTCCGCTCTTTCGCAGCACCAGTTTTGCCCCAAATCAATTTGAAGGATTCGGTCACCTTGGTGGAACTGCAGCAGGTTTTAGGGAACATTAATTGGGCCAGACCGTATTTCCGATTGGATACGGATCTTTTGAAACCGCTCTTCTCGCTGCTAACATTAGGTAAGCAGCCGGCAGACCGGATACAAATTCCTCGAGAGGCACGCTTGGCCCTCGAGAAGGTCAACCAAATTCTCAGCCAACGGTGGGTGGACAGGATTGCTCAGGGGCCATATGCCCCGATCCTGAACTTGTACATAGTTCAGGCAGGATCCATGTTCACCGGAGCCCTAGGAGTAGATTCTGAGAAAGGAGCGAGTATCGTGGAATGGGTGTACTTGCCGAACGCCTCTTCCCGAAACATCGTTCCTCCCCAAGAATTGGTCTCCGCGGTGATTTACCGCAGAAGGCTGAGAGCCAGGGACATTTCAGGGCACGACTTAGCAAAGATCGTGGTCCCGTTCACCAAAGAGCAGGTTCAGCAATTGATGCAGCTCGGTGACTCGCTTCCAATTGCTTTGGAGGGATTCACTGGATGCTTGGCATACCACTTGCCGAAAGACCCCAGACTTGTCTCACTTCAAACGCAGACAGTCAGCTTGTTCGAATTGCTTTCACTGGTTCCACTTCAGGGGGCCAGGACAGTTTTTACTGATGGGGGTCGCACATATGGTGTCTTGACTTGGCAGGAGGACCAGGCTTGGCGCACGCTGTTAACTCTTCCACAGAAGTCCGCGCAGCGGGCAGAGTTGTCAGCGGTGAACCTTGCCTTGCGCTCCTTCGCCAAAGAGCGCCTCAACATCATTACTGACAGTCAGTATGTCAGGAATTTGCTTCACAGTCTACCGGGAGCATACATCACTCCCGCGATAGACAAGAATTTGCTGAGCTTGTTCCTCACTGCTCAATTTCATTTGCGAAACCGCACGGAAGCGCTCTATATTGCCCACATCCGAAGTCACCAAGACCTACCGGGTCCGATTTCTGCGGGCAATATCAGAGCGGACGTGGCGGCAAAGGAAATTCAGCAACGTTCAGTGTTAGGTGTTTTCACTACGCCAATCCAAAGTCATGCATTCTTTCATCAGAATGCCAAAGCGCTCGCCAGACAGTTCAATCTGCCACTTTATCAAGCCCAAGGCATAGTTCACTCTTGCCAGCATTGTGCAGGGGCACCGGGGGGGGGCCTCTTGGTTGGTCAACCCCCGAGGGACAGAGGCTAACCAGGTGTGGCAGATGGATGTCACGCATGTTCCGCAGTTTGGCAGATGGCAGTACATGCACGTTTGCATTGACACCTTTTCTCAATTCGTTTGGGCAACAGCGCAGAAAGGGGAGACTGCTTCCCACGTGGAGCAGCACCTCCTTTCCTGCATCGCGGCAATGGGCAAGCCGCGGCACGTGAAAACCGATAACGCGCCATCCTACAGCTCCAGGCAGCTGGCGGCCTTCATGGCCACCTGGGACATTAAGCATACTTTTGGCGTTCCTTTCAATCCGCAGGGGCAAGCAATTGTGGAACGGGTCAATCAGACACTCAAGTCCTATATTGACAAACAAACAGAAAGGGGGGAGCCACCAGCCCTCCCCAAGTCACAGGGTCAGGCACAGCATTGTCTGAATAAGGTATTGTTCACGTACAATCACCTTAATGTTTTTTTCCGATTGCACGCCGCAGGAGAAGCACTTCCGCCATTCGGAGGCTCTCCCGCGACCGATGGTCCGATACCGGGTGCCACCGGACTCTTCCTGGAGGGGCCCGGCGCCACTCGTAACCTGGGGGAGAGAGTATGCTGCAATTATGTCTCCTACAGGTGTCGTTTGGATTCCAGCTCGGTGTGTCAAGCCTCACTTGGAACCACATGGCGTGGACCCAGACCGACCCGAGTCCGATCCCGGAGATGGAGGACCTCACTCTGACCGAGAGAACCCATCGGAGGAGACGGCCACAGATGACAGCACCGAAGATCACCTGGGGGATGGTCAAGGTCCTTTGCAGTGAGGCCGAGGACGCCATCCGGCGCGAGGAGAAGGAGCCAACGCCGGAGAACCCCACGGCTGCAATCTTTGCCTGAATTCATGCCAACACCATGGCAGTCACCATCATCCTGACTCTCTCCCTACTTGCGGGGGGAGGCGCTCAGGCTGCCTCATTGAAGGCCAGCGATTTGATGCCAGGCGGAGACCTTTCTGCCAGGATGCATTACAACATATGGGAAAGGCTGGCGGGTCTCGTCAACCAGTCCGATTTTTGCCTGAGACAGGACATTGGTTCTGCCTCAATCTTGAGCACCTGCCTCATCCCAGTGTGCCACTCTCCAGGCACGCACCCCAGGAATGGGGACTGGCTAGTGAAACGGATTTTCAGCCGGTACAACCCAGCAAGCTCCTCGGAATACGCCCGCTGGGAGATGCGGCTGACAATGACTTTGCCGGCTGACGCAGCCACTCTCCACACTCCTCTACTTGTGCTCGGATGACCGGCTGCTCCGCAGTCGGCCGAAGGCGCCGTTGCCTTGAAGTTGGCAGCGGCCACTGGACTTGTAACAACCCACAGATACTTGGCTCAATGTATGCTCATGTTACCCTACCATCTGGTTGGTTCTTTACGTGTAATCAGTACACTTGGAACTACATTCCCGCAAATGTATCAGATGCTATATGTTGTATCAGTCGTTTGACACTGTTACTCCCTACTAAGGATATGGTCACCCCAAGCACAAATGTTACAAATGTTCCAGCACCCATACGACACACTCGCACCACCCAGTTAGACAGCTCATGTGAGAGCAGCTTTAGAGTAATGAGTTCAGCCGAATATCTCTCGTTGGCAGTCAGTATTCTTGGCGTGCCAGGCTTGGCCGTCGGCAACGCTCAGAGGATTGGTCGACTGGCTTGCAGACTAGCTAAAGCCATTAACCATACCTCCTCGGCGATAGCGCTGCTCAACCAAGAGCAGGCAGAGCTTCGCCATGCTATACTTGACAATCGAGCGGCTATAGACTATCTCTTATTGCTACATCATCTGGGTTGCGAATCTTTTCATGGTATGTGTTGTTTTAATCTCACTGATAACTCCCGTAAGGTTCAGAGTCAGCTCACAGACCTCCACACCATAGTCGAGGGCATCAGGGAGGGTTCTGCATGGGGGGACTTGGCTGAGTTCATTGTGGGACTGGATGTGGTCATGGATTCCGTGGGGATGGCTTCAGACGGTACTCAAGGTGATTGTGGGGGTGATTGTACTGGGCATAGCAGTATGCTGTTTCGCGCAATGCATTCCCTCACTAATATCAAGGTGCCGGTGCCTCTCCCGGAGGAAACCCCGAAGCGTCATTCCCACTCATCAGCTGGTACCTCTCTTACGCAGAGTCGCCGGTCAGGCTCTTAAGTAAAACGAAAAGGGGAGATGTGGATTCCCCATGCCCCAATGGCATGGAACGGCCCGCGCAGAGGCTACTTCAGTGAGAACGCTCCTGGCCCGTGGGCTCTGCGGGCAGAGAAATTAAGGGGGGTGGATTAATAATAGGGTTTGATTCACCCAATTATGACCTGACCGAAGGTTCCGCTGAGGAGGCATTCCTCTAGACTCTGTTACCCATTAAGGTAATCACTCATCTCCGAGCTTAGCCTAATCCCAGGTGCAAATAGTGGCCATATTTACCCCGGTCTAAGTCCTAGACAATGGTGTTTCCCCTGTCAATGTTTGCCCATGCTAATTAACTTCCCCAAGAGAGATTCCCCATTAACCTGAGTAAATAGGTGATGTGATTTTCTGTCAGATGACGGTTCTTCCCTGTATTGCCTTCTGATCTATATATGATGATGCTTTCCCCTCAATAAACCACTGATCTGATCTCGCTCCATACTGCCTCGTATCGTTTCTTGATCAGTCTCCTCCGGGACCCAACGGCCGTCCTAGCGGCCCCGATTCCTACATATCTTGATTTCAGAGAAAATGTAATAGAATACCCCATGTTATACTAGCTAAATATGGACATGCCTAATCTTCATTCCTATTGCCATGTTTTCAACCATAAAACATTGCATCTCCTGTTGAAGATTGTGTGTGTGTGTGGGGGGGGGGACAACTTTATTTGACAGGTGCTCTGGAATCTTCCTGTATAAGCACATAAACATATGACTCCCTTGCCACTCTCCAATAAGATGTTAGATAGAGCTTTATCACTACTATGCTCATTACCATAATTGCTAAGGAAAACCTTGTCACAAAATTGGAATTCTAGTCTCTAGAAGATCTTAAGCTGTCTTGTCAAAGTAAGATTTTTGTTCATTTGTTTCAGCTTCTAAATCCCTTTCCTATTCACTGAATTGCCAGTCCTGTGAGGATGTAGTAAATCTTCAGTTGGCAGTCCAGATCAAACTTTGGACTGCAAAAATGAAACTACTTTCTTGGCTTTGTTGTTGGCCAACATTAAATCTTCATCAGCACATGTCTCCGGTAGTAATCGGCAGACCAGCAAATAAGCTGGATTCTGTATCTCTCCACATTCATACAGTGTGTTGTCCACCAGCAGCCCCCACTTGAGCATATTGGTCTTGCATTTAGGGACTCCAACCCTCAGCCTATACAGGATCCTCCAAGTGACGTAGGAGATGTTGAGTTCCTCAGCTATATCCTCCTTTAATGTTGTTCCTTGTCCAATGAACTCCTTCCTCCATCTTCTAATTTGTTTTTGCTCTTGTGTACCCTCAAGAATGTTTGTTCTTGCCATAAAGCTAGCTCTTCCTGGATCTGAGCCAGTGGACTTGAAGCAATTCATAGGATGTTTAGTACCATTCCCTTGCTTAGTTCTCTCAGTGACCACTGCTACTTCTCTCCTTATCTTAGATAGAGCAATGCCAACAAGAGGATATTTTTTTCAACTGGTGTAGGTTTGAGGCATCTTGTCACTATACATATTGCTTCATTAACAGTGATGTAAACTTGTTTCAAGTGTGTGGATGTGCTCCATACTGGAGCAGCATACTCTGCCGCAAAGATGTTCAGAGCCAAAGATGATGTATGCAGTATGGATGGTTGAGTTCCCCATTTATAGTTTGTGGGTTTCCTGATGGCAAAGAGCCAGTGCTGTCTGCATCTGCAGACATTTCTGTGGTCATGTAGCAAGCATGTCTAGACACAGAACACTGTTACCTTCCCACCAAGTTGGTACCTATTTATCTACTTGCAATTTCTAGCTTTGAACTGCTAGCTTGGCAGGATCTGGGACAGAGACAGCAGCTCACTCCATTATGCAGCAATTGGGTCTCAAACTGCTGACCTTCCAGTCATCAAGTTAATCATCTTAACCACTAAGCCACTGCAAGTCCCCTTTGCTGCCAGTTGGAATTTGGTATATATTTTGCAAGCTATTTGCCCAATGCCTGAGCCCTAGTGGGAGGAGCGGGACTCAACCCTAATGCTGATGTACAGATCCAAAATAAATGATTCCCAAATTCATTATCCAGAAGTTGTAATCTTCTTAGCCCTGACCTTGTAACTGCACAAAACTAGAAGCAATTTAAGGAAACCTTTCCAACATGGATAAACAACAGCCTGCCAGATTTAGGTTTGTTTTTCACAAGGTCCCAATTGGCCTGAATTAACTAAATGGACTAGCCAATTAGCCTGGTCACATCTGTATCTTCTTGGCACAGGGCTCCCATAATCCACAAGACACCAAAGAACAGCGGTGTAAAAATTGCTCTAAACAACAAGACCTCAAGTGGAGCAAACCTTTGGGGAAAAACATGTACAAATGAGCCTACAGCTGGTGTATAATGAACTTATGACAATTGGTTCACAATGATGGCAGCCTTTGCTAGCCTTCCATGGCTCTGAAGGTCAAAAAGAAAGCATAGGGATTGGCCAGCCTCCCTAAGTCTTATTGAAGGATGAGTTTGCCATTAGATGGGCAGCCATAGCCTTAGAGACCAAGCCTGATTCTCAGTAGTGTTATATACTGTATCTGACAACTATATCCTCTGATGTTTGCCACTTCCTGTCCCCACACTTTCTTGTGTCATCCCAGAATGCTTGAGCCACATAGCTATAAGATTGTCCTTTATGTGCTTTGGAGTGCAATATTCCCTGCATTATGACCTGTGGCCAAGGTTCCCTAGGTCCTTGGTGAAGGAATCCAGGCACAGTGTCGCTTTGGGAAGCAGGGCACAGAGCATAGGACATGGCCCAGTTGACAAGGCATTGCCTTGTCAAAACACCACTCCCACTTAAAACTTTGTTGCTGTTGTTCAGTCACACCGTCGAGTCTGACCCTTTATGACCCCAAGGAACACAGCACGACAGGCTCCTCTGTCATCCTCCATTCTCCAGAGTCTGCGCACATGTCAACCCACCATGTCAACGATGCTGTCTTTTCTCCTCTTCTGTTTTTTCTGGTCTGGTCCCAATGTTTATTTATTTTATTTTTTTATTTATTGTGCAATTCAATGCTTTCTGTTTTTTCTAAAGAATTAAACAAAAAAACCTCCACTGTTTGTCTCCCCAAACTATTTTTAGACCACAGAAACATTGACTTTTGCATTTTGAAAAGTGGAGAGATGTTATGTACAATGTGATTTTTTCATTCCAAACCTACCTTGGAAAAGTACATGCATTCTTGTGACTGGATGGAAAGATTGATCCAAATGCCATAGAGCACTTCCAACAATCCTTTTTGAGCATTACTTAGCATGAGCCAAGAGGGAAAAATTCCCCATTGTAGATACACCCTCAGTTTTTCACAGGTTACTAGACCTTGAACAGGTGTTACATTCTTTGGTACAGTAAGGAACAGAAGGCTGTCTATAATATTTTTACAATCAACACTAGCAATCTTTATTGTATCATTTTTGTTGTTCAGTCGCACAGTCAATTCCAACCCTTTGCGACCCCATGGACCATTGCCTGCCAAAAATCAATGATGCTGATATTTGTATAGCTGGCTGAATACCATAGTGCATCAGGGCACCTGTCAGGAGTTACATTTCCCATTGAAGCTTTGGGCAAGGCATGTAGTCCTTGAGTGCTTCCAGAAGATAGGAATAGCAAATGACTTACAAGTACTCTTTACTTAGAAAACCCTGGAAATGGAAATCATAATTCAGAATTGCTGGTTACTGGGACAAGAAAATTCGTACATGTCTCCCTGGTCTTGGCGGAACTGCATTGGCTACCCATTTTGTTCTGTGCCAGGTTCAAGGTGGGTGTTCTAACTTTCAAAGCTCTAAACAGTTTGGGACCTTCCTACATGGCAGAGTGTCTTCCCATCAGAAATCACGCCTGCTTCACCCATTCTTCTCGGACAACTCCAAGTGCTGATTCCCAGGTTGGCTAGAAAATTCGTTACCCGCCATAGAGATTTCTTGGTGGTGGCTCCAGCTTTTTGGAACTTGTTTGACTCTTTAGGGGACTTTAAGAAGCAATTGAAAACCTTTCTGTTTGAGGAGGCCTTTGGCAGTTTGTTGAAGACCAAATAGAAGCCCCTCTCATTGCTCTTCTGCCACCTGAGTTTGGGATCCTCGGTTTTGACTTTGATTAGGTAGGTGGTGGTTATTTTATTGTCTTAATGGAGTTTGTTTCATTTTTTTAATAGTGTAAAGTGCCCAGAGTGGGATTGCATCCCAGATGAGTGGGGTATAAGCCCAATAAACAAACAAATAAATAAATAAAATTGATAATATGTAAAGATAAAGGTTACCCTTGTTTGAAAGCTAGGGTTCAATGCTCATTTCCATTTAAAGCTGAAGAGCCAGCACTGTGTGCGTTCACAGACATTTCTGTGGTCATGTGGCAGGTATTAGACAGAATGCTATTACCTTTCCCACCGAAGTGGTAACTATTTATCTGCTAGGTTTGCAGCAGCTGGGACAGAGACAGGAGCTCATTCCGGCATACAGCACATGGGTCTCAAACTGCTGATCTGCTGACCTTCTAGCCGTCAAGTTCAGCATCTTAACCACAAAGCCACCACAGTTCCTACATGTTAGCATGCAGTCATTACTAATTGATATTTGTTGATTTCAGTTTTGGCCTGGTTAACAGATATTTGTACTCCTTTTGCATATGTTAACGTGAACATCAGCCTCTAGTTAAAAAGAACAAATATGTAGGGATATGATAAAATCCCTTTCATCAGCCTTTTTGGGCTCCCACATAGCAACATAAAAGTGTCATCTGAGCACCTTCATTGGTGTTCACATGACCTTTTTCTGTGCTGATTTGGCTGTCTCCTGTGAAGTGGTTAAAAAACAGTTTTCCAAAAAGTTGGCTTTGTTCAGGACATGTGTCCTTCCCCAGTCTTTGCAAGCTTGACCCTTTGGCATCCCTGCCCTGCAGCTACATGGGACGAAAACAGTTCTTCTTTCAAGCCTGCCCTTGTTTATGTTCTCTCTCTTCCCATTCAAACCATATAAAACACATTCTGTTGAATTCACCTCTTTGCCATGTGCTTTTGCAGTTTCTGAACCTCTTGCAGATCTGGAAAGATTTGTCCAGGGAAAGATTAACTTTATGAAGCTGCTGCTCCATGAAGACAGTAGCAATTACCTGTACACTTATACACTGCCCCCATAGTCCTTAGTGCATTTTCTGAGCGGTTCACAAGCTAATTAGCACTTAGCCCCAAACATGTTGTGTACTCTTTTTACTGACCTCAGAAGGATGGAAGGCTGAGTCAAATTTGATCCCCATCAGGATCAAACTCACAATGTTTGGACTGCAGTACAGCAGTTAAACCACTGTACCAACATGGCTCTTATCTCTGATGCCACAGATAATTCTACTGTACCAGAAACGCTTGGTCCGTCCTCACAGGCTGATGGATACTGAGTTTTTAGAACGTCTTACGAGAATCTTGGAGTAAGCAGGACTGCCCTGGTGGATAAGTGTTATACAGAAATCCCTAGGGCAGTGGACACTATTGACCCCAAATGCCCAATCCAACTCACAGTTCGTCCATCTCCTTGGTACAATGCAGATACCTCTTGGTGAATTTGAGGAAATGACAGGATTAAAAATAAATTGGGATAAGTCAGAGGTAATATTTTGTAATGTAGAAGAAGAAGAAAAGAAGAGAAGGGAAAAATATAGTATACAGGTTAAAGCTAGTGTCAAATACTTGGGAATAAATATTTCAAACAAAATTGAAGATCTTAAGAAATTGAATTATGATAAGCAAAGAGTGGAAATTAAAGAGAAGTAATAAGTTGAATTTGTCTTGGTTTGGTAGGATTGCATTATGTAAGATGAAATTATTACCAAAAATAAATTTTGTATTTGATGACCTGCCAATCCAACTCAGGGAAAAAGATATAATGATTTTTCAGAGTATGCTAAACACTTATTGTAATAGTGGGAAAAGACCAAGAGTTTCAAAGAGTTTATGGTACTTATCTCAAAAGGAAGGTGGATTGGGACTTCCAAACATTAAAAATTATTTATAGAGCATTCCAACTAAAAAACATGGTAAAGATCCTAACAAAGACTGAGGGGATTTGGGAAGAGATCGAGATAAAAGAACTACAATGATTTGGTAATGCAATTTTGGCCTAATTTTGGATAAGGAGGTGAGAATAAAGACAAAGAATAAGATGACAAAAGCAATGGTAGATGTCTGGAAAAAAAAATTTTTTAATTGACACCGGATGTATCTCCGATTACGGGCATGGAGGATGTTAAGATGTTTCCTGTAAAAATAGATAGAAGGATAAGGGATCATTTCTTAGAAATGATGTGTTCCTGCTGAAAGATTGGATAAGAATGTGTGATAAAACTGAACAAAGAGCTGAAATGTTTAAACAGATTAAATTGAATTGGTTGCAAGTGATATTGGTAAATAAGTGGAATGTAAAATATAGATAATAATTTAGTTTAGAGAAAGGGAAGACAGAATTCGAAAAGATAATTTGTAAAATAAGGAAGGGGGAAATGGTGATAAAGGGGCTAGTAAGTAAGATTTTTAAAATTTTAAATAAGGAGGAAAATTCACAAAATACACTGAGAATAATTTGGAAACAGAATTCAAATATAAGGATTCCTGAAACAAATTGGAAAAATAAAAGGAAGAGAAGAATTATGAGAAGTTTATCAATTAAGGTAAAAGAACATAATTATAAAATGTTATGGAGGTGGTACTTGACTCCGATTAGATTGCATCAAATGGATAATATTAAAACAAAGAATTGTTGGACATGCAAAAGTAGTCTTAGGAGATATGAACACATGTGGTGGAGCTGTAAAGTGACAAGGGCTTTTTGGAAACAAATAGAGAAAGAGATATTAGACATTTTGAAACTGGATAAAAAACTGGAGTCAAGTGCCGCCCTATTGACAGAAATAGTTAATATGAATATAGATATAATGTTAACCATGGCAAGACAATGTATAGCAAGAAATTGGAAAAATGATTTAGTCTTAAAAGTGGAAGAATGGTATAAAGAAATGTGGGAAATTGCATTAAATGATAAACTGACATGGGAATTGAATATAAAGAAAGGTATAATTAAAGAGAATAAGTTTTGGGAAATATGGAGACCTTTTGTGGAATATGTATTAGTAGAAGATAAAGGAGACAAACCAGTACCACAGTATGTGAGTTTTTGGAAATATTAGAATTGTAACAAACTGTGATCCCCAAGGCTTGTACATATCACTGGGTGATGTTATTATTATTCTGTATTGTTTCATAGATTGATTCGTGCTCGTTTGTAAAATATTAAAGTTATAGATAAGTACAAGGAAATTATTGAAATATAAATTTACAAGTGATAAATAGTACAAATGCTGTTTATGAAAAGAAGATAAAGATGAATGGGTTAAAAAAAGAAAAAAGGGATTGATATAAAATGGGGAGTACGATTAGTGTTGTTTATGTAATGTTTGGTGATTTTAGTATAAGTAATTGTATTGTATTTTTGAAATGTATTGTATTTTTGAAATGTATTGTATTTTATTATTTCTTTTGTGGTGTTGATTCTATTATTTTTTATTTTTATGAAAATCAATTAAATTTTTTTTAAAAAAGAAGAAGCTATGTCTGACAGCATCTGAATTAATTGGGATGGAACAGTTAAAGGGACTGCCATGCACCATAGATAACTGTAATAGGTTTATGGTGCACTTTAAATCCAAGATGGAGGTCATCCGGAGGGACTTTGACTCCAAGTTAGATACAACAGAGCAGGCGTGGCCAACCTTTTTGTGTTGTGGGCCTGACCATGTCCCTGGACAGCTAAGCAGGCTGGACCACGCCCACGGAAGCAGAAGTGGGCACATTTGCAGCTGTCATAAATATGCCCGCTTCCATGTTTAAGACAGCCATGTTTGCGCATGTACGTGCACATTTTACAGATGACGTAAATGTGCCCGCTTCCACTTGCGTATGTGGTGGAGGCAGCAATGGGCCGGATGGGATGGCACTAGGGGCCATAGGTTGGGAGCCCCTGCAATAGAGTGTGTGGATATGTCCAGTGGACTGTCTGGCCCATGTGTGCTGGATCAGTTTCAGGCCATATCAGCTTAGGAAATCCACAGGACACTCGCTGGCTGAAGGACCATATGACAGCCTTTGAACTATTTGAAGATGACAATCATGTTGCCTCTTAGTCTTTTACTCTCCAGGATAACTGTGCCCAGCTCCTACAATCATTCCTTCATAGGATTTGGTTTCCAGACCTTTTACAGTGCACAAAATGATCTGTAGTTTGCTTTGTAATTGGCTTCCATGTAAAAAAAAATATATCTTCCAAGAGTTTCATGCTATTCAGCTCTGCAATGTTCTTCAAATAAATGAAGCATTACTTTCAGTTTCATACTCTTCAACAAGCCCCAAATTATACATTTTCTGACAGGGGCATCAAGGGCTTACTTTATCTCCTTGTTGTTTTCTGCTTCTATTTTTCCCAAGTATAAGAGTTCAACCCTTTGTGTCAACATTTTCCAAATATCTGCAATATCCCTTGACTACTGAAGGCTTAATGGGGGTTATAACATATCCATGTTTCTAGAAGAATGTTTTGATGGGTCATCATAGATGGGTCATAAAAGCAGTAACTCCCACAAGCTACTTATCTTCTGCTTTTAGCTGCACAGCTAGAATACTGCTATCAGCTAATTCTCAACATTTTTCATTCTTCACTTCTGGCACCATATAATTTTAATGGCTCAAAACAGCACCATGGAAATAAAGGGTAGGCCAAAGATAGCATTATTCTGTAGTACAGTACTTCCAGAACCTTCCTGCACAAGAGTCATAATCTTTTTTTATAACCACCCACTATGTGTCCAGGGCTACTCCCTATAAACTCTTAACATCAACAGAGCATCAACAAAAGCAAACTGTGACTACAGGTGAGTTCATAATTGGTTGAGAAATGGTAACAGAGAAAAACCATCAATGATTCCTTATCAACCTGGAATGAGATTTGATTAGACTAGAGTAAGATAGAGCTCTGGCCAGAGCTGGTCCCAGTACTTTTCAATGTTAATGTTTCAGATGGAAACAGATCTGTGAGAGATAAGTCTTTTTCTTCTGTGTCTAGGACAGCCATGAAACTGCCTAGATTTAGAGTAGAGTAGACTAGACATGTCTAGGCTAGACGTGAAACTGTGAGAGATAGGTAACTCCTCAGGAAACATGACAAAAATTTATTGTGGCCTTTATAGACAGGAAGACAAGACTAAGACAAATGCAAAGTTCTGCATTTAACAGTCCTGCATATATGCTTGTGTGTATTTTGATCAGCAAGCTAACTAAATATGCCCTGGATAGTACAATCATCAAGTGGATATACAGTTGGTTACAGAATCATACTCAGAAAGTGCTAATTAATGGTTCCTCTTGAAATTGGGATGGGGTAACAAATGGATTACCACGAGGCTCAGTCCTGGGCCCAGTGCTCTTCAAAATCTTCATTAATGACTTGGAGGAGGGAGTGCAAGGAATACTTACCAAATTTGTGGATGGAAAAATAGTATTAGTTATTCCACCGAATTGTGGATCATATGCAAATCTGATAAGCATTCCCTGCACTTTCTTCTCCAAGCCAAAAACCTTCTCCCCACCCGCCCTGCTTGTCTCTTTTAAAAAGTCAACCAAGACACACACAAGACACATAGAGAGGCAGACATACAAACACACACATATGCCTACACAGAAAGGTTAGGCATTCCAAAGGTAGCCTCCTTGTACTGACTTTGGAAATTTTCCTCCTGTTGCTTCCATTCCTCTGCAAGCCAAGCTAAGTGACAGACAGACTGACCCATTTGCACATAGGAAGGATCAAACTTTCCAAAGACTACTTCCCCACACTGCCTTTGGAAATGAAACATTTCCATGGAACCAAAGAAGTGTTTCATCTTTCTATATCATGAAGCAGCTCTCTTATTATGCCAGTTTATAATGACAGATTGAAAGAGGAATGCTTCCTTTGGTTCATTCCCAGCAATTACATGCACCGGGGAAGAAGCAAAGTAGATTGCACCAAAAAGTAGAAGCTCCTTGATCAGGGCTGTAGCCAGTATTCTAGATATGGGTGGGCGAATATTTTTTCAGGATGGCCAACAATGTCAAATATATATAAGCAGCCGGGAGTTTGAGGGTGGGCAAACTGCTAACTCAGGGTAGGCAAGTCCCACCCTGGACACGGCCCTGCCCTTGACAGGAGTCAGAAACGTGTGGGTAGGAATCCTCTGTGGGCAACCTGGTATGTTCTTGTAAAGATGTCATCTGGATGCCGTCTTTAGAGTGCACCAGCCTATCCATGCAGTGAGCCAAGCAGTGGCTGAACGGCCATCTAATCAAACATTGAGTCCCACTTATTTTAATAGAGATGCTCTAGGCATGACTAAAGTTGGATTTAGCCCATTGTGTACTTTTCTCCCCCTTGTTTCTTCTCCTTTAAGTGCTGTATCAATTCCAAATACTGTATTGGCTATCATCATAGTGATCATCTTCCTGTTCTTAACTTCTTGGATCAGAAGAGGAGATTCTTTGATTTTCAATCATGAATATTGTCCTGGGAACAATATAACACAGTGCCCTTCCATTTGCCTTATGCATCGCAGTGTGGCACCCATACCACTGATCCAGCTCTGTGAGTCACTTTCTGGTCCTGGGCCCTTCTGGCATACAAAGTCATCAGCCTCAGGGCAGTATTGATGAAGCTGATGAAGCTGCTGCCGTCAATCAAGATAGATTCAAGTGGGATTTAATCCACTTGATGACCATCACCCTTCCCTGTCAACTTTGCCAACCAAGGCTGTTAGTCCTCAGGGTTGTCAGGTTAGTTAACTGCCCCCTGACAATTGGTGTTGAGTTGCTGGCAGTATGGTCTACTCCAGGGATTCTCAACCTTCAGCCCATGGACCAGATGTGGCCCACAACACCATTTCATGTGGCCCCACACCACCTCCACCACCACCGGAAGTGCCATGGGGCAGAGGAAGGGCAAAATGGCCATCCAGCCCCCAAAGCTGTCTGAGGGAGCATGACACGGCCCCCGGCTTTAAAAGGTTGATAACTCCTGGTCTAATCTATTACCATAGAAGGATGATTTGACCAGGCTTTTAAACTTATTTCTACAGCTTACTTTTTAAAATGCACATCATTCAGAACATGTGTTGAGAAATTTTATTTAACAAATCTTATATTTCCAGAGGTACATAACACCACCTGTTTCTAAAAACTGGCCAGCAGTCGCTACCTACTTTTCTTCTCCCTCCCTTCTGCAAATAATTTACAGAATGCCTCTGCACACAGACTATTCTGCTTCACCTTTATGGTTCATACCTTTTGACAAGAGTCACACCTGTGCCTAAATTTATTTTAAAGCAATAGGACCCAAGGGCCGACACAGCACCCTTTCATAGTAAAAGGTAAAGGTCACCCTTGCTCAAAAGCCAGTCGCATCTGACTCTAGGGTTCAGTGCTTGTTGTGTCCTAATAGTGTAACCTTCTACATGTGATATCAATGTATCTGAACCAATGTAACCTTGCCAATGAGTAACAATGTAACCTTCAGCTGTACCACATAAACCCTGTAATAGGACGCGAGCTAATGACCACCAGCTGGCAGCAGCGAGCGTCCAAGCTCTCTTGGTCCAAACCCATCAAAGACCGCAGCGCGGGAGGTTTCCCGCTGCTACCTACACCTGGACAAGAAGGGCGTGACCAGCCATGACGTCACGCGGACCAGTAGCCAACGGGCTACCATGGAGCCACATTCAAATACGTTACTGCCTTATATATAGAGCTGTTCGTCCGCCATTACCTCATGTTCCCTCTGCCCACCATGCAATAAACCTGAGTTAACCCAGCCGTTGGCTGTGCTTTGTGTCTTGACTCTCATACACTAAATTGGCGACGAAGGTGGGATAATGGATCCCCACGGAGCCAGGACACAGAGCGGGTTCAACATCACCAAACCGCAAGACTGGGAGCTCTTTGAGATGGACTTCCAGGCGGCACTGGTGGAACTCAAAGTCAAAGAAGACGACGAGGAAAGGAAGAGGGCCATCCTCACTCGCATGCTTGGGATGGAAACCAAGCGGACGCTGGTGGGCATCCTTGCACCGAAGAAGATGAGCGATTTCAAAGCCGGTGACATCATGAAAATGCTGCGTGAGCGTTTCCGACCCTCGAGGGCAATGTTTCCCGCTCGGAGTGCGTTTTGGAGGCGAGTTCAAGCGCCGGACGAGTCGGTAGAAGCCTTCGTAACGGCTATGAGGGTAGCCGCCGCCCCCTGCAAATGGGACCACATCCTAGAGATGGCCCTCAGGGACGGAGTGCTGTGTGGCCTGAAGGACAAGGAAGTACAGCGCAGCTTGATGAACAGGGAGCCACCACCCACACTGGAAGAGGTTGTAGAGGCCGCGGAAGCCGCGGAGTCCACGAATGCTGGAGTAGACGAGATGCACAAGTGGCGTGAGTGGCGTCCGAGGGCCGGCAAGGCGGAAAACTCATCGCACGCGAAGTCCGGTCAGTCGGTGCATGCAACCCGACCGACCTCGAAATCGTCGTCAGAGAGTAGCGATGGCGAGGAGGTCCAGAAGGTCCGGAGAGGCGGGCGCCGCTGCGATGGTTGCGGAGCGGCCCATGAGCGCATGAAGTGCCCATTCAGGAAAGCCGAGTGCTTCAACTGCGGACGTCGGGGGCACATCGCCAAGGCGTGCAGGAAATGGAAAGAGGGCCGGAGACATTCGCAAGACCGTTCAGCCAGACCGGACCGTCCAGCGAGGCCCAAAGATGGCGCCCGGGCCACGAGGAAGCAGGACGGCGTGGGCCGCATCTCGGATGACAGCGAGGGCGACGCTCCTGTGTTCAACGTGTCTGCGGGACAGCCCCATTACTTTGTTGAGGTACTAGTACAAGGGACCCCTATTAGGATGGAAGTTGACTCGGGGTCCTCCTATTCTATAATTCCCCAGAGAGAGTTCTTGAAAATCGACCCCCACGTGCGGCCCAAACTTAAAGCGTTGAGGGCCACACTACGGGACGTTCAGGGGAACAGCATTCCAGTGTTGGGGGTCGGAACGTTCCGGGTTCGCTTTAAGAGACATTCTGCGGAACTTCCCCTAGTGGTGCTAAAAGGGGGGAGTTGTAGCCTCCTCGGAACACAGTGGTTTCAGCCCTTAGGCCTGTTCATAGGGGGGGTGCATGCCGTAGGCGAGGACCCAATACAAGCAGTATGTGACGCACACCCCGCCGTTTTTAAAAGTGGACTGGGAAAGTTCAAGGGACCCCCTGTAGCCTTCGACTTAGACCCGGAGGTCCGCCCGATAAGACTTAAACCGCGCAGGGTACCGTTCGCGCTTAAGGACAAAATAGAGGCGGAACTGGACAAACTGGTGGGTCAAGGAATTCTCGTTCCTGTGGATTCCGCGGAGTGGGAGACTCCAATTGTAACAGCACTGAAGGCTAACGGGGAGGTGCGCATTTGCGCTGATTATAAGTGTACCATTAATAAGGCAATCCGCCCTAATGCATACCCGGTGCCAGTGGTCAGCCACCTTCTGGCCAGGCTGAATGGGGGAAAGTGTTTCGCTAAACTCGATTTAGCACAGGCCTACCAGCAACTCCCAGTAACCCCCGCCACAGCGGCGGCACAAACAATAGTCACACATAAAGGGGCGTTCCAGGTGTCGAGGTTACAGTTCGGCGTGAACTCGGCACCTGGCATTTTTCAGTCGCTAGTGGAACGCCTCCTGAAGGGGCTGGAGGGGGTGTTGCCATATTTTGATGACGTGTTGATAACGGGGGGGAGTAAGGCCGAGCTGGCCCACAGATTGGATAAGGTCCTGGCCGTGTTCGAGAAAGCGGGGCTGCGACTGAGAAAAGACAAATGTGTATTTTACGAAACAGAGGTTGAGTTTTTAGGGTTCCGTGTCACACCCGAGGGAATTAGGCCGTCCAAATCTAAGGTAGCCGCCATTAAGAAAGCCCCTCGCCCCACTTCCAAAACCGAGCTTCAGTCATTTCTGGGGCTTCTCAATTTCTACCATACCTTCCTTCCACGGAAGGCGTCTGTTGCCGAGCCGCTTCATCGGCTGCTTAAAAAAGAGGAAAAATGGCTGTGGGGTGACGAGCAAGAAAGAGCGTTCTCAGAGTTAAAGCAACTCCTCACATCCGAGGCAATCCTGACTCATTTCGACCCCAAACGGCCCATAGTTTTGGTCTGCGATGCATCCCCTGTGGGGGTGGGGGCGGTGCTTTGCCACGTGTTAGACGACGGAAGGGAGGCCCCGATAGCGTTTTATTCAAGGTCCCTGTCCCAAGCAGAGCGGAATTACGCACAGACCGATAGGGAGGCACTAGCGATAGTAGCGGGAACCAAGAAATTTCACGATTTTCTGTATGGTCGGCCGTTCAAGATCGTTACTGATCACAAGCCCCTGTTAGGGATCTTCACTGCAAATAAGCCCACGCCACAGATCCTGTCCCCGAGGATGCTGCGGTGGGCTATTTTTCTTAACGCATATCAACATGAGTTAGAATACCGGCCAGGGAAGGAAATCAGCCATGCAGACGCGCTCTCACGGTCGCCGTTACCATTGTCGGACGACCAGAAGGCAGGGGTAAGAAGAGACCGCCAGGTATTGCTAATAGAGGTTTTAGAGTCACCCCCGATAGTACCGGCCGACATTGCCAGGGCGACCGGAAAGGATAGAACACTAGAGAAGGTATGCTCGTGGGTGCAGAAGGGGTGGCCGGCGTCCTCCCCAGGCACGGAATTCGACCCATTCTTCCGTAAGCGAGTGGAGTTGTCTTTAGAGAGGGGGTGCCTGTTGTGGGGCCAACGGGTGGTGGTTCCTACGTCCCTGCGGCCGAAGGTGCTAAAGCTGTTGCACGTCAGCCACCCGGGGATCGTCCGTTCCAAGGCGTTGGCCCGGAGTTACTTCTGGTGGCCCCAGCTGGACGCCGACATAGAGCAGATGGTTGGCACTTGTGAAGCATGTCAATGTTCTCGACCGGAGGTGGCCCGCCTACCACATAGGGAATGGGACGCAGCGAGGGGACCGTGGTCCAGGGTGCACGTAGATTTTGCTGGCCCATTCCGGGGAACCATGTTTCTCCTGGTGGTGGATGCATACTCAAAGTGGCTGGAGGTCATTCCGGTAAAGAGCACATCCTCCGCCACTACCATTCGCCAGCTAAGGAGGTTCTTTTCCACGTTCGGTTTACCCGACACTTTGGTCAGCGATAACGCCAGTTGTTTCACGTCCGCTGAGTTCGCGGCATTCATGGAGGCAAATGCAATTCGGCATGTCACATCCGCGCCGTTTCACCCGGCCACGAATGGCCAAGTGGAACGGTTGGTGCGCACCACAAAAGATGCGCTGCGGCGCATGGGCTCGGGAGATCTACATCACCAGGTGTGTCAATTTCTATTAGCGTACAGAGTGACCCCCTTAGCGTCTGGTTACTCGCCGGCCGAGCTGCTGATGCGGAGGAAACTGACCACGCTTTTGTCCAGGCTAGACCCGTCGAGGGTCGAGGACAAAGGGAAGAACATAGGGTTAGCGGTCTCGAAAGGTTTCGGCATAGGCGATCCGGTACATTGCAGGAACTATGCCAACGCAGGCCCAGCCTGGGTGCCAGGGACGATAATAGAACAGACGGGGCCAGTGTCCTATCGGGTGGAAACTAGCACCGGCCTCCTCTGGAGGAGGCACGCTGATCAACTGAGGCACCGAGTGAGCGAGGGGCCGACCAGTGGAGCACAGCGACATGATTCAGCGATAGGGTTCTCCCCCACCCGTTTAGCCCAAGGGGGAGACAGGGGGGAAAGCAGCGAGCCCGACTCATATCCTTTTGATACCCCAGTTCTATCCGAGCCCGGGGGGAGGGAAAAGGAGTGTGCGGCCGCCGCTGCCGCTTCCCCCGAATCCGATTTTGATTTTGATTTTGCGAGCCGGGGGGGTTTTTCGGAGTGTTCCCCCACCCATCCCAGCGAGAAGTGGGGTTTTTCGTTAGTCCCCAGTGCCCCCAGTTCTTCCCAAACAAAGCACACACCTCCCAACAAAGCCGCAGAGCCGCGGCAAACCACTAACAAGTCATCCTCTCCGATTGCAGGGCAGGAAGCCAGGGAGCAAGGAGGAGGGAGCGAAGCCGGGGCAGGGCAGCCCGCGCCGAGACCCCAGCGTGTTCGAAATAAGCCATCTTGGTTGAGAGACTTCGTCTCATCCTAAGGGGGAGGAGTGTTGTGTCCTAATAGTGTAACCTTCTACATGTGATATCAATGTATCTGAACCAATGTAACCTTGCCAATGAGTAACAATGTAACCTTCAGCTGTACCACATAAACCCTGTAATAGGACGCGAGCTAATGACCACCAGCTGGCAGCAGCGAGCGTCCAAGCTCTCTTGGTCCAAACCCATCAAAGACCGCAGCGCGGGAGGTTTCCCGCCGCTACCTACACCTGGACAAGAAGGGCGTGACCAGCCATGACATCACGCGGACCAGTAGCCAACGGGCTACCGTGGAGCCACATTCAAATACGTTACTGCCTTATATATAGAGCTGTTCGTCCGCCATTACCTCATGTTCCCTCTGCCCACCATGCAATAAACCTGAGTTAACCCAGCCGTTGGCTGTGCTTTGTGTCTTGACTCTCATACACTAAAGTGCTCATCTCTGTTTATAGCTGAAGAGCCAGCACTGTCTGTGTTTGTAGATGCTTCCGTGGACATGTGGCAGGCATGCCTAGACACCGAAGTGCACGGATCACTGTTTACCTTCCCACCAAAGTGGTAGCTATTTATTTACTTGTAATGTCTTGCTTTCAAACTGTTAGGTTGGCAGGAGCTGGGATGGAAATGGGCGCTCACTCCGTCATGCAGTACTCAGGTTTTTAACTGCTGACCTTCCACCTCCTAGTCAGCATCTTAACCACGCATTAATAGAGTGTTCTCTGTAGAAATCATTTGCATTGTCTTTTCTCAATCTCCAATAACTTTGGTCATCCTGAACTATTGTCTGATGAAGTGGACTTGATCCACAAAAGCTAGCATTAAAATATAACTGTTCATCTTCAAAGTGCTACAACTTTTTGCTTTATTCTCTGAGATGCCTAAATTATAAGCCAGGAGTGCTCAGCCTTTTTAAGCAGGGGGCCTGGTCACGATCCCTCAGACAGCTTTAGAGGGCCGGACGGCCATTTTGCCCTTCCTCCACCACATGGCACTTCCTAATATGGTGGAGGCAGTGGGGGGCCACATGAAATGGCTTCGTGGGGCGCAGGTTGATAATCCTTGTTATAAGGTCGGTGCCGTAGCCAGGGGGTTAGCAGTTCTCCCACCCTCAAACTCCCGGCTGCTTATATATATGACATTGTTGCCCATCCTGAAAAAGTATTCACCCTCTCACATCTAGAATCCTGGCTACTATGGCCCTGTATAAGGCAAAGACAGTCTTGCTGCCCTTCAGGAAAGGTTTAAAAACCTGGCTGGCAGAGCAGGTGTGGGGCACCCGCAGTGCAGTTGCCCCAGCCTGCTGGGTGATTTAAGAACGCTCTCACCCTCTTTTTAAACTGGTGGGAGGGTAGGGGATGTTTTGTGGTACAGTGATACCTCATACAATGTCCAAACTTGGTTCCGCAAGTTTGGACTTTATACGGATTTGGACTTTGTATGAGGCATGCAAAATCCTAGCCGCGATGCCTCATACAATGTCCAAATCCTTGCCGTGATGCCTCGTACAACGTCGTTTCCATAGAGATACATTGTACTGTAACAGCACAAGACTTCAGGGCAAAGTCAAGGAAACAGACAGGAAACTGACAGAACTTTAAGAAAACATTGTCTAAAGGCTAAATACATTATAAAAACATGTCAAACAACCCTGATTTTTGGGGACAAACCAACCTGGGGAAAAACCCCAATGCCTCATACAGAGTCGCAGCGACTTTGTATGAGGCAACCTTTTTCAAGGAATTAGGCAATGTATGAATTTGATGTTGTACAAAGTGGACTTTGTATGAGGTATTACTGTAGTTTTTAACAGGGTTTTAATTGTGATTTTAAAATTGTGATGGTTTTATTATTTGTACGCTGCCCAGTCTTTGGAATTGGGTAACAATACAAATCCAATAAACAAACAAATAAATCTAACCTCCGTTTATTAATGAACCTAAAGGCTTTCAGATTCCGCTCTGATTTTTTAAGACCCCAGATGAGCAGGAAGGGCCATTTCCCCTGCCTCTTTCATATAACACGGGTCGTGCCAGCAGCCCTCACTCGTGCTTGCTGTCTAAGTCACCCACACGGTGCCAAGCGAGAGGCTAGCTGAGGACAGGGGCGTCTGGGGGCTCCCCCCCCCACAAGGCCGCTGCCCATGATCGCCAGTGCGCGCCCTTTCCCATCTTGTGGGCTGCCACCGCATGCCAGGAAGTTGGACACACGCACTAATCGGCCCATGTGATCGCTGCGCAGCGATTAGGTGGTTTGCTCTGGTCAGCCCTAGGCTAGGGGAGAGTTTGGGAGCCCGGCATGGAGAGCATGTGACAAAACCACATTTTTACACCACCTCCAAGGAGAGGCTGCTGTACACTGGGCAAGAGGGGGAATCTGAGCAACAACACCCAATCAGTCGCCACGCGCTTGCCAGGTAACAAGCGAGCCTTTCTAACGCGTCGCGGCGCCACCCCCCAGGGGTCCGTCGCTCATCGCGGGCCGGGGGTAAAGTGGGAGGGCGGCAGAGTTGCAGCCTGGGGTGGGGGGTCGGGGGGTGGCCGGCTGGCAAGCGTGTCTGGCACTGGCAGTGACTCACTGTCTGGCAGGCTCCTGGAAGGAAAGAAGGGATCGCAGTCAGCCCCGCACCGGGGATGTGTGACTTTTGTGGCTTAGAGAGGAAGGTGCCTCGGTGGTCGGAGAGCCATGGGCAGGGGAAGGGCGGGCACATCTATCTGCGCGTGGGCTTTACGGCCACCGGACGCCTTTCCTCCGCCGCGCCTCAGCGTTTCCACGTGCTTGTTTGCTCATGGGGACAAATGTCAGCCCTACTCCCGCCCTCCCCCCCGACCAAACTTTCTTTGAATGCGTTACGCCAAGACAAACGCACCCACTTGGAGGGCAGCTCCTCCAATTGTCTTCTCTCTGATTCACGACAGTCGGTATAAGAAAGATTAAGAGTGGTCTTCGCCCACCCACCCCTTTCCCGCATTTCCCAGTGGGAGTTTGGTCGCTGAAGATACAGTCCCCCCCCTTTTTTTTTAACATAGTACCCGTGTTAGTCTGTGGTTCAGGCATATCAGGAAAACAAAAACACTGCAGCACTTTAAAGACTAACTGCTATATTTTTACTGTGAGTTTTCGTGGGTCTGAAGAGGTGGACTTGATCCACGAAAGCTCGCAGTAAAACTATAGCAGTTGGTCTTCAAAGTGCTGCAGTGTTTTTGTTTTTTCCGTTTCCTATTGTATCAGGGAATAAACAAAACAAGCAACACAAATGTTCTGGCATCTTAAACACTCACTCCTGTATTGACCGTTTTCCTACTGGCAAATGCAAACCTGGAGAAAAAATTCAATTATTTTTACATAACTCAAAGCAAACCCTTAGGGAAAAGTATCTTTATGTAACTCGAAGCAAACCCATAGGAAATTGTGTAAAATCATGTGCTAAAATCTTGGTTTTAGCACAAAATCATTATGTAAGTCGAATTTTAGGTAATGAGGCATATGTAAGTCGCCATTTTACTGTATTTGCATTTAGGAGAAGAGTACCGTATTTTATCTTTTGAGTTTCCCTCTCTAAGTGTTCCTTTTGAATTGGATGCTTGATAAGAGCAAAGCTCTATTTTATTATCAAGATAAAATTATCTTTCAGTTCCATACAAGCTGCATTACTAGAATAAGCCCTTTATTTATGAGATGTCATAAAGTCCAATTAAGGTTTAGCAACTGAGAAATTTTAAGCTTAATTCAGACAGCTCCAGTCAACACTTGTTTTTCTGATACAGAGAAGAGATAAAGTACTAAGGTCACACCCTTTTGCATGTTCTCTGGTTTTTTTGGGATTGTTTGCCACAAAATATTTCTAGACCTTTAATTGATTTATTAGGCTCACCTTCAGTACAGGTCACTAGTTTCTCTGAAATCAAAAATGATGAATCTGAGGCTGTCGTGCTTTGGGAATATCATATGAAGGCATCATTTTCTGAAGAAATAAACAATAATGTTGGGAGGGGTGGAAAATAGCAGGAAAAGAGGAAGACCAAGGGTTGGCTCCCTAGAATAGGGATTTGCAACCTATGGCCCATGGGCCAGCCTCGGCCCCAATGACGTTCCATCTGGCCCACAGCTGAAGTGGACGTGCCCGCACTTGTGCAAAATGTGCCTGTGCATGTGCAAACGCACCAGCAGCCATTGCATCCAGCACATGGTGCAGTCTGAGGTGGAGTTGTCCAACCCATAAGGTTGAGAACCCTTGATCTAAAAGAAGGCTCATTCTTGAGTTTGCAAAATCTGAGCAGGACTGTTAAAGAGGGGACATCCTGGAGATCTCTCATTCATAGGGTAGCCATACCTGTATGTTGGATGCAGCTTGACAGCACAGAGTTGTTGTAAGAATTCTCAGCAGATCATATGTATGAAACATTCATCACATTTATATGGCTATTGGAAGCTTACAGTTATTACTATTAGTGGCCTTTCACAGATAACAAAATGGCAGACAACTGTGGTCCTTTCTAAGTATTCTAAACTGTAATGGGCAAGGTGAGACTTGAGGGTATACAGAGGGCTGTAAGCTGCTGAATATATTATAGTTAGAAAGCCTCTTCATATCTTCCTTAAGGGGTTGTTGTTGTTGTTCAGTTGCACAGTCGATTCCAACCCCCTGCAGCCCCATGGACCATTGCACACCAGACATCCCTATCCTCCACCATCCTCCTCAAACCGCCCAACTCTGCGCCCATTGTGTCAACAATACTATCTAGCCACCTCATTTTCTGCCGCCTCCTTCTTTTGCCCTTGTCCTTTCCCAGCATCCAAGCTTTCTCAAGTGAATCCTCTCTTCTCATTTGATGTCCAAAGTACTTTAGCTTCATCAACACTATTTGACCTTCCAATTAGCAGTCAGGGTTGATTTCTTCTAAGATCAACCTATTTGTTCTCCTCACTGTCCAAGGGACTCTCAAAACTCTCCCCCAACATCACATTTCAAAGGCATCTATTCTTCTGCACTCAGCTTTCCTTATGGTCCAGCTCACAACCATACATTACCACTGGGAATACCATTGCTTTGACTATGTGGACTTTTGTTTGCAAGGTGATGTCCCTACTTTTCACTATGTTCCCCAGGTTTCTTATAGCTTGTCTCCCAAGAGTCACCTTTTTATTTCATGGCTGCAGTCACCATTTGAAGTGATCTTTGATCCTAAGAAAGTAAAATCTGTCACTACGTCTACTTATTCCCTGTCTATTCTCCAGGGACCGATGGGGCCTGTTGCCATTATCTTGGTTTTCTTGATATTAAGTCTCAAGGCGGCTTTTGCACTCTCATCCTTCAACCTAAGCAAGAGCTTCTTTAGGTCTTCTTCACTTTCTGCCATTAGGGTAGTGTCATCTGCATATCTAAATTGTTGATGGTTCTCCAAGAAATTTTAATTCAGGAAAAAAAACAGGTAGGGGGATCCCCCCCTCCCCGGGCCTTCATATCTCTTGGCTGGACGCAACACTGCCCTTACTCCTACACCTGCAACAATAGGACTTACAAAGAGAGCTGCACAATACAATAGCAGCTTAAAATACAAAAGAAGTATATGTTGGTACATAGTAACTGCTTTCCATTAACTGCTATTTCTGCAAGAATTATAGAAGCTACTTCTGGTTGTTGTTTTTTTTATAGAGAGAGACAAGGAAAGGGGTGTGAGAATGCACAACGCCCTCTTCCCTGTCAGAACCATTATCAAAATAACAGACTTTTTGCTAGATTCACATCAAGATAATATGATCCTGAAGTTATTGCCCCTGTTACTAAACTGTTGGTTGACTTTCTTTATCATTGGAGAGATAAAATGGCCAGCAAATCAGCTGATAGTCATGCTGAATTAGTTTTCCTTCTTTTAGCACAAGGCAATATTTTTTCTTAGGTTTTTGTTGAATGATCTTCTTGAAAGACTATAAAATTCCAGTAACGGGTTCGATACCTTCATATTTGGCCCATCTTTTCTGTGAAAGAAAAGTAATACCCACTGTCAGACATTCAGAATGCTCGTTGTTGCATGAAAAACATAACACATGTGAGCCTCTCTTTAATATTACCATCTTTTCAATGTCTTGGACCAAAAAATAATTATTCTCTTTTCCTAATTTATTAATTAGCTATTATATTTTCTGGAATTCTACAAACTCTAAAATCCTGAGATAAAAGCTGTTACGTATCGAAAGATTCATTCTTTAATGAAACTTGTTTTACATAAATAAATGTAAGGAACTTTGTGCCTTATTTTTAAGTACAGAATGTTTATCAGACTGGGAGAAAATAAACAAGGCACACACATCTTTTCTAATTTGTTTCTTCATTGTTAATGTTGCTTTCAGTTTCACTGACTTTGGTGTATGCAAACCAAGACACAGGACACAGCCTCGGGCTGGGTTAACTCAGGTTTATTGCATCGTGGACAGAGGGAACATGAGGTAATGGCGGATCGATAGCTCTTTATATACAGCAGTAATACATTTGAACGTGGTGCCATGGTAGCCCATTGGCTACTGTCTGCGTGACGTCATTGCAGGTCACGCCCTTCTTGTCCAGGTGTAGGTGGTGGCGGGAAAACTTCCCGCGCTGTTGCCTTTGATGAGTTCGGACCAAGAGAGCTTGGACGCTCGCTGCTGCCAGCTGGTGGTCATTAGCTCGCGTCCTATTACAGGGTTTATATGATACAGCTGAAGGTTACATTGTTGCTATAGGCAAGGTTACATTGGCTCAGATACATTGTAATCCATGTGTACAATAAAACCATCAGAACACAACACCCCTCCCCCCTAGGACGAGACAAAGTCTCGAGCCCACACTTAAACACACTCCCCCCCTTAGGAGACAAAGTCTCTCAGCCAAGATGGCTTATTTCGAACACGCTGGGGTCTCGATGCGGGCTGCCTCTCCCCGGGTTTGCTACCTTCTCTTTGTCCCCTGGTTTCCTGTCCTGTAATGTGAGAGGGAGACTCGTTAGTGACTTGCCGCGGCTCCGCGGCGTTGTTGGGAGGTGTGCTCTTTCTTAGGGAGGAACCGGGGGCACTGGGGGCTAACGAAAAACCCCTCTTCTCGCTTGGATGGGTGGGGGAACACTCCTGAAAACCCCCCCGGCTCGCAAAATCAAAATCAAAATCACCACAATCGGGGGCAGCGGACGCGAACTCCTCTCCCCCTTCCCCGGCCCCTGATAGGACTGGCGTATCAAAAGGATATGAGTCGGGGCCGCTGCTACTGCTTCCTTCCCCCCTTGCTTGGGGCTGTTGTCCCCTGCTGTCTCCCCCTTGGGTTACGCGGGTGGGGGAGAACCCTAACGCTGAATCCTGTTGCTGAGCTCCACGGACTGGCCCACTCACTCGGTGCCTCAGTTGGTCTGCGTGCCTCCTCCAAAGGAGGCCGGTGTTAGTCTCGACCCGGTACGACACAGGCCCCGTCTGCTCTACAACCGTCCCTGGCACCCAGGCTGGCCCTGCGCTGGAATAGTTCCTGCAGTGAACAGGGTCCCCGGCGGCGAAACCTTTCGAGACTGCCAACCCTATGTTTTTCCCTTTATCCTCGACTCTCGTCGGGTCTAGCCTAGACAGGATCGTGGTCAGTTTTCGCCGCATCAAGAGCTCCGCCGGCGAGTAGCCTGACGCTAAGGGGGTTACCCTATACGCTAAGAGGAACTGGCATACTTGGTGATTCAGGTCCCCCGGGCCCATGCGCCGCAGCGCCTCCTTCGTTGTCCGCACCAGCCGTTCCACTTGGCCATTCGTGGCCGGGTGAAACGGTGCGGACGTGACATGCCGAATGGCGTTTGCCTCCATGAACGCCCCGAACTCGGCGGAGGTGAAACAACTAGCGTTATCGCTGACCAAAGTGTCGGGTAAACCGAATGTGGAAAAGACTCTCCTTAGCTGGCTAATTGTCGTGGCGGAGGACGTGCTCTTTACTGGGATAACCTCCAGCCACTTGGAGAACGCATCCACCACCAGGAGAAACATGGTTCCTCGGAATGGGCCAGCGAAATCCACGTGCACTCTGGACCACGGCCCCCTTGCTGTGTCCCACTCCCTATGCGGGAGACGGGCCGCCTCAGGTCGGGATCCCTGGCAAGCCTCGCAAGTGCCGACCATGTGCTCAATGTCCGCGTCCAGCTGTGGCCACCAGAAGTAACTCCGGGCCAGCGCCTTTGAACGAACTATGCCCGGGTGGCTGACGTGCAGCAGTTCGAGCACCCTCGTCCGCAGGGGCGCAGGGACCACCACCCGTTGGCCCCACAGAAGGCACCCCCTCTCTAGGGACAACTCTAGCTTTTTCCTAAAGAATGGGTCGAACTCTGTACTCGGGGACGAAGCCGGCCACCCCTTCTGCACCCATGAACTAACTTTCTCCAGCGTCCTGTCCCTGCCTGTCGCCCTAGCAATGTCGGCTGGTACTATTGGGGGTGCGTCTAAAACCTCAATTAGCAACACCTGGCGGTCTCTTTCTGCTCTCGCCTTTTGGTCGTCCGACAATGGCAGAGGGGATCTCGAAAGCGCATCAGCATGGCTGATCTCCTTTCCGGGCCTGTACTCCAACTCATGTTGGTACGCGTTGAGGAAAATAGCCCATCGCAGCATTCTCGGGGACAGGATCTGCGACGTGGGCTTGCTTGCCGTGAAAATCCCTAACAGCGGCTTGTGATCGGTCACGATTTTGAACGGGCGGCCATACAAAAAATCGTGAAATTTTTTGGTCCCCGCTACTATTGCTAACGCTTCCCTGTCGGTTTGTGCGTAATTTCGCTCCGCTTGGGACAGGGACCTTGAGTAAAACGCTACCGGGGCCTCCCTTCCGTCCTCCAACACGTGGCAAAGCACCGCCCCCACCCCCACCGGGGAAGCATCACAAACTAGGACCACAGGCCGTTTGGGGTCGAAGTGCGTCAGGATTGCCTCAGATGTTAGGAGTTGCTTTAGCTCTTTGAACGCCCTCTCGTGCTTGTCACCCCACATCCATGGCTCCTCCTTTTTAAGTAACCGATGGAGCGGTTCGGCCACGGACGCCTTCCGCGGGAGGAATGTATGGTAAAAATTGAGGAGCCCCAGGAAAGACTGCAGCTCGGTTTTGGATGTGGGGCGAGGGGCCTTTTTAATGGCTGCTACCTTGGATTTAGACGGCTTAATCCCTTCGGGTGTGATCCGGAACCCTAAAAACTCGACCTCGGTTTCGAAAAAGACACATTTATCCTTCCTCAATCTCAGCCCCGCTTTCTCGAACACGGTCAGTACCTTGTCCAACCTTTTAGCCAGTTCAGCCTCACTCCCCCCTGTTATCAACACGTCATCAAAATAAGGCAACACCCCCTCCAGGCCCTTTAGGAGGCGTTCCACGAGCGATTGAAAAAGGCCGGGTGCCGAGTTCACGCCGAACTGTAACCGCGACACCTGGAACGCTCCCTTATGTGTAACTATCGTTTGTGCCGCGGCCGTGGCGGGGGTCACTGGAAGTTGCTGATAGGCTTGTGCCAAATCGAGTTTAGCGAAACACTTTCCCCCATTTAGCCTGGCCAAAAGGTGGCTGATCACTGGCACCGGGTATGCATTAGGGCGGATCGCCTTGTTAATTGTACACTTATAATCAGCGCAAATGCGCACCTCCCCGTTAGCCTTTAGAGCCGTTACAATTGGAGTTTCCCACTCCGCGGAATCAACAGGAATAAGAATCCCCTGGCCCACCAGTTTGTCCAGTTCCGCCTCTATCTTGTCCTTGAGTGCGAACGGCACCCTGCGTGGTTTGAGTCTTATCGGGCGGACCTCCGGGTCTATGTCGAAAGCTACAGGGGGTCCCTTGAACTTTCCGAGTCCTTTCTTAAAAACGGCGGGATGCGCATCGCAAACCGCTTGTATTGGGTCCCCCCCCACGGTATGCACCCCCCCTATGAACAAACCTAAGGGCTGAAACCACTGTGTCCCTAGGAGGCTACAGCTTCCCCCTTTGAGGACAACTAGGGGCAGTTCCGCAGAATGTCTCTTAAAATTGACCCGAAATTTCCCGACCCCCAACACCGGAATGCTGTTTCCCTGTACGTCCCGTAGTGTGGACCTCAACGCTTTAAGCTTGGGCCGCACGTGGGGGTCGATTTTCAGGAACTCTTTCTGGGGAATTATGGAATAGGAGGACCCCGAGTCAATTTCCATCTTAATAGGGGCCCCTTGTACTAATACCTCAACGAAGTAATGGGACTGTCCCGCGGACACGCTGAACACTGAGGCGTCGTCCTCGCTGCCGTCCGAGACGCGGCCCACGCCGTCCTGCTTCCTCGTGGTCTGGGCGCCATCTTTGGGCCTCGCTGGACGGTCCGGTCTGGCCGCGCGGTCTTGTGACTGCCTCCGGCCCTCTTTCCGCTTTCGGCACGCCTTGGCGATGTGCCCCCGACGGCCGCAGGTGTAACACTCGGCCTTCCTGAATGGGCATCTCGCGCGCTCGTGGGCCGCTCCGCAACCCTCGCAGCGTCGACCACCCTTCCGGACCTTCTGGACCTCCTCGCCGTCGCTGCCTTCCGTAGACGACTTTGAGGCCCGTCGAGTCGCGTGCACCGACTGTCCGGTCTTCCCGTGCACCGAATTTTCCGCCTTGCCGGCTCTAGGACGCCACTCACGCCACTGGTGCATCTCGTCCACTCCGGCATTCGTGGACTCTGCGGCTTCCGCGGCCTCTATGACCTCTGCCAGCGTGGGTGGCGGCTCCTTATTCATCAAGCTGCGTTGTACCTCCTTGTCTTTCAGGCCACACAACACGCCGTCCCTGAGGACCAACTCCAGGATATCGCCCCATTTACAGGGGGCGGCGGCTATCCTCATGGCGGCCACGAATGCCTCAACCGACTCATCCGGCGCTTGGACTCGCCTCCAAAACGCGCTCCGAGCGGGAAACATTGCCCTCGAGGGGCAGAACCGCTCTCGCAGCAGTTTCATGATGTCGCTCGCCTTAAAGTCGCTCACCTTCTTCGGAGCGATTATGCCCACCAGCGTCCGCTTGGTTTCCATCCCGAGCATTCTGGTGAGGATGGCCCTCTTCCTCTCCTCGTCTTCTCCTTTGACTCTGAGTTCCACCAGGGCCGCCTGGAAATCCATCTCAAGCAGCTCCCAGTCTTGCGGTTTGGTGATGTTGAAACCGCTCTGTGCCCTGGCTGTTCCGTGGGGATCCATTATCCCACCTTCGTCGCCAATTTGGTGTATGCAAACCAAGACACAGGACACAGCCTCGGGCTGGGTTAACTCAGGTTTATTGCATCGTGGACAGAGGGAACATGAGGTAATGGCGGATCGATAGCTCTTTATATACAGCAGTAATACATTTGAACGTGGTGCCATGGTAGCCCATTGGCTACTGTCTGCGTGACGTCATTGCAGGTCACGCCCTTCTTGTCCAGGTGTAGGTGGTGGCGGGAAAACTTCCCGCGCTGTTGCCTTTGATGAGTTCGGACCAAGAGAGCTTGGACGCTCGCTGCTGCCAGCTGGTGGTCATTAGCTCGCGTCCTATTACAGGGTTTATATGATACAGCTGAAGGTTACATTGTTGCTATAGGCAAGGTTACATTGGCTCAGATACATTGTAATCCATGTGTACAATAAAACCATCAGAACACAACACTGACACAATCAATATAGTTTTTTTAAATAAAAAAAGGGTTTATCGTGGCTAGTGATAGTCCAAAGAGTTTTTGTATGGGGTCCTCCATAAATCAGATTTATCTGATGAAACACAAAAGACAGGTAGCTGCTTGTCAAAGTTTCTAAGCTTCCTCTAAGCAAAGTTAACAGCTGAGGTATCAATGGAGTACTGTGTCCAGTTCTGTGTAGTGCAACTTAGGAGGAATTGGAACATGTCCAGAGAAGGGTGACCAGGATGATAAAAGAGCTGAAAACCAAGTCCTGTTAAATATGAGTGAGGGGATTTGTAATGCTTAGTGTAGAGTAGACTGAGAAGTGGCATGATGGTGTTATGTACAATCAAGTAATTTCCAACTCAATGAATGTAAGATCTTCAAAGTCCTGCCCTCAACAACCTTGCTCAGCAAACTCAAGCTTCTGACTTCCCTCTCAGAGACAATCCATCTCACATTTAGTCTTCGCCTCCTGTTGCCTTCCACCTTTCCCAGCATTATCATTTTTCCCATGATATGCCCAAAGTAGGACAGCCTCAGTTTCATCATTATTGCCTCCAGGGGAAGTTCAGACTTGATTTGCTCTGGGACAGGGATTCTCAACCTTCAGCTTGTGGGCCAGATGCAGCTGTGGAGCCATTTCATGTGCCCCCCCCCACTGCCTCCACCACACCCGGAAGTGCCACCCGGAAGTGCCATGTGGTGGAAAAAGGACCATCCGGACCCTGAAGCTGTCTGAAGGAGCGCGACCTGACCCCCGGCTTAAAAAGGCTGAAAACTCCTGCTCTAGGACCCTCTTGTATGTCTTTCTGACAGTCCATGTTATCACAGAGCACCACAACCTGTCAGCTTTCTTTACCACCCACCTGTTGTATCTATACATGGTGATGCATGGAACGCAATAGTGTGAATAATCTTGGTCTCCAGTGAAACATTCTTACACTTTATGATCTTTTCTAATTCCTTCATTGCTACTTTTCCAAGTCTCAGTCTTCTGATATCTTGGCTGCAGTCCCCATTTGGAATGATGATTGAACCAAGATCTTTTACTGTCTCAATTTCTTCATTGTCTGGGTTAAAAGAATTTTTGCTGGAGAAACTCCACTCAGGGGACACCCGAATGAGGCTAATTTCATGTCCCCAAGATCTTTTCCCAGCCAAAGTGGTCCCTATTTATCTACTTGCAATTTCTTGCTTTCAAGCTGCTAGCCTGGCAGGAGCTAGGACAGAGATGGGTTCCATCATGCAGTAACATCATCTTGTTAAGTTATCACATAGTTTTTTTTAAATTGCTATTGTAATATTTTGCTGTTGGCCATGCTGTTTTGGGCTGATGGGAGTCCAAACCTTCTGGAGCGTACCAGATTGCTTTCTCTGTGCTTTAGCATTATGCATTATCCCACCTATATATTGAATCAGCCTTCAGTGACAATGCAAGACATGTCATAAATTATTTTTTGATCATTTCTGACTTGGTTGTTATACTAGCAATGTTATTAGGAGCATGTAGTTGAATATTTGGTTAGGACTTCACCACCCTTCCCCCTGAGCCCCCATCAACATATTGTATTGTAATGTAATGTATTGTTTGTAAGCTGCCCTGAGTCACTACGGCGAGTCGGCGGCAATATAAATTTGAACTAATAAATAATAATAAATATGGTCCCATCAGTGTTCACAATAATATCTAAGGTCACTGTAGACATCACTAGAGTAAATCACTGAAATTAGTAGAATATAGGGAATATAGGAATATAGGTAAACCCATTATTTTTAGTAGCTCTGTTCTAGTTGGGACTGACAACTATATTTAGCCAATCCTGCTGCCATATGAGGACTGAGTAACTGAAATCCTACTGCTAAATAAAGGAGGTCATACTAGATTCATTGACTCAGTGGGGATTTGGTAAGTCAATTCATCTGTAAGTTCCATTGGTTTAAATAGAACTACTCTAATTGCAACTTACTATGCTAACATAAGTCACAGCTAGACTAGGCCTATTTGAATCTGTAGAGAAATTGACTCACCAAATTCCCCACTGCTTCAAGTGAGCCTGCTGTAGTCAGCTTACTACAGTAAACAACAAGATTCCAGCCAGTGGATTGAAGTCTATAACCAGGTTATTATAGTCAGGGAGCAGAAAGCAATATTGGTTATATAACACTAGCAGAGTTGCCGGGCTTCGCCGGGGTGGTGGTGGTTGGGGTTGGGGAGGGATGTACACCTCTCTGGGTAGGTGTCCCTCGATCCCCCTCTCCATCCACATGTGTTGGATGCTCCATCCACACGTGTTGGATGCTTCCTCAACTCCCAAAGAACACGGTGGGCAAGCTCTGGCCGAAGGAGGAGGAGGAGGAGGGATTGAATGAGGGAAGGAAGGAATGATGCAGGCAGGAGAACACACACACACACACACACAGCCAGGCGTGTGCACACCCAGCAACTGCCTTCCCTCGCTCTTCGAGCGCGTGGCCTCTGCCCACCCCTCCTGTGCACGTTCTGGCCTTTTTGATTGGCTGGGACGTGGCACAAGGGATGCTGTGGCCTGTAGTTTTTTTCTTTTGCCTTTTGTGGTGCTCACGTCCTACCCGCTGCCCCCAGACTTGGGCTATGCAATCTGTGATGCCAAAAGTAGGCATGTGTAAGCTTTCAGAGGGCTCCATTCACGGGCGTGGAAATGCATTCGGGACACATGGAGGTACCTTTCAATTTTATTTATATAGATCGTATACAGTCTGCAAGTAACAAAATATGCACAAGCCATACATAAGAACATAAGAACAGCCTTGCTGGAACAGACCACAGCCCATTCAGTTCAGCATTCTGTCTCACACAGTGGCTCACCATTTGCTTCAGGGTATTATTCCCAAGCAGATGCCTTCACCTGTTTTTGGATTACTATATTTATACTCTTCTGTGTTTAATTGTTTTTAGCAGAATGGTTCATTTTGTTTTTAACTTGTATTTTAATTATTGTGACACACTTGAGTCTCTTTATGATTGTATATAAATGAAATGGAATAAATAAATAATTATAATTGCATCCTGTCAAGTCAATGCTGACTTATGCAGACCCTTTCCAGGTTTTTCTAGGTAGAGAACACTCAGAATTGGTTTGCCATTTCCATTCCTCTGGGGACACTCTGGGACAGTGCAGCTTGCCCAAGGCCATAGTATAGGTAAAGGTCGCCCTTGCTCGAAAGCCAGTCATATCCGACTCTAGGGTTCAGTGCTCATCTCTGTTTATAGCCCAAGAGCCAATGCTCTCCACTTCTGTAGATATTTCTGTGGACATATGGCAAGCATGGCTCAACACCAGAGTGCACGGAATGCTATTACCTTCCCACCAAAGTGGTCCCAATTTATCTACTTGCAATTTCTTACTTTCGAACTGCTAGGTTGGCAGGAACTGGGACAAAGACAGGAGTTCACTCCATAATGCAGTACCCGATAATCGAACTCCGACCTTCCAGTCAGCGAGTTCAGTGTGTTAACCGCTTGGGCCACTGCAGTCAATACAAGCTGGCTTTTCTCTCACGGGGCAAAGTAGAAAGTTGAGCTCCCAACCTTTCGCTCCACAGCCAGATGCTAAAACACTAAGGTATCCAGTCAGTAAATAAATAGATAGATAGATAAGTAGGAAATATTCTATGATCTTAACTATTTCCTTTTTCTCTTCATGGAGAAGTTAATCCAACCAACAACAGTTCCCAAAGTAGTCATGTTAACCTGTTTCAGTCAGTGTTGGGCATCAGCCAGTCCACCCCGGTCCGAGCGGACTGGTAGTAGACCTGGCTGGCCACGCCCCCTCCCCACCCTACCCCGCCCACCTCTTCCTGGGAGAGTGGGTGACCCGATAGCATTGGCTTCAGCTCTTCCTTCTCCTCCTCCAGAGCGGCTGCTGCTGCCTCCTTAATAGGCTGCAGGTGCCGCTCGGGTGGTAGTGGAGGTGGCGGCATGTGTGCACCTGGCCCTGGGGGAAAGGGAGGGAGAGCTGACGTCATGCCACCCAGAGCAGCTCGCCCGCCCCCGCCACCACTCCCCTTGCCTCCTTCTAGCAGCAGCAGCAGCAGCAGCAACTTTTGCGATGCCTGGACCTAGTCCTGCAGGAAGAGAACTTCCTGCAGGAGCAGGATGTCTGTCTGGGCATTGCGAGAGGTGTCCAGGCAGCATGGCGCAAGCAGGGCAACTCTTGCAATGCCCAGATTCAGACAGACATCCTGCAGCAAGTTCTCTTCCTGCAGGACTAGGTCCAGGCATTGCTAAAGTTGTGCTGCTGCTGCTAGAAGGAGGCAAGGGGAGCAGCGGCGGGGGTGGGCGAGCTGCTCTGGGTGGCGCGACATCAGCTTCTCTCCCCCCAGGGGCAGGCACGCACACACCATCACCTCCACCACCACCCGAGCAGCACCCGCAGCCTATTAAGGAGGCAGCAGCAGCCACTCTGGAGGAGGAGAAGGAAGGAAGAGCCATTGTCGCTCTCCTGGGAAGAGGTGGGTGGGAAGCAGCAGCAGGCACTGTGCTGGACTCATTGGAGGACTAGAGGAGGAAGGGAAAGCCAAAGCCGTCATGTGAGCACTCCTTCCTCCCCCCATGGGCCAAGGGGCAAGGAGGAAGAGGAAGGAGCAGCCCGACGTGGCGCCTTCTGGGTAAGTGTGTCTTTTGTTTTGTTTACTCCCCCCGTGTGTGTGTGTGTGTGTGTGTGTGTGTGTGTGTGTGTGTGTGTGTAGGGGAGCAGAGGCTAATGGGATTTCTCAACATTTTTGTGTTTTTGTTTTATTTACCTCCTGATCTGCTTGCACAGAATAGCCATTTTATTATGTGCAAGCATATCAGAGAGTAAACAAAAAAATGTTGTGGCACCTTAAAGACTCACTGCTGCTTCGAGGTAGACTGCAGCTGGCCCAGGGAGCTCCACGGTAAAACAGAGATCACCACTGAACCCTAGAGTTGGATATGACTGGCTTTCAAGTAAGAGATACCTTTACCTTGCTCGAAAGCCAGTCGTATCCCATGCTAGGGTTCAGGTTGCTCGTCTCTGTTTCAAAGCTGAAGAGCCAGCACTGTCTGCTTCTGCAGATGTTTCCATGGTCATGTGGCAGGCATGGCTAGACACCAGAGTGCACGGAACGCTGTTTACCTCCCCACCAAAGTGGTCCCTATTTATCCACTTGCAATTTCTTGCTTTCGAACTGCTAGGTTGGCAGGAACTGGGACAGAAACGTCCAGCACTTGGGTCTCCATCTGCTGACCTGCCACCTTCCAGTCAGAGCCTTAGCCACTTGAACTCAGTGGTTAAGAAGCTTGCCTTGTTAGCTGGAAGGCCAACATGACTGTTTGAGCTCCCGTCTCTGTCCCAGCTACTGGCAACCACAAGTTGATTAATAGGAACCACTTCGGTGGGAAAGGTAACAACATTCTGGGGTCTAGTCATGCCTGCCACATGTCCACAGAAACATCTACAAACAGACAGTGCTGACTCTTTGGCTATAAACAGATGAGCACTGAACCCTAGAGTCAGATACGACTGGCAGCTTTGGATCTAACAATAGGTAAAGGTAAAGGTTGCCCTTGCTCAAAAGCCAGTGAGAGCCAGTGCTCTCTGTGTTTGCAGATGTTTTCATGGGCTAGATTGGCCACCAAGTCACATGCCCATCGATTAGGCCACACCCACCAGTTAGGTCACACCCATGGTGTGGTATTAATTTTTTTTGGTGCTCATGTCACTGGTTTCAGTGTGTTGGCAAAAGTAAAAGAAAAAAGAGGGGAAGGTAGTATTTTGTTGCACTTTAAAAAAAAAATAACAGATTACAGAAAAGAAGAGTTGAGCCACTTTTTCTTACTTGTTGCATAATGTGTAGGGTTGCCACCCCCTTCCAATTTAAATGGCTTTGTCATCTAGATATACAGTAAACCCCTGACTTACATATACCTCGAGTTACAAAAAATTCAACTTACATAATGATTTTGTGCAAAAACCATGTCCTGATTTACATGATTTCCTATGGGTTGGCTTCGAGTTGTATAAAGATTCTTTTTCCTATGGGTTTGCTTCGAGTTATGTAAAAATTCATTTCCCTATGGGTTTGCTTTGATTTACATAAAATTTCATTTTTCCTATGGGTTTGCTTCAAGTTTTGTAAAAAACATTTTTTCCTATAGGTTTGCTTCGAGTTATGTAAAAAACATTTTTTCCTATGGGTTTGTTTCGAGTTACATAAAAATGATTTAAGCAAAAGCCTACGAACTGACTTTCCCCCCCATAACTAGGGGTTTTACTGTAGTTCTAAAACAGACACAATGAGAAACAAATAATAGTTTTTTTTCTATACTGTAGCTTTAAATGTCTCAACATTTATGGTCAAATCATGGCTCTGTTTTTTATTTTTCCTTTGAATGTGCGAGCAGCTAACAAAGAATGCCTCTGCCTGCACCCACACTGATAGTTGGACTGATTATCCCGTAATCATCAGACTGTTTTGGCAGATATTTCTGTTTTTTTAATGGTATTTTTGTGAAGCTCATTCTACTAGCCAGCTTCCTGCAAAAGAAAAAATTGAACTGAATTGTTTTACTTCTAGAACGAAATCTACACAGTTTATAATCTATTCAATATTTTATTTTAGGGCAGAAGGACAAATTGCTGTGACAATGAACAGATTATTTATAAACTCTATCATAACAGACATTTTCTGAATGGTTCCTGAAACAGCTGCATCATTAAAGAAATGACGCAAAACAATAACAACTATTAAAAATTAAAACAGTATTAAAAACACAAACAGTAAGACTAGAAGTTGTTATAAAAGACTAAAGCACGGATTCTCAACCTGCGTCCCATGGGCAGGATGTGGCAGGATGTGGCCTGCGGCACAATTTCATGTGGCCCACCTCCACCACATCAGAAAGTGCCATGTGGTGGAGGAAGGGCAAAATGGCCACCTGGTCCCTGAAGCTGTCCGAGGGAACGTGACCTGGCCCCCAGCTTTAAAAGGTGGAGAACTCCTGGGCTAAAGGAACAGAAATGTTTACATGCCAAGAACAGACCATAAAGATGGAGCAGCTGAAGTGAACATCTCATGGGAGGTTAAGATGGTGCAACTAGAAAGTCCTCTCCCACTGTCACTTTTAACAGAGTACACACTAATATAAATGGGGGAAAGCAGTCTTTGTTGAGGACTTCAAAGACATTTGTTATGTTGTATCTACACCAGTGGTCCCCAACCTTCTGGGTTATGCAGCCTGCATTAGAATTCTCAATGCCTAAAAAGGGCCACATTTTAAATCAAAATATTAGCCTACCTGTTTAGATCAAAAGTAAACATTTGGCGGTCAATGAAAAAATAATAACTTGAATGTATTTCCTGTGAAATCCTTTTAATCTAGCTATACTTGCTTACCTAGCCAGTTTGATTTTTGTGGCTATTTTCTCTTAGAGAAAGTCAATGTCCAAATCAAGGTTTGTGACTGACACTCTTAAAAGCTCGTGTAAAAGTTCATCTGTAAGTCTTGGTCTACACTTGAATACCACAATTTTCATCTTGAAAAATGTCTGTTCCAGATATATATGTGGTGCCAAAGATTGTGAACATGGCAGCAGCATATTTCTTTAGCTGACATAAGAACAGCCTTGCTGGAACAGGCCACAGACCATCCAGTCCAGCATTCTGTCTCACACAGTGGCTCACCATTTGCTTCAGGGTATTATTCCCAAGCAGATGCCTTCACCTGTTTAGGATTCCCTGGAAATGGCATTGAGAGATATCCTGCCTATCTCTCCAACCCGGAGGTTGTCCTTAGGGTATCCATAATTATAGCCATTGATACCCTTGTCCTCCATGAACTTGTCTAATCCTTTCTTAAACCTGTCAAGACTGACAGCTGTCACCACTTCTTCTGGCAAGGAGTTCTATAGACCAATAATCCTCTGGGTGAAAAAGTACTTTCTTTTATTTGTTTGAGAACTAGTACCTAAAAGTTTCATAGAGTGCCCCCTAGTTCTAGTGTTGTGCGATAGGGAAACAGTTTTTCCTATCTACTTTGTCCACACCGTACATGATTTTATAAACTTCAATCAGGTCACCTCTTAGACGCCATCGTTTAAGAGTGAAGAGGCCCAACCGTTGCAGCCTCAGATGGTAAGGAAGGTGTTCCAGTCCCCTAATCATTCTGGTTGCCCTCCTCTGCACTTTTCCCAGCTCCATAATATCCTTCTGGAGGTATGGCGACCAGAACTGTACACAGTATTCCAGATGGGGCCTCACCATAGATTTATAAAGAGGCAAAATGACACTTGCTGACTAATTTTCTATACCCTTCCTAATGATCCCTAGCATTGAGTTTGCTTTTTTCACTGCTGAGGCACACTGGGTTGACACCTTCATTGAGCTGTCCACCAGAACACCAAGGTCCCTTTCCTGGTTTGTCGCAGAGAGTTCAGACCCTATCAGTTTATAAATGTAATTGGGGATTTTTGCCCCAACGTGCATCACTCTGCACTTACTAGTGTTGAAACTCATTTGCCACTGTTTTGCCCACTCCCCCAGTGTCAAGAGATCCCTCTGGACCTCCTCACAATCTCTCACAGTTTTCACTACCCTGTATAATTTAGTGTTGTCAGCAAATTTGGCTACCTTGCTATTTACTTCTACTTCTAGATCATTTATGAAGAGGTTGAAAAGCAGGGGTCCCAGTACTGAACCTTGGGGGACCCCACTCTTTACTTCCCTCCACTTGGAGAAGTGTCCATTTAGTGCTACCCTCTGTTTCCTGTCCCTTAGCCAGTTGCTGATCCAGGACAAGACCTGTCCCATTATTCCATGACAGGTAAGTTTATTCAAGAGCCTTTGGTGCGGGACCTTGTCAAAAGCCTTCTGAAAGTCCAAATAAACAATCCCCCTTATCCACATGCTTGTTGACACTCTCAAAAAATTCCAACAGATTAGTGAGGCATGATTTGCCCGTGCAAAAGCCATGTTGGCTCTCCTTTAGCAGCGCCTTCTCTTCTATGTGCCTATTAATTCTATCTTTTATGATGGTTTCCATCATTTTACCTGGGACACATGTCAAACTGACCGGTCGGAAATTTCCTGGATCACCCCTGGATCCTTTTTTGAAAATTGGTGTTACATTCGCTACCTTCCAGTCATCAGGCACAAAGCCTGATTTGAGGGGAAAGATTATATATTTTGGCTAGGAGATCAGCAATTTCATCTTTAAGTTCCCTGAGAACTTGTGGATGGATGTCATCTGGTCCTGGTGATTTGTTAGCATTTAGTTTAACAAGCCATGCAAGGACCTCCTCCCTGGTTATTTCTATCTGGATTAATTCTTTGGTTTCCCTCCCGATGAAGATATGCTCTGTTTTGGGCATGTGGTCTCTGTCTTCTTCAGTGAATACTGAAGCAAAGAATTCATTGAGTCTCTCTGCAATCTCTGTTTCCTCTTTAATAACCTCTTGCCTTCCATTGTCGTCTAATGGTCCAATGGGCTTCCAAGTTGTGTTCTTACTTCTAATGTACTTAAAGAAGTCTTTGTTATTTCTCTGAGTGTTTTTAGCTATATGCTCCTCAAAGTCTTGCTTTGCTTTCCTGATTGTTGCCTTGCATTTGTTCTGCCAGAATTTATGTTTCTGCCTGCTGTCCTCATTCGGACAAGCCTTCCATCTTCTAAATGAGCTTTTCTTGCTCCTCTTGGACTTGGCAGTGCTCTTTTTCCTTTTGGGTATGCATTCCAATTGGGCCTCTGTTATTGTTTTTGTAAACAGCCTCCCTGCCTCTTGGAGTGTTTGGACTCTATCAATTTCTCCTTTCAGCTTCTTTTTTACTAGTTTCCTCATTTTTGGGAAATTTCCTTTTTGAAAATTTAAGGTCTCTGTGTTAGATTTTATCAGTGACTTGCGGTCTATGACCAAGTTAAACATAATTGAGTTGTGGTCACTGTTCCCTATTGAATCAGTCACATTAACATCTTGCACCGTCAAGTCAAGGATTCTTGTATCTCTATTTGGGTCTTCAACCATCTGTCCTAGGGAACAATCATTTAGCATATCTAGGAACTATCTCTTTATCATATGCTGAACAACAGTCCACCCAGTCTATGTGAGGGTAATTGAAGTCCCCCGATGTTATGTACTGAATAGAATGTGACAAGTACTCTTTCATTCATTTATTCATTCATTTATTTGATTTGTATGCCGCCCACTCAGCATACGCCGACTCAGGGCGGCTCACAACATATCAAACAATGATACAATACAGGAAAAATACAGTACACAATATAATAGAATACAGTAACACAGTAACATCTCAGTAATGCAATAACATCTCACACATCTCTCTCCGGCCCCAACAAGTCCAAAAGTAAAAAGTGGCAGTGACGAAGGTCCTGCCGCCTCCATGGCTTTTCAAGCCCTGGCCGAGGGCAGAGCCTGGGACGCCGGTGGTGGTGGTGGTGGTTCCCGGTGTCCGATGCTGCAGAGGTCTCTCCGCCCCATCTGCAGGGGAGACCGGAGGCGGCGACCAAGTCCTGCTGCTTCTGTCCCCACTCCCGGGGCCGATGGCGTGGGCTCCCGGGCGAGACAGGGAGCTCCTCGAGGGGCCGGCGTCGGCGGCGTCCTTTTCTGCTCTCCGGGCGGGCGGGCCCAGAGAGCGAAGGCAGCTGCGGCGGCTCCGGCGGCGGCTCCGGCGGCTCCCACCTGTCTCCACTCCCGGGACCGATGGCGTGGGCTCCCGGGCGAGACAGGGAGCTCCTCGAGGGGCCGGCGGCGGCGGTGTCCTTTTCTGCTCTCCGGGCGGGCGGGCCCAGAGAGTGAAGGCAGCTGCGGCGGCTCCGGCGGCGGCTCCGGCGGCTCCGGCGGCTCCCACCTGTCTCCACTCCCGGGGCCGATGGCGTGGGTTCCCGGGCGAGACAGGGAGCTCCTCGAGGGGCCAGCGGCGGCAGCGTCCTTTTCTGCTCTCCGGGCGGGCGGGCCCAGAGAGCGAAGGCAGCTGCGGCGGCTCCGGCGGCGGCTCCGGCAGCTCCCACCTGTCTCCACTCCCGGGGCCGATGGCGTGGGCTCCCGGGCGAGACTGATTGTATCCAGCAATTGTATCCATTGTAACTAATCAGTGATACATTGTTGCAAGCTGTTAAGGATAATGCTGTTTGTGCCAGTAGCAGCACCCAGCTCACATGATACAGATTCCCCTGAATACCTGAAGAGCGGGAAACCTTCCTGCCGCGCCGCACCTGGAGAAGATGGGCGTGACGATCCATGACGTCACGCAGACAGTAACCAATGCACTACCACCCAGGTTACTCAAAATGTACAGTGTACTATAAATAAAGCTGTTTGGTCCACAATTACCTCATGTTCACTCTGACTACCATGCAATAAAGTTGTGCTTTAGCCCTTACTGCGGCTCCTTCTTTGTCTTCCATGCAAGACACCAAATTGGTGACGAAGGTGGGATGGCGTCCTGGAAAGTGAACATCGCACCCTCCGACACCATGAAGCCAGAAAAATGGGAACTCCACGAGCAGCAGTTCCTCTATGCTATGGACCTCGAAGGCATCGAGGAGGAACCCCAGCGCTGGGCATTCCTACTGGCCCAGTGCGGCCTAGAGACTTTGGAACTGGCCACCAACCTCCTGACGCTGAGACCGCTCAGGGCCGTGCCCCTAAATGAGATCCTCGCCGAGCTGAGGAAACACTTTTGCTTGTAAGTGTCGGTGTTCCCAGCAAGGTTGGCGTTCCAGCAGCGGTGCCAGTGGGCCAGTGAGTCCGTGGCAGACTTCGTGGCAGCCCTGCGGGTGGCTGCCATGCCTTGCCGGTGGGGAGCGTCCCTGAGCGCTGAGAGGCAGGCTCCTGCTGGGGCTGCGAGATGAGGGGGGCAGGAAAAAACTACTGGCCAAAGACGAGAGCATCTCGTTCGAGCATGTCCTGAGCATTGCCCAAGCCGCCGAGTCAGTGCAACAAGGTGAACGGGTGTGCCGGTCCCAGTCCACAGCTGTTCCTCCCATGGAGAGCAGGGGCCCGCTGGGTTCACCACATCCACCTCCAACTTCAGCGAGGACATGCAATGGGTGCAGAGGAGGCCTGAGATTTGAGACTGCGCAAGAGAGGACCGCCACTGTGACGGATGCGGGGCATCCCATGACCGGAGCCGATGCCCATTCTGGAAGGCGGAGTGCCACAATTGCCATTGCAAGGGTCTGCAGGCGGCGTCAAGACGATGGCAAGGGCCAGGCAGAACGGCCCCAACGAAAGGCAAACGGGGTCGGGCACATCCTCGATGACAACGAGCCCCAGGAGTACCGCATGTCTCGACGGGTTCCCGACGACCGCGACCAGGCGGTCCACAGCATGCAGTTGCGGCGCCCCTGGTTTTTTGTTGAGGTACTGGTACAGGGGGTCCCAATAAGGATGGAGATCGATTCGGGGTTGTTGTACTCCATCGTCTCCCACAGGGAATTTCTGCGCATTCCCCCAAAGCCACGCCCCAAGCTGAAGGCCCTTAAGACTAATTTGTGGGACATTCAGGGCAAGAGTATACCAGTGTTGGGGGTGGGAGAGTTCAAGGTTCAGTTTAAAAGGCGCTCCGCGCAGTTGCCCCTAGTAGTTCTAAAGGAAGGGTCCTGCTATCTCCTGGGTACACAGTGGTTCAGGCCCCTGGGAGTTTTCAGGCATACACGCCATGCAGGCTGACCCGATCACAGAGGTGTGTAACCCACACCCTGCCGTCTTTGAGAAGGGGCTCGGGATGTTCAAAGGGCCCCCAGTTTCCTTCAAATTGGACCCCGACATCCGACCCATCAGGATGAAGCCAAGAAGAGTGCCTTTTGCACTAAAGGACAAAATAGAGACTGAACTGGACAAACTGGTGGGTCAGGGGATTTTGGTGCCCATGGACTCCACCAAGTGGGAAACCCCCATTGTTACAGCACTTAAGGCTAACAGGGAGGTCAGAATCTGCGCTGACTACAAGTGCAAAATTAACAAGGCAATTCGCCAAATGCGTATCCGGTACCGGTGGTAAGCCACCTGCTAGCAACCTTGCATGGGGGGAGGTGTTTCGCCTAACTAGACTTGGCCCAGGCATACCAGCAATTGTCGGTAACCCCAGCTACAGCCACCGCTCAGACAATTGTTACCCACAAGGGAGCTTTTAAAGTGATGCGCCTCCAATTCGGCGTAAATTCGGCTCCGGAGATCTTTCAGTCCCTTGTAGAAAGATTGTTGAAAGGGCTCCCAGGTGTTTTCCCCTACTTTGATGACATTCTGATAACAGCGGGAGGGGAACAGGAATTGGGCAAGAGGTTAGACCGGGTACTAACAGTGTTCGAGAAAGCGGGGCTCAGTTGAGAAAGCATAAGTGTGTGTTTTTCGCTGAAGAGGTAGAGTTTCTGGGTTTCCGAATAACCCCTGAGGGCATAAAACCAGCAGAGTCCAAGGTAGCGGCAGTGAAAGATGCTCCTCGCCCCACCACCAAGGCCAAACTGCAGTGCTTCCTAGGACTCCTAAATTTCTACCACTCTTTCCTCCCGGGAAAGGCATCAGTAGCAGAACCACTGCATAGATTACTCAAAAAGGATGCAGCTTGGCGGTGGGGGGACAGCCAGGAAAGGCATTCCGGGGGCTCAAACAGCTTCTGTCTTCCGAGGCTGTATTGACCCACTTCGACCCAAAGAAACCCGTTGTGCTGGTCTGCGATGCCTCACCGGTGGGGGGGGCAGTCCTCTGCCACGTGCTAGAGAGTGGGTGAGAAGCCCCAGTGGCATACTATTCGAGATCCCTGTCCAAGGCAGAGCGCAACTACGCGCAAACAGACAGGAAAGCCCTAGCGATTGTTGCAGGAACCAAGAAGTTCCACGATTTTCTCTATGGCAGGCCATTCAAAGTTGTGACCGACCATAAGCCCCTCTAAGGAATCTTCACTACAGATAAGCCAACCCCGCAGATCTTGTCGCCAAGGATGCTGCGATAGGCGATTTTCCTCAACGTGTACCAGTACGCGTTGACCTACCACCCCGGCAAGGAGATCAGCCATGCCGATGCCCTTTCCAGGTCACCCCTCCCACAAGCAGGGGACCCCGAGTGCGAGGTAGAACAGAACCACCAGGTGCTCCTGATTGAAGCCCTAGAGTCGCCCCCAATTCTGCCAGCTGAGATCGCCAAGGCTACGGCGAAAGACAAGTCATTGGCTTTAGTCAGTTCATGGGTACAGAAAGGCTGGCTGGCAAGCTCCCCCATGGAGGAATTCAGGATTTACGGTAGGCGGAGAGACAAGCTCTCCCTAGAAAGGGGCTGCCTACTCTGGGGGCAGCAGGTAGTAATCCCTGAAGTTCTGAGGTCCTGGGTGCTCAAGATGCTGCATATCAGCCACCCAGGGATCGTGCGCTCCAAGGCGCTAGCTAGGAGTTATGTCTGGTGGCCCAAACTGGACACAGATATAGAGCACATGGTAGGCACTTGCGAGAGCTGCCAGAGCACCAGGCCCGAGGAGTCCTGACTTCCGCACAGAGAATGGGACACGGCCCGGGGTCCATGGTCACATCTATACATGGACTTCGCGGGTCCTTTCAGGGGTACCCTTTTCCTTATAGTAGTGGACTCCTACTCCAAGTGGTTGGATGTAATTCCCATGGCCAGTACATCGTCAGCTGCAACGATTAAGCAATTGCACAAGGTATTCAGCTATTTTGGTTTACCTGACGTTCTTATGAGCGATAACACCACAACTTTCACATCAGCGGAGTTCCAGGGTTTCATAGGGATTAACAAAATTCACCACATAACTGCGGCCCCCTTTCACCCCGCTACAAATGGTCAAGCGGAACACCTGGTGCGAACAACGAAGGATGCACTGCGTAGGATGGGCCCCGGGGAATTGAACTTGCAGCTCTGCCAATTCCTATTAAGGTACCATGTAACCCCCTTAGCGTCAGGGCTCTCACCCGCCGAGCTCCTCATGCGGAGGAAACCCGCCATGATTCTCTCGAGATTAGACCCAACCAGGGTGGAGGACACGGGTAGAAACATAGAAACGGGGGGCACCAAGAGTTTTGAGATCGGCCAGCCAGTACATTGTCGAAACTACGCGGCTGGCGGCCCCACTTGGGTACCTGGAATAGTGGTCGGACAGACGGGGCCAGTCTCCTACAATGTCGAGACAGGCACAGGACTTCTCTGAAGGAGGCACGCCGACCAACTCAGAGGTAGAGTAGTGGGAAGGCAAGACGTGAGTGACCAAATAGAGCAGTCAGCATTAGGGTTCTCCCCCACCTGCTTATCCCAAGGGGGAGACACAGACCACAGGGGGGAGGGAAATGAGACAAACCTGCATCCTTTTGACCCACCGAGTAACAGGAACAATTTAGAAGAGAGGGTTTTTGAAGAATTGTTAGATTTTGAGTTAGGAGACTGGGGTGATTTTTTGGAGTAGTCCCCCACCCATCCAAGCAAAAAGTGGGGTTTCTCTTTAGTCCCTGGAGCCCCTGGTCTCACATCCCTGGAGTTTACTCCCACACCCAGACCTTCCCAATCCCCGGCTCACGACTTGCAGCCAATCGCTAGCGAGTCACTCTCCTCCAATGCAGGAACTCCAGCCCGAGGTGCGGCCACACTTCGCCCAAAGTGAACGTGCGGAAAGCCTCAATGGCTAAAGGACTTCGTCCTCACCTAGGGGGGAGGGATGTTATGTACTGAATATAATGTGACAAGTACTCTTTAACTGATTGTATCCAGCAATTGTATCCATTGTAACTAATCAGTGATACATTGTTGCAAAGTGTTAAAGATAATGCTGTTTGTGCCAGTAGCAGCACCCAGCTCACATGATACAGATTCCCCCGAATACCTGAAGGGCGGGAAACCTTCCCGCCGCACCGCACCTGGAGAAGATGAGCGTGACGATCCATGATGTCACGCAGACAGTAACCAATGAACTACCACCGGGTTATTCAAAATGTACAGTGTACTATAAATAGAGCTGTTTGGTTCACAATTACCTCATGTTCACTCTGACTACCATGCAATAAAGTTGTGCTTTAGCCCTTACTGCGGCTCCTTCTTTGTCTTCCGTGCAAACCCATTATAACCATGCTTCCCTTCTTGGATGCCTCTTTTACAACATTCTCCAACTGCCAGTCTCCCTCAGGAGTTTGGGTCGGAAGCCGATAGTATATGCCTACTTTTAAACTATCTTTGTGGCCTGGTACTCTTACCCACAGAGTTTCTAATGGTGACTCCAAATCACCTAGATATTCCAGTTCATATTATTTTATCATTTTTTTGACATACAAGGCTCCACCACTTCGGTTTGCCCCTTCCTATCCTTCCTGTACAGTTTGTAGCCTGGGATAACTGTATCCCATTGGTTATCATCCGTCCACCAGGTTTCAGTGATATCAATAATATCAATATTTTTATCTATTGCTAAGTATTCCAGTTCCCCTATTTTGTTCCGGAGGCTTCTGGCATTTGCATACAAGCATTTATATATGCTTTTCTGATATATATGCTTTTCTTTTGAGTCCAGTTGCATTGTTAGACTGCCTCTTGCATCCTTCTGCTAGAGTGCTGGTGACTAGCTCCTCGCTCTGCTCAGTAATTTTTGCATCCTCCTCACTACTCAAGTACACACTTTCCTGAACCAGATGCTGCCCAGCTCCTGTCGGCTTGATAAATATATCAATAGAAATGTAACAGACTATTTTCTTTGTAAATGTGTCTGAGATTATCACTTAAAATCAGTTCATTCTGTGCAAAAAAGTGACTTTCATCTTCTGATGCTTCAGATGGATTCTGAAACATTATTTCGTTTCCTTACTAATGGTAATCAGTGAATCTGTTCTGTAATTCCACTTGCCTTAATGGGTGGACACTCTAGAAATGTTCATTATGCAAAACACTTTGCATCTTTTCTGCAAAAATGCCAGGCCTTCTACTTTTCCTTTCCTACCTGTGTGTGTGTGTGAGTGTGTGTGTGTGTGTGTGTGTGTGCGTGCGTGCTTTTGCAAAAGCAGTCCACTCCAGGCATCTCCTGTACCCATCCACACAGCTCCTTTATTTTCCTCACACACCTATATCAGCCTTCAAACTGGTAATACATGGAGAGGGAGAGTGAAAAAGCTTAGTGATATGGAAAACAGAGCTCTGCCGGCTAACAAAGCACCCAGAATTTCCAAAATGCTAGTTGTAGGGGATAAGAGCCAAGGAGGATTGACAGAAGGGACTATGGAGACCAACATAAACCATGTGTCTATTGTATTTTTGTATGAAAGTGGCAGTAAAAACACAGCAGCAGTAGATGGTGCCACTTGAGGCAGGAAGAACGGTGTGGGTCTGAGGGAAAATGCTTTGAGTGCGAAAGTAGTGACAAGGTTTGAGGACTACACAGAAAGCATTCAGGGGGCTTCAGGTTGGAGTCTCCTGCTTTAGATGAATGTAAGGTCACTAGTGGTCAAAGAGGAGAACAATTGTTGTTATCCCCAAAGCAAATATGTATGAGACAGTGAAAACTCTGTTCTCATCAAATGTTATGAAGGGGATTTCAGTATATATCTGAAAACCTTCCTGGAAAATGGTTAACTAGTACTTGCATAGGGAAGGCAAACTTTGTAGAATACCTACCTCTATTTATCTTCTGTGATAGTTTGTGTTACTCTGCTTTTGATTTTCAGTTACTCTGCTTCCTAAAGATGGGGAAGAAACTGGACCTTTCCAAACTGACAGATGAAGAGGCCAAACATGTTTGGGATGTGGTTCAGAGGGATTTTGATTTGCGTAAAAAAGAGGAGGAACGTTTACGGTGAGTGCCTAAAAGTAGAAAGAAATTGATTTAATGTATAGGGGGTAAAAGCCATTATATCTAATAGATGATTACATCATTGTACATTGTGATAGCATCATTACAACTGTAAAGTCCCTCCCCCCAAGCATAACAAGGAAGACCCTCTCTAGATTGCCTTGGTGCCACTTTCTGTGCTCCAAAGCCAGAGTACACTAAAGAGAAAGGCAGAAACCTAAACATGGTCTAAAGCAGCTGCCCTTACTCCCCAGTAGCAATTCTGAGGGACGCTTTCCATCTACCCAGACAACTGAGAGCCCAAGACCAGTGGACACAGCACTACACAATGGCCCAGTAAATGCCTCGACAACCAGCTTTGGCTTGCAAGCAAAACTTTATTTGGAAACAAAACAGGACATTAAAAAAGACAAGGCTTGACAGGTGACACACACACTGAAAGAAATGGGATCCATACCCAAACAAGGGCTCAAGGGTGGGGAAACAAAATGGCCTGATCTGGCAAACCAAAACAAAAGATGAAACAAACCTTGAGTTTACAAAAATTTATTCCCTTCCTGAAAGGAGCAAAAGAATGGGAGTTGACAAAGTCTGGCAGCTGCTTGGTGAGGCTAATGCCACCAATCTTCCCCCTTCAGTAAAGTACAGTAACTAAATTTCCTGATGCTCCATGGAAGGAACCTTCAAGGAAAACTTCCTGTGGCTCAGGTAATTTGGTGTATGCAAACCAAGACACAGGACACAGCCTCGGGCTGGGTTAACTCAGGTTTATTGCATCGTGGACAGAGGGAACATGAGGTAATGGCGGATCGATAGCTCTTTATATACAGTAGTAATACATTTGAACGTGGTGCCATGGTAGCCCATTGGCTACTGTCTGCGTGACGTCATTGCGGGTCACGCCCTTCTTGTCCAGGTGTAGGTGGTGGCGGGAAAACTTCCCGCGCTGTTGCCTTTGATGAGTTCGGACCAAGAGAGCTTGGACGCTCGCTGCTGCCAGCTGGTGGTCATTAGCTCGCGTCCTATTACAGGGTTTATATGATACAGCTGAAGGTTACATTGTTGCTATAGGCAAGGTTACATTGGCTCAGATACATTGTAATCCATGTGGAAAGGTAAAACCATCAGAACACAACACCCCTCCCCCCTAGGACGAGACAAAGTCTCGAGCCCACACTTACACACACTCCCCCCCCCTTAGGAGACAAAGTCTCTCAGCCAAGATGGCTTATTTCGAACACGCTGGGGTCTCGATGCGGGCTGCCTCTCCCCGGGTTTGCTACCTTCTCTTTGTCCCCTGGTTTCCTGTCCTGTAATTGGAGAGGGAGACTCGTTAGTGACTTGCCGCGGCTCCGCGGCGTTGTTGGGAGGTGTGCTCTTTCTTCGGGAGGAACCGGGGGCACTGGGGGCTAACGAAAAACCCCTCTTCTCGCTTGGATGGGTGGGGAAACACTCCTGAAAACCCCCCCGGCTCGCAAAATCAAAATCAAAATTACCATCGGGGGCAGCGGTCGCGAACTCCTCTCCCCCTTCCCCGGCCCCTGATAGGACTGGCGTATCAAAAGGATATGAGTCGGGGCCGCTGCTTCTGCTTCCTTCCCCCCTTGCTTGGGACTGTTGTCCACTGCTGCCTCCCCCTTGGGTTAAGCGGGTGGGGGAGAACCCTAACGCTGAATCCTGTTGCTGAGCTCCACTGACTGGCCCACTCACTCGGTGCCTCAGTTGGTCTGCGTGCCTCCTCCAGAGGAGGCCGGTGTTAGTCTCGACCCGGTACGACACTGGCCCCGTCTGTTCTACAACCGTCCCTGGTACCCAGGCCGGCCCTGCGCTGGAATAGTTCCTGCAGTGAACAGGGTCCCTGGCGGCGAAACCTTTCGAGACTGCCAACCCTATGTTTTTCCCTTTATCCTCGACCCTCGTCGGGTCTAGCCTGGACAGGATCGTGGTCAGTTTTCGCCGCATCAAGAGCTCCGCCGGCGAGTAGCCTGACGCTAAGGGGGTTACCCTATACGCTAAGAGGAACTGGCATACTTGGTGATTCAGGTCCCCCGGGCCCATGCGCCGCAGCGCCTCCTTCGTTGTCCGCACCAGCCGTTCCACTTGGCCATTCGTGGCCGGGTGAAACGGTGCGGATGTAACATGCCGAATGGCGTTTGTCTCCATGAATGCTCCGAATTCAACGGAGGTGAAACAACTAGCGTTATCGCTGACTAAAGTGTCGGGTAAACCGAATGTGGAGAAGACTCTCCTTAGCTGGCTAATTGTCGTGGCGGAGGACGTGCTCTTTACTGGGATAACCTCCAGCCACTTGGAGAACGCATCTACCACCAGGAGAAACATGGTTCCTCGGAATGGGCCAGCGAAATCCACGTGCACTCTGGACCACGGCCCCCTTGCTGTGTCCCACTCCCTATGCGGGAGACGGGCCGCCTCAGGTCGGGATCCCTGGCAAGCCTCGCAAGTGCCGACCATGTGCTCAATGTCCGCGTCCAGCTGTGGCCACCAGAAGTAACTCCGGGCCAGCGCCTTTGAACGAACTATGCCCGGGTGGCTGACGTGCAGCAGTTCGAGCACCCTCGTCCGCAGGGGCGCAGGGACCACCACCCGTTGGCCCCACAGAAGGCACCCCCTCTCTAGGGACAACTCTAGCTTTTTCCTAAAGAATGGGTCGAACTCTGTACTCGGAGACGAAGCCGGCCACCCCTTCTGCACCCATGAACTAACTTTCTCCAGCGTCCTGTCCTTGCCTGTCGCCCTAGCAATGTCGGCTGGTACTATTGGGGGTGCGTCTAAAACCTCAATTAGCAACACCTGGCGGTCACTTTCTGCTCTCGCCTTTTGGTCGTCCGACAAGGGCAGAGGGGATCTCGAAAGCGCATCAGCATGGCTGATCTCCTTTCCGGGCCGGTACTCCAACTCGTGTTGGTACGCGTTGAGGAAAATAGCCCATCGCAGCATTCTCGGGGACAGGATCTGCGGCGTGGGCTTGCTTGCCGTGAAAATCCCTAACAGCGGCTTGTGATCGGTCACGATTTTGAACGGGCGGCCATACAAAAAATCGTGAAATTTTTTGGTCCCCGCTACTATTGCTAACGCCTCCCTGTCGGTTTGTGCGTAATTTCGCTCCGCTTGGGACAGGGACCTTGAGTAAAACGCTACCGGGGCCTCCCGTCCGTCCTCCAACACGTGGCAAAGCACCGCCCCCACCCCCACCGGGGATGCATCACAAACTAGGACCACTGGCCGTTTGGGGTCGAAGTGCGTCAGGATTGCCTCAAATGTTAGGAGTCGCTTTAGCTCTTTGAACGCCCTCTCGTGCTCGTCACCCCACATCCATGTCTCCTCCTTTTTAAGTAACCGATGGAGCGGTTCGGCCACGGACGCCTTCCGCGGGAGGAATGTATGGTAAAAATTGAGGAGCCCCAGGAAGGACTGTAGCTCGGTTTTGGATGTGGGGCGAGGGGCCTTTTTAATGGCTGCTACTTTGGATTTAGACGGTTTAATCCCCTCGGGTGTGATCCGGAACCCTAAAAACTCGACCTCGGTTTCGAAAAAAACACATTTGTCCTTCCTCAATCTCAGCCCCGCTTTCTCGAACACGGTCAATACTTTGTCTAACCTCTTAGCCAGTTCAGCCTCACTCCCCCCTGTTATCAACACGTCATCAAAATAAGGCAACACCCCCTCCAGTCCCTTCAGGAGGCGTTCCACAAGCGACTGAAAAAGGCCGGGTGCCGAGTTCACGCCAAACTGTAACCGCGACACCTGGAACGCTCCTTTATGTGTAACTATCGTTTGCGCCGCGGCCGTGGCGGGGGTCACAGGAAGTTGCTGATAGGCTTGTGCCAAATCGAGTTTGGCGAAACACTTTCCCCCATTTAGCCTGGCCAAAAGGTGGCTGATCACCGGCACCGGGTATGCATTAGGGCGGATCGCCTTGTTAATTGTACACTTATAATCAGCGCAAATGCGCACCTCCCCGTTAGCCTTTAGCGCCGTTACAATTGGAGTTTCCCACTCCGCGGAATCAACAGGAATAAGAATCCCCTGGCCCACCAGTTTGTCCAGTTCCGCCTCTATCTTGTCCTTGAGTGCGAACGGCACCCTGCGCGGTTTGAGTCTTATCGGGCGGACCTCCGGGTCTATGTCGAAAGCTACAGGGGGTCCCTTGAACTTTCCGAGTCCTTTCTTAAAAACGGCGGGATGCGCATCGCAAACCGCTTGTATTGGGTCCCCCCCCACGGTATGCACTCCCCCTATGAACAAACCTAAGGGCTGAAACCACTGTGTCCCTAGGAGGCTACAGCTTCCCCCCTTGAGGACAACTAGGGGCAGTTCCGCAGAATGTCTCTTAAAATTGACCCGAAATTTCCCGACCCCCAACACCGGAATGCTGTTCCCCTGCACGTCTCGCAGCGTGGACCTCAACGCTTTAAGTTTGGGCCGCACGTGGGGGTCGATTTTCAAAAACTCTTTCTGGGGAATTATAGAATAGGAGGACCCCGAGTCAATTTCCATCTTAATAGGGGCCCCTTGTACTAATACCTCAACGAAGTAATGGGACTGTCCCGCGGACACGCTGAAAACTGGGGCGTCGTCCTCGCTGTCGTCCGAGACGCGGCCCACGCCATCCTGCTTCCTCGTGGTCTGGGCGCCATCTTTGGGCCTCGCTGGACGGTCCGGTCTGGCCGCACGGTCTTGTGACTGCCTCCGGCCCTCCTTCCGTTTTCTGCATGCCTTGGCGATGTGCCCCCGACGGCCGCAGGTGTAACACTCGGCCTTCCTGAACGGGCACCTCGCGCGCTCATGGGCCGCTCCGCAACCCTCGCAGCGTCGACCACCCTTTCGGACCTTCTGGACCTCCTCGCCGTCGCTGCCTTCCGTAGACGACTTTGAGGCCCGTCGAGTTGCGTGCACCGACTGTCCGGGCTTCCCGTGCACCGAATTTTCCGCCTTGCCGGCTCTAGGACGCCACTCACGCCACTGGTGCATCTCGTCCACTCCAGCATTCGTGGACTCTGCGGCTTCCGCGGCCTCCACGACCTCTGCCAGCGTGGGTGGCGGTTCCTTATTCATCAAGCTGCGCTGTACCTCCTTGTCTTTCAGGCCACACAACACGCCGTCCCTGAGGGCCATCTCCAGGATGTCGCCCCATTTACAGGGGGCGGCGGCTATCCTCATGGCGGCCACGAATGCCTCAACCGACTCATCCGGCGCTTGGACTCGCCTCCAAAACGCGCTCCGAGCGGGAAACATTGCCCTCGAGGGGGAGAACCGCTCTCGCAGCAGCTTCATGATGTCGCCCGCCTTAAATTCGCTCACCTTCTTCGGAGCGATTATGCCCACCAGCGTCCGCTTGGTTTCCATCCCGAGCATTCTGGTGAGGATGGCCCTCTTCCTCTCCTCGTCGTCATCTTTGACTCTGAGTTCCACCAGTGCCGCCTGGAAGTCCATCTCTAGCAGCTCCCAGTCTTGCGGTTTGGTGATGTTGAAACCGCTCTGTGCCCTGGCTGTTCCGTGGGGATCCATCATCCCACCTTCGTCGCCAATTTGGTGTATGCAAACCAAGACACAGGACACAGCCTCGGGCTGGGTTAACTCAGGTTTATTGCATCGTGGACAGAGGGAACATGAGGTAATGGCGGATCGATAGCTCTTTATATACAGTAGTAATACATTTGAACGTGGTGCCATGGTAGCCCATTGGCTACTGTCTGCGTGACGTCATTGCGGGTCACGCCCTTCTTGTCCAGGTGTAGGTGGTGGCGGGAAAACTTCCCGCGCTGTTGCCTTTGATGAGTTCGGACCAAGAGAGCTTGGACGCTCGCTGCTGCCAGCTGGTGGTCATTAGCTCGCGTCCTATTACAGGGTTTATATGATACAGCTGAAGGTTACATTGTTGCTATAGGCAAGGTTACATTGGCTCAGATACATTGTAATCCATGTGGAAAGGTAAAACCATCAGAACACAACAGGTAAGATGGCTACCCTGACTCACCCAGTGCTGCCATGTCAGAAAGCTAAACCCTAACCACCCCTATGCTGTCTGGGGAAAGAGCTATATTCTTCTGATGTCCCGCAGACCAGTGGGATTTGGGGTGTGGAGTCACAATGCTGGTGTTCTGCCCAGCTACAGCCTGCCCTTCGGTGGGCTCATCCTACCACAAGTTTCCCCCATTAGTCTGTTCTCAACTGCAATGATTACTGCCAAGGTTAGAGAAGGAACCAAGGGAGAGAAGGAGGTGGCAGGCCAGCACTCCTAGCTGGCTGCAAAGTTACACCTTTAAGGCTGCCTGGCTATTCTCTTTTTAGCCCCTTTTACTGAGATATTTAATCCCCCCAGGACAAGTTTTTCATAATCAAACAACAAGACCAGAGTTCTCATCTAAGAACAAAACTCAGTCTTTACCTTGTTTGTGAATACTAAAGAGCATTCGCAGAGGTTGAACCTAACTAGTTTCAGGGAAAATTTAGGAACTGTTGTAACTTAAATGAGGTAATTCTATTTTCAGTCTCTGCCATTAGTGGGATCAAGGTCAATGCTGCTTGGGGGAGCTTGGGTGTGGATTATTTGGTGACATTTTTATCGTGGAATGATGAGAAGAGGTGGAACCACAAGGAGCTATGCCTCTATCCACTGTAGCCACCTATGGATTCCTGTAACCAGACTGAGAGGTGACTCTAGGAAAGTCTGCAAAGACAGTCAACAGGCAGCACAAAGAGCTAAAGAAGGGAAAGGAGGAAAATTCTGCATAATTAGAAATGGATCATTCATTTTAGGATAGATGAATAAGATGGCTTCATATATTCCTGGCATTCTTTTTTGTGTTAGATGGGCTGCATGTACTGTAACTAGGCAGAAAACCTGATGCATGAATGTCAGATGGGTGGCAACCAATCTAGCCTCCAGATTGGCAGACGGGATAAATACATAGTTCAAGCATAAAGTGGACTAGTTTTCTCAAAAGGAAATCTTGAGAGACAGGAAAAGGATGTACTGTACTTTGTTTTCTTTTTTAAAGAACAAGTAGTCCTGAGGTAGAAGGAGCTGTGCAGAATTAGTAGTTCTGGGATTGTGCATGGTGATCTAAGTTACAAAGATAACAACTGTAATCACATGTTGAATCCAAATATGATGGAACTTTCATTTAAAGCACAGTTTATTAAGAAGAATGAAAGATCCATTATGGTGCACTCAGTGAACATGTAATATTCTGTTCATCACCAGGGGGGAAGCAGTGAATACAGGGTAATAGTGGAAGGCATGCAAGAAAACTTAAACATGCAGTTTCATCTGTCAAAAGAGATAGCTGAAGGAGCTCATTGTTTAGCCTCAGTCTACATAAGTGTTTCCCAACCTTTGGATTTTGGACTTCAGTTTCCAGAAGCCTAAGTCAATTCCCCAAAGCACTAATCAGCCAATGTCATACCTGTCAAGTTTCGGGAAATTTCTGTCAAACCTCCGTATTTTACACTCTTTCCCGCCATCATCCCATATTAGTTAGACTGCAATTAGACTGGAGTTAGACTGGAGGCCAGCACAGGATAAGCATAGCTGTCCAGTTTCCTGTTTTGGCAGAGAAATTTCCCTTATTTGACATAAATTTCCCGAAACTCGACATATGCTTAGGCTTCTTGGAATTGAAGTCTCCATGTGGGGCCTGAGCCCCTTGTTGGGAACCAATGGTCTGCATAATAATGCCCATGATCCCTGAGCCTCCTAACTTGTATAACTTGAAGGATCTGATTAGAGTAATAAATAAAGTTATGATTATTCTGCATACTTATTCCTGAACATGATTCACTCTCTCCCTCTTTTAATCTTTTTTAATCTGTAGGAGTCTGAGTAATTTTTGGTGGCAGTTTTAATGGGGTTTTAAAAATGTGATTGGTTTTATTTTCTGTGAGCCGCCCAGAGTCTTTGGAGTTGGGCGACAATATAAATCAGAAAAATAAATAAATCAATAAATGATGGTTGACAAGTTAACACAGCAGCAATCACTGCATCTGTATATTCTGACAGATTGGACCATGCTATTGTGAAAACATATAAGTTAGATAGATGATTTCCAGAAGTAAGAGGTAAACAGAATTGTGTCCAACAAACAGTCTGTACTAGTCATTTAAAGACTGTGCCTTTATATTGTTTGAGTATTCTGCTGCCAACACCATTCTTTTTGAGAGATAGGAAAAATTGTGCCTTTTTGACTGCAGTTCCTAGAGAACTCTGGTCAGCACAGCAGGTAGTCCAAACCCCCTAATTTTAGAAGCATTGCACATTTCAGCTGGAGGCATATCAGCTTTGACAAGTAAGGAAAAAGGAGAGATGAACAGTCAAACCATATCCACAAATCCCATGCATTTTACAAGATCACTGTAGTGGCATTTGGAGTCTGGAGCATGCGTGGAGTGAGAATCAGGTTTTGTCTTTAGATATTTCCCTCAGTGTAATTCATGTTATTTTGACCCATGAAACAACGGGAAGTGATTAAGAACTGAGGCTTCTCTTTTGTTCATAATCCTGCGTCCTAATGTGAAAGAATATAAGAGATGTAACACAAAATGTCAGGAGGTAGCTTTTCTATATAGATTCTTCGCTCTTCTGCCAAAGAATTTGGAGCAGGTTACACAGCAAAGCAAAAGCAATTACACTTATATACCGCCCCATAGTGTTTAGTGCATCTCTGGGCGGTTCACAAGTTAATTAGCCTTTTGCCCTCAACATGCTGGGTACTCATTTTACCAACCTTGGAAGGATGGAAAGCTGAGTCAACATAGAGCCCTGGTCAGAATCAAACTCACAACCTTTTGGTTGCAGTAAACCAGTTTAACCACTGCGCCACCACCTTCTCTGTTACTGTGTGCAATCTATTGAGCTCTTTGAGGCTAGCTAGTTAATTCTTAATCACTTATCTTTTAAAAAGATAACAGCATGGTGCAATAGGCAGCCTTCCATACAGGCACATTATGAAACTACAGTAGTTTGTTTTAGCTTCATCAGTAGATCTGTGGTTCTAGATCACTTTGTAGCCGGGGACAGGCAACTTCTAAAGCAAGAGTTCTCAACCTTTTAAAACTGGGAGCCGGGTCACACTCCTTCAGACAGCTTTGGGGGCTGGACGGCCATGGCACTTCCTGGTGTGGTAGAGGCAGTGGGGCCCCGGCATCTGGCTTGCAGGCTGCAGGTTGAGAATCCCTGCTGTTCAGGGACTGTACAATTTCATCCTTGCCATATTTTAAACATAGAAGAGGACTTTTAAAAGAAAACACATTGGAAATCACATTCTCAGGCCTGAAACAGCTCACGAGGAGCTAAAAACCTGGTGCTTTGCCCACTTGGCTCCCAAAAGAGGAAGGTGAAGTGATCTGATTTTGGATGCTGAGGGAACAGGGTTGTTTGGGACATCGTGGGAGCTCTGAGGATTGCATGTATCACATCACTTTGCCTATCCCTGCCTTAGATCATATCATTTGTGTTGCCTTTAGATACTTTGTATCACTTAATAAGTAACACTGATTTGTGGAAAATGGCTATTATATTGCTACAGTTTTTATTTAAAAATTGCTATTTGTTTATTGCTATTGTTATTTGATTTGATGCTGAGGAAATAAGATTAATATAAGGACGTACATTTTATAATTTAGTGCCATATTTATAAGAAAAACAAAAGAAAGACAAAACCAGACAAATACCCTGAGAAAGATGGAATAACGGTTGAGCATTTAAAGCAGGGGTTCCCCAACCTTTTCAAGCCGGGGACTGGGTCATGTTCTTTCAGTGAGCTTTGAGGGCTGGATGGCCATTTTGCCCTGCCTGCATGATGGAGCGGCCATTTTGTCCCAAAAGCTTCAAAGTGGTGGTCATTTTGTTTTTGAATGCCCTTGGAGGAGTGGGAGGCTATATGAAATGGCACCACAGGCCAGATCCAGCCCATGGGTTGGGAACCCCTGATCTAAAGGTAGTGAGTCACGCACTCCAAGGGTGCTTGCTGAACGCTTTAAAAATTACTTGCGAACTGCTAGTTTGCAAGGAGCTTGGATGGTATCTGAAACTGTGCTACTTATGAAGAAAGGAGATACAGTACAGAAGATCTAGGAAATTATTGTCCAGTCACCTTCCTTTCTCAACTTTATAAACCAGGCATTCACAGCCTACAGCCTGCAGGCCAAACCTGGCTCCCGAAGCCATTTCATCCGGTCCCTGATGCCCTCATTCTTCCTGCCGCCAACGCCACCCAGAAGCACTGAAAAAGTGCTGAAAACTAGCAAAAGCATGTGTTTTTGTGCGAGAAATCGCCAAAATGCGCATTTTTGCATGAGAACTCATGCGGAAACATGTGAGCAGCCCATGCAGCCCATCTGAGGGGAGTGATTCAGCCCCCACCCCGAAAAGGTTGAGAAAGCCTGTTATAAACTGTTTACTAGAATTCTTCTGCAAAGAATATTCAAAGATGTGGAATTCAGCAGAGAATAAGCAGGCTTTAGAAGAGGCTATTCCATTCTCGACCACATCCATGCAGTCAGACAACTACTAGAGAAAAGCAGAGAATATAGGGTGCCAACATGCCTTGCATTTGTTGATTACCCAAAGACATTTGATTCAGTGGAGACAAATGCTACTCACAATGCACTACATGAAGCCGGGCTAAATACAGCACATTTCAATGTCGTGGGAAGCATTAACACAGGATGCACTATTGTTATAAAACTAGGACAGATGGTTGAAGACCCAACTAGAGGTACAAGAATCTTTGACTTGAGTAATACTTAGGATCTGATGCAAGATGTTAATGTGTTAACTGATGTTAACTAAACTGATTAGTTACAATGGATACAATTACCGGATACAATCAGTTAAAGAGTACTTGTCACATTCTATTCAGTACAAAACATCGGGGGGGGGGCTTCAATTACCCTCACATAGACTGGGTGGACTGTTGTTCAGCATATGATAAAGAGATAAAGTTCCTAGATATGCTAAATGATTGTTCCCTAGGACAGATGGTTGAAGACCCAAATAGAGGTACAAGAATCCTTGACTTGACGGTGCAAGATGTTAACGTGACTGATTCAATAGGGAACAGTGACCACAACTCAATTATGTTTAACTTGATCATAGACCGCAAGTCACTGATAAAATCTAACACAGAGACCTTAAATTTTCAAAAAGGAAATTTCCCAAAAATGAGGAAACTAGTAAAAAAGAAGCTGAAAGGAGAAATTGATAGAGTCCAAACACTCCAAGAGGCATGGAGGCTGATTACAAAAACAATAACAGAGGCCCAATTGGAATGTATACCCAAAAGGAAAAAGAGCACTGCCAGGTCCAAGAGGACTCCGATGTGGCTTACAAGAGCAGTTTGGGAAGTGATCAAAAGCAAGAAAAGCTCATTTAGAAGATGGAAGGCTTGTCCGAATGAGGACAGCAGGCAGAAACATAAATTCTGGCAGAACAAATGCAAGGCAACAATCAGGAAAGCAAAGCAAGACTTTGAGGAGCGTATAGCTAAAAACACTCAGAGAAATAACAAAGACTTCTTTAAGTACATTAGAAGTAAGAACCCAACTTGGAAGGCCATTGGACCATTAGTATGGTGTGGACAAAGTAGATAAGGAAAAACTGTTTCCCCTATCGCACAACACTGGAACTAGGGGGCACTCTATGAAACTTTTAGGTACTAGTTCTCAAACAAATAAGAGAAAGTACTTTTTCACCCAGAGGATCATTGGTCTATAGAACTCCTTGCCAGAAGAAGTGGTGACAGCTGTCAGTCTTGACAGCTTTAAGAAAGGATTAGACAAGTTCATGGAGGACAAGGGTATCAATGGCTATAATTATGGATACCTAAGGACAACCTCCGGGTTGGAGAGATAGGCAGGATATCTCTCAATGCCATTTCCAGGGAATCCTAAGGAGGTGAAGGCATCTGCTTGGGAATACCCTGAAGCAAATGGTGAGCCACTGTGTGAGACAGAATGCTGGACTGGATGGGCTGTGGCCTGTTCCAGCAAGGCTGTTCTTATATCTAAAATGTGTCATATTAAAATCAATAAAGATGTTCATCAAGGAGACGCAATATCACCGAGGCTTTTTGAACTAACTTTTGAAAGTCTCTTTCGTAAAATCAAATGTAAAGTTGATATTAAGGTTGATGGAGAAAGACTGACCCAAGTGAACTCCTTCTAAACATGTCAAGTTAGAGATGAATTTAACAAAAACAAAATGGATGAGAAATAGCCAATTTGCTCGGGTTTCCATCACTATAAGTGGAACCAAGATTGAAGAAGTAGCTGATTATGTCTACCTCGGTCAGCAAATCCAACCAGATAACGTAACATGTAGAGAGTGGATAAGAAGATGCAAAGCAGCTTGGATTGCCTTTAATACAAACCGAACAGTGCTAACAGATGACAATCTGCCAGTGAATATCAGGGCAAATGTATTCAATAGACCCGTGTTACCGGCAAATGTTGTACACATCCAAAACGTGGACAATAACAAAATCAGAGGAAGAAAAACTGGCGGTAATGCAAAGAACAATGGAAAGACAGATGTGCAGAATAACAATCAGGGATAAAGTCAACAATAAGGAAGTACTCCAAAGAACCAGACTGCGTGATGTGGTCGATGAACTATATGTGGCAAAAAGAGGATGGGCAGGCCATATCATCCACCTAAAGCATAACAGATGTACCTGTAGGATAACAGACTGGATACCAAGGGACTACAAAAGATCGCTAGGCAGACCTCGAAAATGATGGAATGAGCCGATGGTAAAGTTGTTCTGTCAGAAATGGAAACAGAAGGCTAAGGATAGAACATTTTGGATTTTGGTTGATTTGCACTTAAATAGTTAAGTGAAGACAAATCGATATTGGAGTACCATATTTTTGTTCCATGTTTTTTGCTATGAAAATGCACAAGATAGCTAAAAACAGATTAAACAATGAGTAATTCTATTCATAGTTCCTTTCATAGAATTACAAAATATGCCTTTGATATGAAAACAGGTATCAGTTGAACTTAATGTCATTAAAACATTTTGTTAAAAACTGTTGTCATCATGCCAGTTTTCACTGTTTTTATAAAAGGAATTCTTTGTATTCTTTTTACTGTACAGATATATTTAATAAATGTAGAATAAGTAGTTAATAAAAGAAGGAGAAATGTCTTGCCCTTTTCTTCTGGCAGCAAATTGTATCCTATATCTGACGTATGCATGCTGATCCTTACCTTCTGTTATCAATTAATTTTTATTCCAGTTTGTTTTTCAAAAGCGCTCTATATGCAGATTCTACCTGATTCTTCCCCCTAATTGTGACAACAACCTTGATAAGTAAATTAGGCTAAGAGATCTGACTAATCCAACACCATACAGAAAATTTCATGGCTGAGTGGAAATATGACGTCTCGAGTCCATGGCTTAGTTCTTTAACTGTCATACTGCCCTGGATTTTGAAAGGCCAAAACAATTTTTGACATACTTCAGCAGGATCTTTCCAAACTTTCTTGTGTCTCTCCTCTAGCCAGCCTACAAAAGCCTGTAAAAACTTAAATTAACTGATTAAAAATTATGGGCTTCATTTATACAGTACCTTTAGTTGTAGATGTCCCACCTAGCATCTTTGCATTATTCTCTGAAGTGCATTTTATTTTTTCCAGGGAACAAGTCTGTGGGTGCATTGGATTTAAATGTATCTTCTGAGAAATATATCAAGAGATAAACTAGTATGATGGCACTGAAATGAACTGCTAATAATAAAAATAGTCAAATAACAGATCCTGAATACTAGAAGGGTATGCAGAATCAACTGTTATTTTTCTTTTCTCTCCTCCCTTTTTAATTCTTTTGATACTGGGCAGTGACGAACTACAGGAAAATTAAAGGTGCAGTAAATGTAAACCACTAAAAGCCATTTTCCCATCTGGCCAGGTTATCCTGCTTTACGCTGAGTGTCAGGCAGCAGTTAACTAACTTGACCATTCTGAGGACTAACGGATTTGGGTGCCGAAGTCCACAGGGAAGGGTGATGGTGCCCAAGTGGATTAAATCCCACTTGAATCCATCTTGATGGAGGGCAGCAGCTTCATCAAGACTAGCCTGGGGCAGAGGAGGACTTTGTGTGCCAAAATGGCTCAGGACCAGAAAGTGACTTGTGGAATTGGATCAGTGGTACGGGCGTCACACTGTGCTGCGGAAGGCAGATGAAAGGCCACTGTGCGTTATATTCTCATGACAGTCTTCATGGCTGATCACCAATATTCTGATTCAAAGAGGCAGAAGAAGAAGAAGAAGCCTTTTTAATGTGATAGAATTTGAGGCTTTTAGCAGACCAGTCAATTTGTCATACCACTTTTTTTTTCAAATGAAGGTTATACACTTTTTAAAAATGGTCTTTCCTTGATGAACTAATCCAAGGATGGGAAAGGAAAACATGTAGCAATAAATTTCAGTGGGAGAGAGAAGGGTAAACTTCATTCACTTCTGTTAAATAAATTATTTACTTAAAGGGAAGAGGCAGGACATGAATCATCAACATGGGAGGATCCTTTGAGGGTACATTTATATTGTGGCTTTACAGTGTCCATAATCAGAAAAAAATATTTTCCTATGTCCATGGTGAACAGACCATATTGTGAGTAGTCCAAGAGAAAAACCATTTTTAGCACAGATGATTGGCAAAAATCTTAGAGGTTCGTTATTTTCTAATAAACAAACCCCACCCTATTTTAAAAAGCATTGCCAATTATAATGCTCAGGATATCTTTCTCAGTAAAACTGAGTGGCCAGTTTTTAGAACATGCAGATCCCAGCAAAGAAACAGAGTACTAAAATTTAGAAATAAAACATTAGGAATAATGCATTAACATTAATTTGGGCACTTTTCAATGCCAGAAATAATGTTTTAAAATTAAGATTAAATTTTTTTTAACATAAATTGGGTGGGATATAAATAAAATAAATGATGTTAACAGTTTCATTCCTTAAAAATTTATGTGTAGACCTTTCAGGCTCTACACATTTAGGTTGAATAACTTCAAATTGGCAAAATTAAAAGGAAAAAAAGAATAACAAAATAACAAAATGTTATAGTATTTTAAATGTTAGCATTTATTTTAGTGTGAGCTATGTGAAATGGATCAAAATGCAATTTCTTCAAGCCCTTGTGGGTATTCCTGCTATATCCTGATGGCAAAAGTCTTGATAATGTTAGAGTAGAAGATATTATCAAGATATTGACTGAAATCCCATTGCATAGTTTATGCCTACAGAAAGGTGATATTGTTAGCAGCAAGTGATTTTTTTGGTCATTAAAAATTTTCTTCTTATGTCCCAACAGCTTTTCTGGCTCTTCAGTAGTCCTTTTCATTACATGAAAGCTGAGAGATGGAAGAAAAAATCTTTAATTTCTAAAAATCACATTACCAGCAGGGAAATATATTCAATAATTAAAGATTTCATCCTTCTGTCCTGTAGTAAATTAGAAAAACAAAAGAGATAGAGGTAGATAATTTTTAACTAGAAGTCAATCCATTTTGGTAATGTTATCATTCTTCTCCAGGAATAAGTTACAGAACAAGATTTTAAACTCCTATTTATTTTTCCAACGTGTTCTTGTTTTGTGTCCTGATCAAACCCTAGACTGCCAAAACGAAGCCGTTTTCTTTGCTTTGTCATTGTCCAAACCCAAGTCCTCATCTGTGCATGTCTCTGGCAGCAATTGGCAGCCCAGTAAATGAGCTGGACTCTATGTTTCTGTTGTCTGCCAGTAGCCCCCACTTGGGCATATTGGTCTTGCATTTAGGGACTCTGACCCTCAGCCTATTTTGAGTCCTCCAGGTGGCATAGGAGAGGCTGAGCTCCTCAGCTATATCCTTTAATGTTGTTCCTTGTCCAGTGAGCTCCTTCCTCCAACTTCTAATTTGGTTTTGCTCTTGTGTACCCTCAAGCTCTTCCTGGATCTGAGCCGGCAGATTCCAACATGTTGTAACAAGCTAACATTCTATAGCATAAGGTTACCATCAACAAAACAGTTTTACCACCCTGCAGACCTCTGCCCACCCACCCCAACTAAGTTTCCATGGTCATGTGGTAATTCAAATCCATACCTACTGACTCCTAGTATATCAGTTTAGCCAGTACACCACATTGGGTATTCTTGGGAAATGGTGATGCAAATTCATCTCTGCTTCAGCTTGCATAAGACATTTTCATACAGACTGACATACCTTTGGTAATGGGCAAAAAATGCCTGTAGTGGTAGAGAATAGTTGGATGGCAGTGGTGGTCCTACATCTCCCATTTTGTATTTTGCTTTGCGTTGGTGTATGAATGAGACTAATGCTTAGATAACCAAATGCGGCTGCTTTCCTCAGATTTATTTAACATGCGAAACACATGTGTTTCATCAACATGCAGTCTAGTACTTTGCCGGACCAACCCCCCAGTAAGGCGACAGAGACATTAGTTTGTTGGTTGAAAAATTGGGCCACTTTATTAACTGTAAACTCTTGTCAACGTAACTGGTTAGATACTCTGCGGAAGGCCGGAATAGCACTGGTGAGGACATGCATGTCAGCACGCATACCCCAGGAGATCTGGATGCGGTGGAATTTTTTTGTCAGTCCAACCATAGCATCGCAAAGGTGCCTTGCAAAAGCACGGCCAGGCGAAATTACCTGGCAGGCAAAGTTAAGGTGGCCATGAAGCTGTTGCAGCTCCCACAAAGTGACCTTGCACTTGGCCAACATAAGCCTAATCTTGTCCGTGATGTGGTCCACCTTGTCCCTGGGCAGGCAAGACAATTGGAAGACAGTATCAAACTCAATTCCCAGAAATGTGATAGACGTGGCCTGGCCCTCTGTTTTCTCTGTGGACAATGGGACACCTAGTTCTGCCATTAGGACCTTAAAATGCCGTAAGAGAAGCTCACAAGAGCCAGAATCACTGGGGCCCACGAACAGGAAATTGTCTAAAAATGGGCCACAGTGTCCACCCCTGCCCCGTGAACCAACACCCAATAGAGGAAATGGCTAAAGCGCTCAAACACCGACCACGATATGGAACATCCAAAGGGCATGGCGCGTTCGACAAAATACTGCCGCTCAAATTTAAAGCCAAGTAACTCAAAATCATCTGGGTGAACTGGAAGAAGACGGAAGGCAGACTTAATGTCCGACTTAGCCAAAAGTGCACCCGGGCCGCAGGCGCAAACCATCCTCAACACCTCGTCAAAGGATGTATACCGAACAGAGCAAAGCTCATCCGGCATCGCATCATTAACCGAGGAGCCCTCAGGGTATGAAAGATGGTGTATCAAATGGTGTATCAAAGGGGCTGGCCACCCTATCTTCTGAAACCTCCTTGAAATTTTCTTCGCGAGCCAATTGTTCATTCCCGCATAAGGATCTAAGGTTGGGAGCATCCTGGGGTGCATGAGGACCCACAAACGGAATGCAGAAACCTTGGGGAGAACCCAGATCCAAATAAACCGTGTCGTCACACCTTGTACAGGAGCGCAACCAATGGTGGAGGGGCTCAAGCTTGATGGGGCTGGGCCCCTTTTGCAGATGTCAATGGGTTGGGGAATGGACGCCCAGGCCCAGGTTGCTCCCTGGAACAATCCCTAGGGCCACTGGCCTGGAAGCATGCACTGGTGGAGTGCTGGCCACCGCAAATTGAGCACTCATGTCAAAACCTGCATGGTTTCCTGCTGCAACGGCTGGAGGAAGAAAAATCCCAGCAGAGTTGTCATATCGGAACACCCTGCCCCACCGGTTGGCAGGGTAATTGGGAGGAAGCGGGGCATTGAACGACATGACCGCAGTCATACCGCTCACCCATAGAAGGACGTGGTGGGGCCATACACTGTAGCCAGAACAATTGATGGGGCTCATCCCAGTGCATCTCGGGATGAAGCGTGGTGCACATACAAAAATTCTGGTCGTATGCAAACCAAGCTTGACCAGGGAAGTCCACATATGCCCAATAAACAATATCAAGATATTTGATCATGGGAAGGGCCAATTCCGGTCTGCCCCGAACTGAGACCCCCATGTAAATTATATAGGCCGGAAGCCAATTAGCCCAGGCATGAGGGAGCTTCCTGCGATGTGTCAGATCCTTATCCTTCTCATCCTTCTCATCTCTGATAGGCTCCCGATTCAAGAGACTAAAAATATCAACATACTTCCTACGCCAAATTTTATCTCTGACAGCAGGGAGCAAGTGGTCACCTAATGCAAGGAATGTCCACCTGTCGGAATATCTGCTCTAGGGACAGTATGGTATCCACTATTAACTGGAGGGCCATAAGGCCAAACCAGAACAGGCAGGGCCTGTCCGGCAATCGGGTAGCCATATTGTGACAATGGAGGAGGAGGAGGAGGAGGAGGAGGAGGAGGAGGAGGATAAGGAGCTCTCCACACACTCTGTGGGAATGAAGGGGCCATGGAGTAGGCCGCAGCAGGCCTGAAAGCCCCTTGGGTGGGCCAAGGCCACTGGGCAGGAACCACCTGTGAGAAGGCCTGGGGCAGTGTGCTTGTTTGACCACCATACTCACCAGTAGCACCCCTGGCCACCGCCTCCACTGGAGGTTCCGGCGGGCCCTGAGCGTCGGGGCTCCCGAAGGAAGTAGAGCCCTGCCTAGTATGACCCGAGGCCTAAAGATCCAATCCCTCCGAATCCATGGGAGGAAAAAGGGACGTCGAAGTAGCCGACAACGCCGGATCTTCCTGTTGGGGGGAGGCTGTGCAGCCTCCAGTTGCTCTACCCTGGCAAGCAGGGATGGAATGAGAGAGGGCCCCCAATCAGATCAGCCCCCGACCCCTCTCCAATGCAGCCATCCGCGCCGCAAGGGCTAACAGGTCCAATGGCAGGGCCTCAGGCAAAGGCCTGCAGCCCGTTGAGGAGCCAGCCCTTGAAGCCCCAGCAGAGGTAGAAGGAGTAGGCCGTGAGGGCTGTGAGGGCCAGGCGGGCTGCTTAGCTGCAGGCCTCTTTTTAGGAGACATACCCCCAATGAGGAGCCGACAAGACGAGACGTCGGCTCGGGTCGCTCAGACCGCGAGGGAGCAAAGGCCCTGTGGCTCGGAGCCTAAAGGCAAGGCAAGTGAACTGGCAGTATAGGGTTAAACCCATGAGCCAAAGTTTGTCGACTGCTGGAATTGGTAGCCATGGAGCAACAGGGAGGTAGCGGAGCTGCCGCTGTAAGTGCTCGTGGCTCTAAAGAAATTCGATAGGGCTAGAGACCAAACGTGCCCAGAGCCCAGCTGAATTTGCAGCAGCAGGGGCCGGGAGCGCCGGAGAGCCTTTTAAGGCAACTCCGGACCACGTCCTGGTCCTGCCCACCTCGTTTTCTGTTCCTCCGGGGGACATTTGCCTGCATACATTCTGTTTGATCAAAGAAGCTGTTTCTCACTAGAAAAGTTTGGCTTGCGTATCTAAGGTCAGCAGCTTGTGAGCATCTTCTTTGCTTATGTTATTTCTTCAAAATCTGTGTAAATCAATTATACAGTAGAAACTGACTGGCAAATAATTTGCTGCTGGAAGGAAAGCAGTTGTTTTAGAAAAAACAAGGTTGTAGTCAACCTTGTAGTTATGATATACAGTATAGCCAGAATCAGACTCATGATTTACAAAACTAAACCCATAATAAGGTAATTTTGTCCCTTATGTTCTAATTATGAAATACCTGTTTGAATAAAAGATGACAAAAGAATTGGGAAGTTTATTACTCCTCATTCTCTCCTACCCATTGCTTCTGGGAGCACCACAAGTTGGGGAACTTCAGCTGTGTGTTTTTGTAGTGTATTAAACTAAATCCTTTATGCAGGGTCGCCATCAGGGCAGTACTACTAGTACTGCCGTATAGGGCCTGGAGCTGACAGGTGCCCTGCCACCACCGCCATAACTGTGACACAAATTATGTGTGTGTGTGTGTGGGGGGGGGGGGAATAGGATTGCTCAGTAATGGGGCCCAGAACTTTCTGATGGCAGCCCTGCCTTTACGTCATGTATACTTAGTAGTCCCTCTCCCAATCTTCTCTGTGTAAAACAAGATCAGCTGCAAAGTTGTGCAAATTATAGCTTTGATGCATGACCCCTGTACCACTGATCCAGCTCTGTGAGTCACTTTCTGGTCCTGAGTCCATTTGTCACGCATAGTCCTCATCAGTCCCAGGCCAGTCTTGATGAAGCTGCTGCCCTCCATTAAAATGGATTCAAGTGGGATTTAATCCACTTGGGGACCATCACCCTTCCCTGTGGACTTTGCCAAGGCTGCTTGTCCTCAGGGTTGTCAGGTTAGTTAACTGCCACCTTATGCTCAGCATTGAGTTGCTGGCAGTATGGTCCATAGCAGGATAACCTGGCCAAACTTGCATATAGTATCTTCTTATGGGAGAGGAAATAGTTCTAATGCACAAGATACTGAAGCTAGGTTAGCATGGATGAGGAACCATCTAGGACAGTGATGGAGAACCTTTTAGAGACCATGTGCCCAAGGAGAAGTAAGCAGTTCATGGGCAGACACTGTGCATGCCCACGCACCCATGTGATATCACCAGCATGCCTCTGGTGACATCCCCCACAGGTGCCCACCCCCACACAGGTGCATACACCACCTCCTCCTAGGAGGGGTGGGGTGTCTGGTCACCTCACCTCACCCCCCGCCTCCCAGATAGGGTTTCAGCCTTCCCTCTCGCCTCCCCATTGGCAGAGGGGAAGGCGTGGGTGGGGAAACAACACTGCCATTGGCGCTGGTGGTGCCCACAGAAAGGCCTGTGTGTGCAACCTCTGGCACGCATGTCATAGGTTCGCCTACACTGATCCAGGTGTAATGCCTTGAGTTCCTTTATGGAACTTTAAGTCCTGTTGATTTCAGTAGCCAAGATTTGAGCAAATGTTCTACACTAGTGAGAATTGTTATGAGGTGAGAATTAAAAGCATGTTAAACCAGTATCAGGGAAATCCCTACTAAGACATTCTGTTTGCTCGGTAACTTTGGACCAGTTGCCTCCGCAAGTCTGATCCTCCTCACTGAATTGTTAAACATATTAACATGCAGAAAAGGAGAACTGCACCCAACTAGAGGTACAAGAATCCTTGACTTGATCCTGAGTAATACTCAGGATCTGGTGCAAGATGTTAATGTGACTGATCCAATAGGGAACAGTGACCACAACTCAATTATGTTTAACTTGATCATAGACCGCAAGTCACTGATAAAATCTAACACAGAGACCTTAAATTTTCAAAAAGGAAATTTCCCAAAGATGAGGAAACTAGTAAAAAAGAAACTGAAAGGGAAAATTGAGAGAGTCCAAACACTCCAAGAGGCATGGAGGCTGTTTACAAAAACAATAACAGAGGCTCAATTGGAATGCATACCCAAAAGGAAAAAGGGCACTGCCAGGTCCAAGAGGACTCCAATGTGGCTTACAGGAGCTGTTCGGGAAGTGATCAAGAGCAAGAAAAGCTCATTTAGAAGATGGAAGGCTTGTCCAAATGAGGACAGCAGGCAGAAACATAAATTCTGGCAGAACAAATGCAAGGCAACAATCAGGAAAGCAAAGCAAGACTTTGAGGAGCGTATAGCTAAAAATACTCAGAGGAATAACAAAGACTTCTTTAAGTACATTAGAAGTAAGAACCCAACTAGGAAGGCCATTGGACCATTAGATGACAATGGAAGGCAAGGGGTTATTAAAGAGGAAACAGAGATTGCAGAGAGACTCAATGAATTCTTTGCTTCAGTATTCACTGAAGAAGATAGAGACCACATGCCCAAAACAGAACCTATCTTCGTAGGGAGGGAAACCGAAGAATTAAGCAAGATAGAAATAACCAGGGAGGAGGTCCTTGCATGTCTTGTTAAGCTAAACACTAACAAATCCCCAGGACCAGATGGCATCCATCCACGAGTTCTCAGGGAACTTAAAGATGAAATTGCTGATATCCTAGCCAAAATATATAATCTTTCCCTCAAATCAGGCTTTGTGCCTGATGACTGGAAGGTAGCGAATGTAACACCAATTTTCAAAAAAGGATGCAGGGGTGATCCAGGAAATTACCGGCCTGTCAGTTTGACATGTGTCCCAGGTAAAGTGATGGAAACCATCCTAAAAGATAGAATTAATAGGTACATAGAAGAGGAGGCGCTGCTAAAGGAGAGCCAACATGGCTTTTGCAAGGGCAAATCATGCCTCACTAATCTGTTGGAATTTTTTGAGAGTGTCAACAAGCATGTGGATAAGGGGGATCCAGTTGACATTGTTTATCTGGACTTTCAGAAGGCTTTTGACAAGGTCCCACACCAAAGGCTCTTGAATAAACTTACCAGTCATGGAATAAAGGGACAGGTCTTGTCCTGGATCAGCAACTGGCTAAGGGACAGGAAACAGAGGGTAGCACTAAATGGACACTTCTCCAAGTGGAGGGAAGTAAAGAGTGGGGTCCCCCAAGGTTCAGTACTGGGACCCCTGCTTTTCAACCTCTTCATAAATGATCTAGAGGTAGGAGTAAAAAGCAAGGTAGCCAAATTTGCTGACGACACTAAATTATACAGGGTAGTGAAAACTGTGAGAGATTGTGAAGAGCTCCAGAGGGATCTCTTGACACTAGGGGAGTGGGCAAAACAGTGGCAAATGAGCTTCAACATCAGTAAGTGCAGAGTGATGCATGTTGGGGCAAAAAACCCTAATTACATTTATAAACTGATGGGGTCTGAACTCTCTGCGACAAACCAGGAAAGGGACCTTGGTGTCCTGGTGGACAGCTCAATGAAGGTGTCAACCCAGTGTGCCTCAGCAGTGAAAAAAGCAAACTCAATGTTAGGGATCATTAGGAAGGGTATAGAAAATAAGTCAGCAAGTGTCATTTTGCCTCTTTATAAATCTATGGTGAGGCCCCATCTGGAATACTGTGTACAGTTCTGGTCGCCATACCTCCAGAAGGATATTATGGAGTTGGAGAAAGTACAGAGGAGGGCAACCAGAATGATTAGGGGACTGGAACACCTTCCTTACCATCTGAGGCTGCAACGGTTGGGCCTTTTCACTCTTGAACGACGGCGTCTAAGAGGTGACCTGATTGAAGTTTATAAAATCATGCACGGTGTGGACAAAGTGGATAAGGAAAAACTGTTTTCCCTATCGCACAACACTAGAACTAGGGGACACTCCATGAAACTTTTGGGTACTAGTTCTCAAACAAATAAGAGAAAGTACTTTTTCACCCAGAGGATTACTGGTCTATGGAACTCCCTGCCAGAAGAAGTGGTGACAGCTGTCAGTCTTGACAGCTTTAAGAAAGGATTAGACAAGTTCATGGAGGACAAGGCTATCAATGGCTATAATTATGGCTACCTAAGGACAACCTCCGGGTTGGAGAGATAGGCAGGATATCTCTCAATGCCATTTCCAGGGAATCCTAAGCAGGTGAAGGCATCTCCTTGGGAATACCCTGAAGGAAATGGTGAGCCACTGTGTGAGACAGAATGCTGGACTGGATGGGCTGTGGCCTGTTCCAGCAAGGCTGTTCTTATGTTCTTATGTTCTTATGTACTTCAAGCTTCTGAAGGAGCAATTGTCCGCAAAACCTTATGGAAATGAGTGAGATTTGAAAGTGACTAGCATTGGCTGTGGAGAAGATTGTTTCCACTTCTTTACATTGTTAGCTTTCACTTGTTTTTTCTCCTAGTAGCTGTACTTTTATTAATTTTTCCAGACATTTTTATGAATGATCATAGTTGCAGATTTTTTGAAAGTTTCTGTACAGATTATACTTCTATTTCTGCTAAAACAGAAATAGAAAATACTTTGGAGAAGTATTGTTAGTTAATGTACCATAAGAGCAATGTTACTCATTCTGAAAATGAAAAGTTTCCAGTCTACATTGGGGGGGGGGACCTTTCAAGGGCCCATCCTACAAATCAAACATTACACTTCTTAATCTTAGCCTGGAAGGTAAACAGAATGTGTTACATACTTCAAGCTATGCTGAAAGCAAATAAAAACTTATCACACCACCTGGCATTTCCTGTACTAATGTAACTATGTTTAGAGATTTTCGCCCTGATTAGTAGCTGATCAAAATGTGTCTTTTTCCACTGCACATAGATGTCTGAAATCCTTCTTTTAATAAAATTTCTACAGTGGATTTCCTCTGTAATCTCTCACCAACAAAGGGGTTTTCTGTTTTCAGATGGCACCAGGAAATATTATAAATACATGATATTATCTATAAATTATGAATATTTGAATAATCTGTGAAAGTGATTTTCATTTGTAGGGTTGTCACAATCACCTCATGTACTTGGAGATTTTGTTGTTGCTGTGGTCACAATTCATTTTATTACACCAAATAGTTAATATTGTCAAAAATTAAAATTTCTGGATCAAGTGTTGAAGGAGGATACAGTACAACTTACTTGTAGACTAGCAAACATATCATAAAACCAAGAAGTCTTATATTTTTCTTCTGTCGCAAATAACAGGTTTGGAAATCTGCCCTTTAGTTATGTTAATACAAGAAATGTAGACCAAAATTCTGTTATGTGAGTTCCACCTGACAATAATAATTTTGTGTCAGAAACTAGGTTCCACCTGATGACAGGACTTTTTTCAATTTCAAGGTAAATGTGACTTTGTCTCATAGCATATGACCCATAGAAGGATTGAAGGAATCAGTAAACCGATTAAAAGTCTTTCATCATTATCAATCTGCAGCTGACATCATTGCTGTTGCACAGGTGAAATTGGTCACAGTATTTTTTGAATTATATGAGAGCTCTTATGAAACCACTATTGCGTAAATGTACGCTAGCAAAAGCTCATTGTCTTAATGGGAAGAATATGTCATTTATTTGAACAGCGGTTCCCAACCTTTTAGATGAGGGGTTCTCAACCTTTTCAAGCCATGGGCCAGACCATGCCTCCTCAGACAGCTGAGCAGGCCTGACTGGTGGTTGCCCCTGCCATAAATGCTGGTGTAAAACACATCTGTGGCTGTTGTAAACACATTGATGACAGCCATGGGTGCATTTACTGCTGTTGTAAACGCGTTCACTTGTGGTAGTGGCGGCCACATGAAATGGTGCCATGGGCCGCATTCGGCCCACTGGCCGTAGGCTGAGAACCCCTGTTTTAGACCAAGATGTTCTGGGGCTAAAACTCCCAATAAGGCTACACCATTGGCTGTGTTGGCCTAGATTCCTTGGAGCAATAGTACAAAAACATCTAGGACCACAAGGTTGGGAACCATTGGTTTAAAACATAGTTCTTATTTTTTTTCCTCAGACAGTGGCTGTCCTAGACATAATAAGGGCCCAGACGGAAGGGCATTTTTATCCCACTCTGGTGTGCTGCAGGGGTAGGTTGGTTACTCTTTTTCCCTGGGAATCACATGGCATAATTGCAGGACCAGGACCAATCCATTCTCAGAGAAGTCCCTACCTATACCTTTTTGATCCCCTGTCAGAAGATTCTACTTTTTTTTAGTACATGTAGGTGCAGTCTAGTTTTGTCCATCCCAACACATGTTGTCTCTTGGAATGAATAAAATTGGGCCTTTCATCTACCAAGGGCTCTTTCTGTTGTCAATTTCAAGTATCATTGAGTGGATTAATAAATGAGCCGCATCAGTATGGGGCTGCTATGGCTCAGTGGTTAAGAAGCTTGCCTTGTTAGCTGGAAGCTCTTGGGGACATGAAAGGAGCCTCATTTGGGTGTTCCCTGAGCAGAGTTTCTGCCACAAAAATCCTTTCAACCTTTAGTGTATGAAACTAAGGCACAGGACACAGCCTCGGGCTGGGTTAACTCAGGTTTATTGCATCGTGGACAGAGGGAACATGAGGTAATGGCGGATCAATAGCTCTTTATATACAGTAGGAATACATTTGAACGTGGTGCCATGGTAGCCCATTGGCTACTGTCTGCGTGACGTCATTGTGGGTCACGCCCTTCTTGTCCAGGTGTAGGTGGTGGCGGGAAAGCTTCCCGCGCTGTTGCCTTTGATGAGTTCGGACCAAGAGAGCTTGGACGCTCGCTGCTGCCAGCTGGTGGTCATTAGCTCGCGTCCTATTACAGGGTTTATATGATACAGCTGAAGGTTACATTGTTGCTATAGGCAAGGTTACATTGGCTCAGATACATTGTAATCCATGTGGAAGGTGAAACCATTAGAACACAACATCCCTCCCCCCTAGGACGAGACAATGTCTCGAGCCCACCTTCAACACACTCCCCCCCCTTAGGAGACAAAGTCCCTCAGCCAAGATGGCTTATTTCGAACACGCTGGGGTCTCGATGCGGGCTGTCTTTCCCCGGGTTTGCTACCTTCTCTTTGTCCCCTGGTTTCCTGCCCTGTAATTGGAGAGGGAGACTTGTTAGTGACTAGCCGCGGCTCCGCGGCGTTGTTGGGAGGTGTGCTCTTTCTCGGGGAAGAACCGGGGGCACTGGGGGCTAACGAAAAACCCCTCTTCTCGCTTGGAAGGGTGGGGGAACACTCCTGAAAACCCCCCCGGCTCGCAAAACCAAAATCAAAATCAAAATTACATTCGGGGGACGCGGCGGCGGCCGCACATTCCTTTTCCCTCCCCCCGGGCTCTGATAGAACTGGGGTATCAAAAGGATATGAGTCGGGACCACCGCTTTCCCCCCCGGTTTCGGACTGCTGCCCCTCAATGTCTCCCCCTTGGGCTAAACGGGTGGGGGAGAACCCTATCGCTGAATCCTGTTTCTGAGCCCCACTCACCGGCCCTTCACTCACTCGGCGCCTCAGTTGGTCAGCGTGTCTCCTCCAGAGGAGGCCGGTGCTCGTTTCCACCCGATATGACACTGGCCCCGTCTGCTCAATTACTGTTCCCGGCACCCAGGCTGGCCCTGCGCTTGCATAGTTCCTGCAGTAAACAAGGTCGCCGGCGGCGAACCCTTTCGAGACTGCCAATCCTATGTTTTTCCCTTTGTCCTCGACTCTCGTCGGGTCCAGCCTGGACAGAAGCGTGGTCAGTTTTCGCCGCATCAAGAGTTCTGCCGGCGAGTAACCTGACGCTAAGGGGGTCACCCTATACGCTAATAAGAACTGACACACTTGGTGGTTTAGGTCCCCCGGGCCCATGCGCCGAAGCGCATCCTTTGTTGTCCTCACCAACCGTTCCACTTGGCCATTCGTGGCCGGGTGAAACGGCGCGGATGTAACATGCCGAATGGCGTTTGCTTCCATGAATGCCCCGAACTCCGAGGAGGTGAAGCAACTCGCGTTATCGCTGACTAAAGTGTCGGGTAAACCGAACGTGGAGAAGACTCTCCGTAGCTGGCTAATTGTCGTGGCGGAGGACGTGCTCTTTACTGGGATAACCTCCAGCCACTTGGAAAATGCATCCACCACCAGGAGAAACATGGTCCCTCGAAATGGGCCAGCGAAATCTACATGCACTCTGGACCACGGCCCCCTCGCTGCGTCCCATTCCCTATGCGGAAGGCGGGCCGCCTCTGGTCGGGATCCCTGGCATGCCTCACAAGTGCCGACCATGTGCTCAATGTCCGCGTCCAGCTGAGGCCACCAAAAGTAACTGCGGGCCAGCGCTTTCGAACGCACGATGCCCGGGTGGCTGACGTGCAGCAGTTTGAGCACCCTCGGCCGCATGGATGTAGGGACCACCACCCGTTGGCCCCCACAGCAGGCACCCCCTTTCTAGGGACAACTCTAGCTTTTTCCGAAAGAATGGGTCGAATTCCGTGCTCGGGGATGATGCCGGCCACCCCTTTTGTACCCATGAGCTGACTTTCTCGAGCGTTCTGTCCTTGCCTGTCGCCCTAGCAATATCCGCTGGTACTATTGGGGGTGCATCTAAAACCTCGATTAGTAACACCTGGCGGTCTCTTCCTACTCTAGCCTTTTGGTCGTCCGACAAGGGCAAAGGGGATCTCGAAAGTGCATCAGCATGGCTGATCTCTTTTCCGGGCCGGTACTCCAACTCGTGTTGGTATGCGTTGAGAAAAATGGCCCATCGCAACATTCTCGGTGATAGGATCTGCGGGGTGGGCTTGCTTGCCGTGAAAATCCCTAACAGTGGCTTGTGATCCGTCACGATTTTGAACGGGCGGCCATACAAAAAATCGTGAAACTTTTTGGTCCCCGCTACAATTGCCAATGCCTCCCTGTCGGTTTGTGCGTAATTTCGCTCTGCCTGGGACAGGGACCTTGAATAAAATGCAACCGGGGCTTCCCTTCCGTCATCCAACACGTGGCAAAGTACCGCCCCCACCCCCACCGGTGACGCATCACAGACTAGGACCACCGGCCGTTTGGGGTCGAAATGCGTTAGAATTGCGTCAGAGGTCAAGAGTTGCTTTAATTCTTTGAACGCCCTCTCGTGCTCGTCACCCCACACCCAAGTCTCCTCTTTTTTAAGCAACCGATGAAGCGGTTCGGCCACGGACGCCTTCCGCGGAAGGAATGTATGGTAAAAATTGAGGAGCCCCAGGAATGACTGTAGCTCGGTTTTGGATGTGGGGCGAGGGGCCTTTTTGATGGCTACTACTTTGGATTTGGACGGCTTGATACCCTCGGGTGTGATCCTGAACCCTAAGAACTCGACCTCGGTTTCGAAAAAAACACATTTGTCCTTCCTCAGTCTCAGCCCCGCTTTCTCGAACACAGTTAGTACTTTGTCCAATCTCCGTGCCAGTTCGGCCTCACTCCCCCCTGTTATTAATACGTCATCAAAATAAGGTAACACCCCCTCCAGCCCCTTCAGGAGGCGTTCCACAAGCGACTGAAAAAGGCCGGGTGCCGAGTTCACGCCGAACTGTAAACGCGACACTTGGAACGCTCCTTTATGTGTGACTATCGTTTGTGCCGCGGCCGTGGCGGGTGTTACGGGAAGCTGCTGATAGGCTTGTGCCAGGTCGAGCTTAGCGAAACACTTTCCCCCATTTAGTCTAGCCAAAAGGTGGCTGACCACCGGCACCGGATAAGCATTAGGGCGGATCGCCTTGTTAATCGTACACTTATAATCAGCGCAAATGCGCACCTCCCCGTTAGCCTTCAGAGCTGTTACAATTGGAGTTTCCCACTCCGCGGAATCAACAGGAATAAGAATCCCCTGGCCCACCAATTTGTCCAGTTCCGCCTCTATTTTGTCCTTTAGTGCGAAAGGCACTCTGCGCGGTTTGAGTCTTATCGGGCGGACCTCCGGATCTAGGTCGAAGGCTACAGGGGGTCCCTTGAATTTTCCGAGTCCTTTTTCAAAAACGGCGGGATGCGCATCGCACACCGCTTGTATTGGGTCCACCCCCACTGCATGTACTCCCCCTATAAACAGGCCTAAAGGCTGGAACCACTGTGTCCCTAGGAGGCTACAACTCCCCCCCTTGAGGACAACTAAGGGCAGCTCCGCAGAGTGTCTCTTAAACTCAACCCGAAATTTCCCGACCCCCAACACCGGAATGCTGTTCCCCTGTACATCTCGTAGCGTGGACCTCAAAGTTTTAAGTTTGGGCCGCACGTGGGGGTCGATTTTTAAAAACTCTTTCTGGGGAATTATGGAATAGGAGGACCCCGAGTCAATTTCCATCCTGATGGGGGCCCCTTGTACTAGTACCTCAACGAAATAATGGGACTGTTCCGCGGACACACTGAGCACTGGGACGTCGTCCTCGCTGCTGTCCGAGACGCGGCCCACGCCGTCCTGCTTCCTCGTGGTCTGGACGCCATCTTTGGGCCTCGCTGAACGGTCCGGCCTGGTCGAACGGTCTGGTGACTGCCTCCGGCCCTCCTTCCGTTTTCTGCATGCCTTGGCGATGTGCCCCCGACGGCCGCAGGTGTAGCATTCGGCCTTTCTAAACGGGCACCTCGCACGCTCGTGGGCCGCTCCGCAACCATCGCAGCGGCGCCCCCCTTTTCGGACCTTCTGGACCTCCTCGCCGTCGCTGCTCTCTGAGGACGACTTTGAGGCCCGTTGAGTTGCGTGCACCGACCTTTCCGCCTTGCCGGCTCTGGGACGCCACTCACGCCACTGGTGCATCTCGTCCACTCCAGCATTCGTGGACTCTGCGGCTTCTGCGGCCTCGACGACCTCTGCCAGCGTGGGTGGCGGCTCCTTATTCATCAAGCTGCGCTGCACCTCCTTGTCTTTCAGGCCACACAGCACGCCGTCCCTGAGGGCCATTTCTAGGATGCTGCCCCATTTACAGGGGGCAGCGGCTACCCTCATGGCGGCCACGAATGCCTCGACCGACTCGTCCGGCGCTTGGACTCGCCTCCAAAACGCGCTCCGAGCGGGAAACATCGCCCTCGCGGGTTGGAAGCGCTCCCGTAGCAGCTTCATGATGTCGTCCGCCTTAAATTCGCTCACCTTCTTTGGAGCGATGATGCCCACCAGCGTCCGCTTGGTTTCCATTCCAAGCATGCGGGTGAGGATGGCCCTCTTCCTCTCCTCATCGTCTTCCTTGACTTTGAGCTCCACCAGCGCCGCATGGAAGTCCATCTCAAGCAGCTCCCAGTCTTGCGGTTTGGTGATGTTGAACCCGCTCTGTGCCCTGGCTGCTCCTTGGGAATCCATTGATCCCACCTTCGTCGCCAATTTAGTGTATGAAACTAAGGCACAGGACACAGCCTCGGGCTGGGTTAACTCAGGTTTATTGCATCGTGGACAGAGGGAACATGAGGTAATGGCGGATCAATAGCTCTTTATATACAGTAGGAATACATTTGAACGTGGTGCCATGGTAGCCCATTGGCTACTGTCTGCGTGACGTCATTGTGGGTCACGCCCTTCTTGTCCAGGTGTAGGTGGTGGCGGGAAAGCTTCCCGCGCTGTTGCCTTTGATGAGTTCGGACCAAGAGAGCTTGGACGCTCGCTGCTGCCAGCTGGTGGTCATTAGCTCGCGTCCTATTACAGGGTTTATATGATACAGCTGAAGGTTACATTGTTGCTATAGGCAAGGTTACATTGGCTCAGATACATTGTAATCCATGTGGAAGGTGAAACCATTAGAACACAACACAACCCAGAATAATTTCTGACAAAAATATTATTATTATCAGCATATTGGCAAATTGAACTTTTCCCCTGCTCCTTTGTGGAAACAAAGAGCCATGGGATCCTTTCACAATACAAATGCAAGAACAAGGCAATACCTTTATAAGATTACAGAGAAGTCAAACATTATGTGACCTTTTATGATTCAAGAACACATCTTCACATTTCTTGTGGATAGTGCAGGAAAATTATCAATGAAAGTTCCAAATGTTCATAGCAGATGTTCAAGCCAGGCCTTGTTTCCTAGAGGTGAATTAGAGAAAACAGCAGGCTGTTCACATAGCTGTTGGTTGGCTATCATCCACCACTCCTCAAACACAGAAAGCCAAGTACAGTGGAATCCCGGTTAACAAACGGCTCAGTTAATATAAAAATTGCATAACAAAAGGAAATCCATAGAAAATAGTGGCTTGGTTTACAAAATAATAATAATAATCTTTTGGAACAGATTAATTAGTTTTCAGGGCATTCCTATGGGAAACCACGTTTCGATTAAAATATTTTGGTTTTCAATACATTCCTATGGGAAATGCATTCAATGCATTCCTATGGGAAGTTCGGTTAAAGTAATTTTTACTGTAAGAAACATCCTGGAGAATGCATTAATTATGTTAACCAAGGTTCCACTGTATATGTATATGCCGCCTGCCCCTCCTGATGGCCTTCTTTTGAAATGGCTAGATTCTGTTTCACAATACAATGCAACACAAAAAAAACAAGTTCTCCATTATTTATTTATTTATTTATTTATTTCAATTTTTATGCCACCCACTCAGGTAAAAACCTGACTCAGGGCAGCTCATTTGAACCCAATACAGGGAAATTGAATCACCATGTCCCCACTAATTCAGGGGGGACCTACTGTAGGGCAACTTACTCCACTAAACAACAGGATTTTGGGCCATACGCCATACGAATGCTTTGTGTAGTGTAGAAGTAAACAACTTCACATTCCCACAGCTCTATCCGAAACTATTTTTTAAAAAAACAAAATTATCCTTCTACCCTGACCCACCCGAAAATATTTTGGTTTGGTGGACTTCTTCCATTAAGACAAAATATTTTTCCCCCTTCTCCATTAGTGGCGTCATGCAGAACAGGCATTACACAAAACTGATTACAGCATCAGAAAAGGTTACCCTAGGATTTGCACACCCTTCCATGTCTTATTATTTACTCCAAAGCTTCTAGCCAGTATGTGACGTTAGTCATAAATGAATGCTTCCATCATCTGTGCTTGTCAATAGAGCGTCCTCCTTTTCTCCATCTGCATCTGTTCTCTTCTGTTTGGTGGTTAACATACAGTTTTCTTCTGCCACAAGGACAGCACAAGGTGAGAACATCGGGCCAGCTTCTCCAATTCCGGAGTGTACCAGTACTTGTCCACAAAATGATCCACCAGCCAGTTCTTAGTGGGAGCCACTTCTTTTTCGAAGGCGTGAATCACACTTCGGCCAGTTTTGTAAAGGAAAATCCTGACCCACTTCATCTCTAGTTGATATAGTATTCCTTCACTGTCAGGTCATCGAAACACTTAGAAAGGGACAGAAATCCACAAGAGTCTTTGCTACGTTTAGAGTGTTCCAACCAAGGATCGTGCTCTGGCTCCCAGCCCTCCAGCCCTCTCAGGCAAAAAAAGCATTTTGCCACATGAGGTTCATTCACATTTGGACAATGGATAAAGCCAGCATTGGCCATATTTTCAGGACTACATTTGCAGGGCTTCTGGAAAGGCCACCATGTGAAGGTCTTCAAGCGGTTTTCATACTCATACATCTCTTTAAATTCAGACAGGTTCTTGGAAGTTGCATTGATGTCACTTAGACATCAGAGAACTGGGATTAAAATTCAGTTTATCCACTAAGTAGCATTAATTGTTACCAATTTTTTGAATCTGCTAGACTATTGTTTCCCAACTTTTGATTTTTGGACTTCAATTCCCAGAAGCCTAAGTCAATTCCACAAACCACAATGTATTGACTTAGGCTTCTGAGAATTGACGTCTCCCTATGGGGCATGGGCCCCACATTGGGAACCAATGTACTAAACCATTGACGATGTACTGAATCACATAGATAAAATTTAAAAATACAGTATACTTTTCTTTGCCTTTATGTGAAGTGTTGATTGAAACCATGGCTATAGGCAGTTTCTCAATTAATGTTACACACAAGGAAAAAAAGTAATTTTATAACACCAGCACCTAGCCCAGATGAGAAAGGAGCAGTTCTGTGAAGAAGACCTGCATCAGCCAGACAATACTAAACTTTGTTGAGGAGTTTTGGGTTACAAAGTGAGGAATATATGGAATCAGCATGCTTGACATCATGTTAATCACATTTGTTATTCCCAGTACCAAAGTGTTGCTGTGCAGTGTAATTGAAGTTCAAGAACAGCTGAAGCGCAAAGGTTCACCACCACTGCCATAGTCCCTGCTGATATTAAAAATAATGGGGCATGAACCCAGTGAGCCCTGGCTCCACTATATCACTGTTTCTGACATACACCCTTAATTTATATGTGTGTTAAGTACTCATAATATGCAAATTATTTCTCTATCTATTTCTCCCCAAAGGGAACTCAAAGGTGTGATTGAAAAAGAAGATGCAAAGCGAGAACTGTTATCCAGTCAATCCCGCCTAAATGAAACTCACTGCATCCACTGTCTGCATCCATTCAAGTTCCTTGTAAACAGTAAATGCCAGTGCTTAGACTGTCATCTCTATACTTGTAAGAGGTGTAGCCGCTACAATAAAAAAGAAAAAGGTTGGGTGTGCGACCCATGCCGCCTAGCTCGGTAAGTTGCCAAGCCAATGAACTGCGATGGTGTGTGTTTATGTTTAAATTACAATCCAAAGTCTATGCATAAATGGGGACTATCTTACACTTTTAGCATAGGAGGCAAGAATTCCTTGAGATTTTTTTTAAACCTACCCTCCTAACTTTACGAAGAACATCACTGTTGATTAATTGATTCATTCCTTTCTGTCAGGATCCTACAAATCCTTTATTCAAAATTGAATAGAAATTGGAAAGTAAGTACATGAGAAGGAAGAAAAACCATTTTACCCGATCTTTTAAGGTTTATTTTTTTTCCATTGATAAATGAGGTGAAATTATCATTATTACATTTTAATCCTATTTTCCATCCAAGGGTCTCAGGACAGCATAAATGTTCCACAAACTTTTATTTTTTAAAAATACATGGATTGGGGTTTGGCCCATTGATTGCCTGGGATCACATGCTAAACACTGGTACCAAACTGAATGGCCCTTATGATAGTTTGACATTATTTTAAGGTAACTATCAACTTCACCACTGTTTTTACTGAATATCTGACCTCTATCCCTCACAGTATCTTTTCTTGCAACTTTTCTGCAAGAGTTGAGATCAAATTTATACATACTTTTATCATTTGTTCATTAAAAGGAGTTTCTTTTAAGTGCGGAATATACTCAAGCCATCTGATCTCAATCTACAACGTTCCGTAGGAAGTATCATTTAAAAAAACAACTGGGAAGTTTACAACAATGCAAAGCATTTGCCAAAGGTAAAAAGGAACTTCTTCCTTTTGGTGATTGATTATGGACTTCTGCAAAATAAAGTAAAGCAATCACACTTCTCTCCTGCCCCATAGTGCTTAGTGCACTCTCAAAAGTTAATTAGCATTTTGCCCAATGTGCCAGGTACTCATTTTACCAACCACGGAAGGATGGAAAGCTGAGTTAACCTTGATCCTCTGGTCAGGATCAAACTCACAACCTTTTGGTTGCGCTACAGCAGTTTAACCACTGCACCACCAGGGCTCTTATCTCTGATACCACAGATAAGTGTAGTACAGCACCAAACCCATCTGCTTCATGGACACCAATGGCTAAGGTTGAGGGAAAGTTTTCTAAACACCTAAAGTAAAGGTAAAGGTTTCCCTTGCTCGAAAGCCAGTCATATCCGACTAGGGTGCAGTGCTCATCTCTGTTTCTAAGCCGAAGAGCCAGCGCCGTCTGCTTCTGCATACGTTTCTATGGTCATGTGGCAGGCATGACTAGACACCGGAGCGCACGGAACGCTGTTACCTTCCCACCGAAGTGGTCCCTATTTATCTACTTGCAATTTCTTGCTTTCGAACTGCTAGATTGGCAGGAGCTGGGACGAAGATGGGAGCTCATTTCCGCCCTGCAGTACTCAGGAATCGACCTGTTGACCTTCCGCTTCCCAGTCAGCGTCTTAGCCACTTGAGCCACTGCAGTCTCTCTAAATACCTATCAGACTCTAAATCAGAAGAGGCTAGGCTAAGCCTAAGGAGAAGATAAAACAACCTTGCCAAATTGAAGAATACTGAAGAGTTTCTCCCACCAGGATTCTGGCTAGACCATCTGGAAACCACTTCATATGCTCTGAAACGTAGATCAAAGAATAATTAAGTAAAATGAGGCTATTTGGACACTGGACAAATATTCTAGGAATGTGGAGAAATTCAAATCAATGCAGCATTTATGTGTATGCAATTTATGCCCCACCAAATGTCATTGTTGACTGCAACTTGTATTTTATTTATTTATTCATTAGTTCACTTTCTATACCACCCAGTTGGCTAGGGCAACTCAGGGTGGTTCACAATCATAAATAAAAACATAGTTTAAAAAACTGATTAAAATTACGCACCCACTAAAAAGGGTGCAGAGACCGAAGGGGACGGAGTTTCACTACACCAGCCACCCAGTGGAGGTCCTTCCACCTGCACCCCATACTTGGCCTGTCAGCCAGGTTTTAAGTTCTTTTCTGGAGGGCAGCAATTCCATCTGGAGATGTAACTCTGTTGGCAGGAGGTTCCAGAGAGTTGGTGCAGACATGGAGAAGGCCCTCCTCCTTGTGCTAGAGAGGCGAGCCCCTCTAGCCGATGGTACAATAATACAGAGCCCCTCCGGTCTGCTCTGGTTGGACGGACAGACGTCTTTAGGGCAATGCGGTCTCTTAGGTATCCTGGCCCACTACCATGTAGGGCTTTAAATGTCAAAACAGGCACCTTGAATTGCACCTGGAGGCAAACTGGTAACCAGTGCAGCTCCCGAAGCAGTGGTGAGGCATGGGCATAATGTCCATACCCCATCACCACCCGAGCTGCCACGTTCTGGACCAGCTGTAGCCTCCGAATGGTCGTTAAGGGCAGCCCCGTGTAGAGCGCATTACAATAGTCTAGTCTTGAGGTGACCAGAGCATGAGTGACCATGAGCAAGGAGTCCCTGTCCAGGAACAGGCGCAGCTGGTGAATTAGCCGGAGCTGTGTAAAAGCCCTCCTGGCCACGACTGCCACTGTTCCTCAAGCAGCAGCCACGAGTCCAGGAGGACCCCTAAGTTATGCACCAGGTTTGTCTAGGGCAAAACAGCCCCATCCATGAATGCATTTTTTTCCTTAAGCAGGAAAAATGTCACTGGTGTGAATTTAACTAAGGTGGATCCCTGCTTTCCATGAAGTGACCCACACACTATGATCACAGAGCCATCTCCTGCGGCACACATGAAGCGTGACGTGCAGGATTTAACACCCAGACTGCAATGGACTGCCACAGCCTTCAGGATATGGATAAGATGCGCCTTCACAGCCAGTCCATCTGGCATGGCCTCTTCCACCTCCATGACCATTGGGAATTAGAGTTCCTCCTCTGCTCATTTTGCCATTGTGCCCAATATGATGGTTTCCAGTGGCATTTCCTCCATTGAGGGGGCCATCACCCCACCAAGTGTACAAAAGAATATATAGCAAATGACTGAAAATGCACAATTAAAATAACTTGATTTTGATTTAAAAAACAGTCTAACCTTTAAAACATTTTAATTAGTTTCAAATTGTTATATTTCACGTATGTCCATAATTTAAAACTGTGTAACACTCGGATAGGAATAAATAAAATAAAATGTCAATAATATCAAGTTCCAATGATTTGGTTACTAAAGCCCTTCCTTTCCCTACAATACATTTTAGAAATAAGCATACATCACACATGTTTAGGGCAGTCACACATAGAAGAATGAGGCTTCTGTAAACCAAGATGTTGGTCTTTATGTGACACATTATCCCTGCTGCTTAACATATAAGAACATAAGAACATCCTTGCTGGAACAGGCCACAGCCCATCCAGTCCAGCATTCTGTCTCACACAGTGGCTCACCATTTGCTTCAGGGTATTCCCAAGTAGATGCCTTCACCTGCTTAGGATTCCCTGGAAATGGCATTGAGAGATATCCTGCCTATCTCTCCAACCCCAAGGTTGTTCTTAGGTATCCATAATTATAGCCATTGATACACTTGTCCTCCATGAACTTGTCTAATCCTTTCTTAAAGCTGTCAAGACTGACAGCTGTCACCACTTCTTCTGCTTGACATGTGTTTTCAGCACAAGACACCTGAAGAGGAAATCTTGCATGATAAAGCAAATTTGCCTGTGTGATATCCAGAACAGGGTTCATGGTCTGGTCCAGCTCTTCTGCATGTATTCATAGAATCATAGTCAACAGTAAGATGTGTTAGGGGATGTAAGTCTTCGCCTCACACCCTAACTGGTTGCAAGGCATATTGTGTCTGTGATGCATTTAAGGCCCTACTGCATGGGCACACAGGTGTTGGGACTTTTCCCTGGTGTGCTCTGTGAGTCACTGAATTTAGGTCAGAGCAGGATTGCAGACCTTCAGCTACAATGCTCAACTTTCTCTGCTGACAGTCTGGGCGAAGACTCCTGCATGTTCCAGAACCAGCTACAGTGACTGAATCTTTACACTGATCCTGAAGATGGCATTTGCCTGATATGCCATCCATGCTTGTTGGACAGAGAAGGACTACTTGGGTTAAGCCTCCACCAAGTAGGACAGAGGCTGTAGAACTCTTTGGCATTGTCTGTAATTGCAGCTTGCATTTGCATTTACCCTGCTGGACTGGACTGCTACCAAACTGTATAGACTTGTATATAGCACAACTGGACTGTCTCAGTGAGGTTAACTGAGCAACCTAAGAGGACATATCTGTTTTGTGTTACAGTTGTTGCACTGTATATACTTGCACCTTTTGCTTCATGGGTAAACCTGCTTTGAGTTGTCCTTTTGCACCAAGACCTGTCTGCCTGTTTTTCTCACAAGGGACCACCTTGCCAGGTGCGCACATTTTGCTGGCCACTGCATACCACTCTGCTAACCGTTTAACATCAACAAGATGGTCATAGAACCATTCTCAATGGAAATGTTTTAACTGATTGAGGGCTTTGATAATTCATCCTGGATGGTGTATGTATTGTCCTCTTTTTCTTGTATTGGATAGGATTGCAAAGACTGGATCTCTGGAGTGGTACTATGAACATGTGAGATCTCGTTTCAAGCGTTTTGGAAGTGATACAGTGATGCGATCTCTCTCTGGAAGGTTGCCATATGGACAGAAAAATCCTGCCTTGATTGAAATGGACAAAAGCCTTGGTAAGAGTCTCTCAGTAATTCTCAGTTGAGTTTTCTGAAGATTCTTCAAAATGTTGCATATTGAATTAGCTTTTACCACACCTCACTAGCTGTCTCTGAGTAACCAGTCTGTTCCACACATCTGGAGTTAGTAGCATGACTTCCAAGCTAGACAGTGGTTTTCCAGCTGGCTTGATTCCCTGCACATTTGCTTTTAGAAATTAATCACCATTGGTGCGTACTTAGGAAAAATTGCAATGAGCTGTCTGTCCTTAATTCTAAAATTAGGGATAATCTCTTGAAACAGAGATGCAGTATTTTAAAGTTCATGCAGCCTCATTTTGGATGACTGGTCTTTGGGCTGCAATTGCAGATAGCAACCCATTCTGTGATCAGGTTTTTCACTGATATTTTAATAATTTTAAGAGTAAAACTTAATCTTTTCTGCAGCATCTGGATCTGGTTTCTCATCAGGAAAAGATAGTAGGCTATGCAGAAAATGAGTCAAAACTGTACAGCTGTTTTTGGGTGACTCCAGATGAGGCTTTTGTTGCACAACTGTTTCCCTTATTTTTTGCAGTTCACAGGGGGGGTCCAGATGGTGTCATCTTCCATTTATTATTTTCCCATGCTTTCCCACAACATCTTCTGTCTTCTTTCTTACAAAAAAAGTCAAGATTTTTTAAAAAAACTTATTATGGTGTTGTGTAACATTCTTCTTAAGCAATAAAACATAGCTGAAGATTTCACCAGAAATGTACTTCATAAGAAAGAATTTTGGCTGTAAAGTTGAAAGAATGTGAGGTCAGCAGCAATCTATCACGGATCCTTGTTGCCTACTTAAGTATAATCCTGGTATAAATATGACTGTTGTCATATATTAAAATATATGTCTGATTTTAGCACCAGAAACACTGTGCTGTGTTCTTCTGCCTGTACAGTTAGTTCTAAAATATTGCCCAAACTAGGAATTTATTCTCTACCTGTTAAAGTTTAAAACTGTAGATACATACCTGTAAATACATGCAGTAGTTCTTCATAGCTGGGTACTTGCAACAGTTCTGAAACAAAGGCATTGGATTAATAGCTTGGGGTCTCTTCTAGCTCTGTTGTAAGAAAAAAGTGATGGTAAGGCAAAAATATAGTAGGGGGGGGGGAGAGAGTTTAAAAAAATGGAAATCACCATGAACACTGTTTTGAAAGGTTTTGTAGCAGTACTTCAAAATGCATATCATTTGGTTGCCCAGTTGAGCAAAAGAAGTGGATATGTACTGTATCCCAGCATCAGTGAGCTTCTATGTAATGATTGTCTCTCTTTTGTTCAAACTGATAGCTTCCCATTGCTTGATATCTGTGAATTTAGTATCATAACTGCCAAAGAAGATGGCAGAGATTTGTAATCACAATTAATTACTCTTTTTTAATTCACATTTTGGCACGCAACAGCCAGCATGCCATTTTCCTGATAAAAATTATACATTCTCATAATTGTATTAAGAGAAAATATAATTGACACAGCTAGTATTTGGACTTTTTCTTCATGGAAAAAGTAACCATTTTGTCTAGAATGATGGGATAGATTTTTTTATTTTGTAAAATGGAACAGGAGAAAGGATTGAACTACCACCACCCAATGATCAAGGATGAGGTGCACATCCACAGCTGCTGTTTGTCAACACATCTAATGACAAATTTCAGCTAGTTTGACCTGTATTTGAAAGGCATTGCAGATGAAATTTGGAGAGAAGTAAAACCAGCCTCCTAGTAACTCTTTGATCCAGATTTGTTGTATATTCCTGACAAACCAATTAGTGATAACAAACTTCTGCCTCTGTGGGGTTGGATTCTGAGAGAATATTTTGTCTACTTTACATTCTACATCAGGAGTTCTCAACTTTTGTAAGCCGAGGTCCGGGTCATACACCTTAGACAGCTTCAAGAGCCGGATGGCCATTTTGCCCTTCCTCCACCACATGGCACTTCCTGATGTGGTGGAGTGAGTGGGAGGCACACGAAATGGTGCCATGGGCCACATCTGGCCTGCAGGGTGCAGGTTGAGAATCCCTGTTTTACATTTAACACTTATATGGTGCAAAAAAAAAGTGAAACTGAGCCCAATGATATTTCTCTACTTGTATAGACTCTTCTTGGATTAGAGGCTATTGAGCTATTACAAAATCAATTTGTCTAGCACACTATAAAGCATTTTGTAACTTGGCTTATTATTGTTTCCCTCTTACTTAAGCTTTCTTTGATCGAGTCGCATATTTCAGCTGTAGTTGGAACATAATGGCTTTTTGTTGGATTTCTTGGGACACACTGGCTTTAAACATATTTTAAGAGAGGCATTCTCCCCTGCGGCCAAAGATTTTTGTTGGTTGAATTATATGGATCTGTTTATAATTCTGTGTTTTGTTTTCTTGTCTCCTCCTCTTCATACTTTTTTTTTGTCAAATGACATACCAGCCCATCAGAGTGTAGGAAAGTTATTGTATAATGAAGACCTTCAGACACTTTGACAGCTTGCAGACACAACTTGTGTTACTAGATAAGTTATTGGAACCTGTGTTCAGTGTGTACTCATGTAGACTTCTCAGAGAGATCTATTATAAACTAAACATGCCAGCATCTACAATTGGACACATAGAACAAATAAGGATGGTAAGCAAGCTGTTGAGTACTCTGGAATTCTTCACCAAACTGAATTGTAATCAAAGAAGAGGTGGGAAAAAGTTGGATGAACTCAAAGTACAAAATCTAGCTGTAAGGTCTGTATCTAGATCTGTGGTTCCCAATGTGGGGCACACACCCCAAAGGGGGGCAGTTTGATTTTTAAGGGGGACAATTAGAGAATGAGTTATTAACAGTGAATGCCCTTTTAGGATTCTTCCATATAAATAGGAATTCATTTTTTGAATAATAAGAATTAATTTGTCACAGGGGGAGGGAATCAGGATTTTGGTGCTGCTTAGGTGGTGCATGGCTTTAAAAAGGTCGGGAACCACTGATCTAGATTGAGTTTTAAGGCAGAGACTGCAGAGTGATTGAATTAATCTTAGCTAGGTGCTGTAGGTTCTGTAACTTGCAAGTATTAGATTATGACTAGGATTTTAGTTGAAAGAAGCAAGGGTTGATGCCCATTTTTAAACACAAAAATAAAACCATTATGAAAAACATTCAGACTTAACAATAATTATACGTTGGTGAAGAATACATTGAGCTCTCTGGCTGGCTGGCTCAGTGGTTTAGGTATCTGGCTGCTCCCCACTGTGCTTCCTGTGTAGACAAGGGCAAGCTGCACAGTCTCAGGGCATTCTCAGAAGAAGGGAATGGTAAACTACTTCTGTGTAAATAAAGAAACAAACAAATTAATAAATATTCTCTACCTAGAAAGCCCTGGAAAGGGTCACTATCAGTCAGGATTGACTTGATAACAGACAATTATTCATGAGAATATGTTATCATGGAAAAGAGTTCACTTTCTTGCTCTCTTGTAAGCACATCTTTTCTCAAAACCTTTCAAGCCCAATAACAAAAAGATACCTGGCCAATAGATGGCAGCATTAAGCAGTTCTACAGGTTCCCAATCTGAAAATAAGCTGCTGTTTACAATACACATGCCTCTCTGAGTGTGAAGTGGCATTTGAAAAATTTTGATTCATTGGAAACAACCAGTAGTCATTAAGGAAGATGATTCTTTCAAGTGTATCGAGTCATACCAATGATTCTGTGTGAATGTCTACTATGCAACATTTCTGTAAAAAATACCTCATATACTATCTGAATTGTTTCTTGTAGTCAGCTAATGTTGAATGTTGGGCTGACATGACCTTTCTAGAATTGTGCTGTGCATGTAGTAGATTTAAGAACTATGTATCAATAAAATTGAAAATAGCTATTTCTAAGTGGAAGAAAATTTTTCAATGTCTAAAATGTTTAGATTTTGTTTCTAGAAATTTTATTCTCAACACAGGGGGTAGGGAAAAGCCAAATGAGAAAATTCTCCGTTGACAGTTGACATTTGTTCTGTGTTGTCACTTTATTATCTGATCTGAAATAAGCTCTTTACTTTGACTAAAACAAGAGTTATTAATATTTACTAGAGAAATATCAGCTCCTAAAAGAATTTTCCTGCATGCTAAAAAAACATGTTCTGTGATACTGATACAGTATGCCGACAGTCTAGTTATGGAAAACCAAAGAATTCACTTGAGTCTCTGCAGGCCACAGTTAATTCAGGGACTCAGGGGAAGGAGAGATTGGCCTTGAGATGAAGGTGTTTCTCTTACTTTAAAACCATTTTAGCATGCTTTCACTTTCATTGGAGGGATCAAATTAGCTATTTTTCACAAGCATTGTGAAAACATTGTTTTTCCTTAGCATATGGTGCAACAAACTACAGTGGAACCTTGTATAACAAATGCATCATAAAATGAAAAAACCGTACAACAAAGAGAATTTTGGAACAAATGGGTGCATTGTACAACAAAAATCTCTATGGGAAAAATTATACAACAAAATGTTTCTTTGTACGATTTTTCCCATAGGGATTTTCATTGTACGATTTTTCCCATAGAGGTTTTTGTTGTATGATACATGCATGATACAAAAAAAATTGCATAACAAAGTGCCTTGTGGAACCAATTATTTTCATTATATGAGGTTCTACTGTATCTGTCTTGCAGTATTTATCACTGTGCCTGCCACATGTATACTGAAACGTCTGCAAACGCAGACAGCACTGGCTCTTTGTCTATAAACAGAGATGAGCACTGAACTCTAGAGTCGGATACAACTGACTTTTGAGCAAGGGTGCTTTACCTTTACTAAAAAAAAATCACATGAATGGCAGGTACAGTAAACTGATTTTAATAAGACAAAGGAAGAGACATAATTATTAGGGTCCATTTACAGAAGGAAAGAGTCATTCAGAATTTTGTTGGCCACTGACAAGAATTCCTATCTCGAATAATAAAGGAGAGGAACTGGATAGATTTAGATTTGTGTATGTACAATGCTGTATTTTTCACATTTGTAGTTTTTAAAAAAAATCTATTTTTTTCTTTATATATATATATATATATATATATATATATATATATATATATATATATATATATATATATATATATATATATATATATATATATATATATATATATATATATATATATATATATATATATATATATATAATTTAAAATGTAATTTCACACCAATTTCCTCTTCTTCCAGATCTTCCGGACAGCGTATATAGTTTGCCAGACATGAACAGTAAGTTGACTTTTTAAAAAATGAGATAAAAGCGGTGGTGGGATTCAATTTTTTTTACTACCTACTCTGTGGGTGTGGTATGGTGGGTGTGGCCAGGAGGAAAGCCCTGTGTTGCACCCCAATTAGGACTCCTTCAGTTTAAAACTTGGATGGGCGAGGCCAGCCAGAATTTCTGCTACCGGTTCTGGCAAACTGGGGTGAACCTGCTGATGCCCACTACTGGATAAAAGTCTTCTGTAGTGTTTGTGTGAGAGACAGAGGAAGGCATCAAATGTTGTCATTCATTGACAATTTTAAAACTGCTCTCCACTTTTTAAAGTGTGAGCATTGTTTAATGTTATTAAAAGGCATGAACATTATTTTTTCCAGTTAAAAAAAAACACAAATGTCTGTGTAAGACCAAAAGCTTATATCATAGCACTCAACTTATAAAGAGCCTTTCAAAACTCTTCTTTTGAATTGACTATTTAAAATTGTTGTCACACAGGAACCTGGCTACTCAAGTTGTCACTCCTCACTGCAGTTCCTTCACAAATAGGAATGTAGTAGAGAGAGGGAGTGTGAGAAAGCACAAGTATAAGATCTTCCTGCATTGAGCAGAGGGTTGGTCTTGATAGCCTTGTAGGTGATACCAACTCAAATATTCTGATTCTATGAGAGCAGCAGTCCCCTCTTCTGCTGAAACATCACAGTAATAGATGGACTCTCCTTTGTAGTGAGGTGGGATATGAAACTCTCTGAGTGTTGCCTTTGCCTGAATCTCACTTCCCTTTCTTCTCATCTATAGAGTTGCATGAGTTTCAGTTTTTTTCTGCCTGGATGTTTATGCATATTTGTATATATGCCTGTTCTGTATGTATTTTAATGCCCTTTCCTCAAGTTACTCATTTCCCCTCACTGAGTGGAGTGTGTGTTTTGTCCAAGCTATTCACATGTTAAAAGTGTGAGCATTGTTTTGTTCAAGGATTATTTCTCTACAAATATTTGTAAGCCCACAAATTTGCAGAATTTTGAGGCAAGGTATGCTTTTTCTGGGACTGCAGTGGTCCAAGTTGCTAAGATGCTGACTGGGAGGCGAAGGTCAACAGTTCGATACCAGAATACTGTAGGACGGAATGAGCTCCCGTCTTTGTCCCAGCTCCTGCCAACCTAGCAATTTGAAATCAAGAAATTGCAAGTAGATAAATAGGAACCACTTCAGTGGGAAGGTAAACAGCACTCCGTGCACTCCAGTGTCTAGTCAAGCTTGCCACAAAAATGGCAAGCGCTGGCTCTTTGGCTATGAAACAGATGAGCACTGAACCCTAGAGTCAAATACGACTGGCATTCAAGCAAGGGTGACCTTTACCTTTACCTATGCTTCTTCTATCAACAAGTCTTCAGAAGTATGAAAATTTACTTTTCTTTTTGCTGTCAAATCCATTCCTGGAGTAAAGTAATAGTGCTGTTGCTCCTGACACTTTTATCTTCTGGCACCCTAACATTTATTTTATTGCCCTGAAATCATTCCTATGAAAGGGAGGGTGCTGTTTGGACATTTCAGTATACATTCACCTCTGTGGTCTGTTCTAGGCCTTAAAGGTGACGAGGATGAAGCCAACAGTCTTGGGGTGAAATCAAGACTACAAATAGAATCTCAATACATGCACGCCACAGCATTTAGTTGGCATATTTTGCAATTTTGTAGCAAACTTTGTGGAGGCTGGTGCTCTTGCTTTGGCCTTACTGATACCTGGTCCGGTCCTTGAGACCGTAGGATGGCTGGTGCGGATGCGAAGATAGGCTGACTTGCCTGGTGGGAGCATTGACCCAATTCGGAATGGAAATTAGGGGACATAGACCCAAAATCATAAACCCGTTTGTATGAAGATGGAGCAGGGAATCACTCTAACTCAAAATCTAAAACAGTGGGAGAAAATGTGAACATAATTCCCTCCTTTGATTATTTTGAGTAGGGGGCAACTGAACAGAAAATTTCCTCATTTCATTTGGAGTAGAGGTAGACTCAAAAACAGGAGAATGGGGGGCTCCAGAGATGAAATCATAACCCTGCTTTTCTCTGGGGTGAGTGGGGGAACACTCTACACATACCCCCTCCCCCGATCCTGAAACTCAAAAGATGAATTACCATGTTCCTGTGGAGCCTCAACTGGTTCTAAACTACTCAGCTGTGTGCTGTTCTCATCTCCCCCTTGGGATAAGCAGGTGGGGGACTACTCTAATGTGGAATCTTTTTGAGCGAAATCTCCCTGTTCCTCCTGAGAGTCTGTTACCTGGTGCCTTAGTTGATCAGCATGCCGTGTCCATAATAAACCACTGTCCGTTTCCACCCTATACGACACTGGACCTGCTTGATCCACCACAAACCCAGGGACCCAAGTAGGACCAGCAGCCACATAATTTCGCAATGAACGGGATCTCCAGCTGAAAATACCTTTTTGTGTTGGATCTCTACATTGACACCTCTATCCTCCACCCTGGAGGGATCCAACCTGTCAAGTAACAAAGCAGATTTCCTGTGCATAAGCAGCTCAGCTGGAGATACCCCCGAGGCCAGGGGGTTATTCTATAAGTCATTAAGAATTGGCAGAGTTGTAACTCTACATCCCCCTCCCCCATGCAGCGCAGCACCTCTTTTGTGGTGCGAACCTGTTGCTTGACCTGGCCATTGCTGGCAGGGTGAAATGGGGCAGCCGTAATGTGCCAAATAGTGTTCCATTCGAAAAACGCTTGAAATTCAGAGGAAGGGAAAGTTGTGGCATTATCAGAGACCAGGATATCTGGTAGTCCAAAAGCACTGAACAGCCTGTGTAAATGTTTAATGGTCACTGATGATGAGGTACTTGGCACAGGAATTACCTCCAACCATTTTGAAAATGAGTCAATCACCAACAGAAACAATGAGCCCCAAAAGGGGCCAGCAAAATCTATGTGAAGGTGCGACCATGGCCCACAAACTGAGTCCCATTCCCAGGAGGGAAGTCTGGACTACTCAAGTCTGGAACTTTGACAGCTAGCACAAGTGCCAACCAACTGTTCAATATCCTGATCGACCTGTGGCCACCAGAAGAAACTGCACGCTAACGCTTTGGAATGCACGATTCCTGGGTGGCTTATGTGCAGGAGCCTGAGAAATTCAGAATGAAGTGAGGCAGGAATGATTACCCTCTGGCCTCATAGCAAACACCCCCTCTCGAGCGACTTTAGACAAATGGGCCAAATGGCTGGGACAAGGTCAAAATCAACAGGGGGGTGGGGCTACATAGGTTCCTAGTCCTTTCCTGAAAAACTCTGGGTGTGCGTTACACACGTCCAGCACTGGATCGGCGGTGAGAGCATTGATGCCTGAGAGTCTGATTCCTAGAGGCTCAAACCATTGGACCCCCAATAAACAGTTTGTTCTCTGTTTGACAACCACTAGGGGCAGTTTTGTGGAAATGTTTTTGAAATTGACAGTGAAAATTTCCAACCCCCAGTACTGGAATCGAGCACCCCTGGACATCCCGCAAGGATGTTTTGAAGGCCCTCAATTTGTGCCGCGAGGCAGGGGGAATCCAAAGGAATTCCTTCTGGGGCAGGATTGAATAGGATGTCCCTGAATCTACCTCCATTTTTACTGGAACTCCCTGGAGCTTTAACTGCGAAGAACCGGCTGGACACACTTGACACTTGGCTCCAGGGTGGCTCCGCCGACGAGATCTTCAAGACTAATCAGTGGAACCTCTGAGCTAACCGGTGTAAAATTACACTATCAGGGTTGGAAACAAATATGTTATTTTCCAACAGAGCATGATATCAGGAAAGAGGTTATATGACCCATGAAGCTGATTTATACTGAGCTCAGAAACATTTATACCAAGTGGCAGTAGGTTCAAAGTCTCACACAGAGGTTTTTTCTAATCTTTCAATGATAGTCTTTTTCACTAAAATACTTTTAATTAGGGGTAAACGTCAGCCATTCGTATCCGATTCTAGGGTTCAGTGCTCATCTCTGTTTCATAGCCGAAGAGACGGTGCTGCCTGCATTTGTAGACGTTTCCATGGCATTTCCTTACATGTGGTAGGCATGCCTAGACACCGAAGTGCACAGAACGCTATTTACCTTCCCACTGAAGTAGTCCCTATTTATCTACTTGCAATTTCTTGCTTTTGTACTGCTAGGTTGGCAGGAGCTGGGACAAAGGTGGGAGCTCATTCCATCCTGCAGTACTGTACTTGGGTTTTGAATCCTCCCAGTCAGCGTCTTAACCACTTGAGCCACTGCAGTCCCTTTAATTAGTGGTAAAAGCAGTTAAATCTGAAACTTTTTGAAAAGAAAGCATACATTTTGACATTAAGGCTTCTCACCCACTTCTCAAGCACGACTGATATATGGTTCAACAAACATTGGCACATGCGTCTTTCCTGTCCAGGTGATTACCAGTTAGGTGTCGCCAAGAGTGACAGTGACAAGGATGAAGCCAACGATACTATTGATGATGCAGAAGCTCAGCGCTATGTGAGGGTAAGAATCTTAGGGACAAGCCTTCTTTCATACATTAATGGTTATGTCACATAGCTGGGCCTTCTTGGGTGAAGGTTGCTTTCTTTCTCTGTTGCCTTAAATTTCTGATATCAGCCTCTTTTCTTATGGAATCCTTTCAACAAATCATTGTTCTATGACTATGCTCCATTATTTCAATAATCACAAAGTCACCGAAAGATTTGAACAGATGTGGTATATTTCTATATAAAGGGAGAATTCACAATTTTGGTACTCAATAACCACTGGGATTAAGAGTGCAAAAGCCTGTTAAACTGTTTGAGCAGATAACTGGTCCATTTTTAAGTGTGTATACATGCATAAGCACAGTAACCTACCCTGGAATAATTCCCCCAGAGAGTGAAAAGCAATGGTATACAGATGGCTAAGCCTTCCTATCCAGAAACATTACACTATGAACTTGTTAATGAGCAAAATAATGCAACAGTCCTTTATAGAACCAAAAATTACAATAATTTCCATGAATACAAAGGGGGCATCTCTTTATTCAAAGTGAAATTCTTGGCTTCACATTGCCATTAACAGAAGTGTGACAACTTTTGTGTCCAAGACACTCACAGAAGAACTGTTCACCATTGGTCAAATATTCCTGCAATGTACCCTATTTGCTGGCATATAAGACTCATTCCCCCCCCTAAAAATACATTTGGAAAATGGAATGCATCTTGTACTGTATATAGTGGCGTATGGTGGCCTATTTTGGTAACAACAGGGTGCATTTTATACTCCGATGCATCTTAGATACAGCAAATGCAGTATATAGTTGAGTCCCCAGAAACTGTAAGGAAATGCCATTTTTGACAGAGCAGGTATTACAGTCCTCTCAATGGCCAATACTGAAGAGAACAGCATAGAAATCTTGGTTGAACTGGCTATAATAACATTGATCACCTACTATATCATTTTGCATTAAGAAACCATCTAATTTGGAAAACCAAAAACACTCAATTTTGGGTAGAAGATTTTATCAGCCATAATAGTATTTTGGGCTAGGACCATGATGACAGAATAGCAAAAACATTTTAAAATGGAGAGAATCACATATAATGTGCTTTTTTTAAATGTTGAATTGGCTGGGATTGTCACACTGGACACTAGAGGTTTTAGTAAATTACACTTGAAATTAAGTTATGCAGCACCAACCCATCGATTTCATGAACACCAGCCACATAGACAGTGGGTAAAGTTGAGGATATGTTTTCTATACATATCTCAAGCTCTAAATAGTAAACCTATGTAGAGCAAAAATGAGGCTAGGTAAAAGCTGGAACAAATTGAGCCAGAAGAGACTCTTCTTAATAAGATATTGTGCAAAAATTGTGTTATGTGAAGGGCATGCAACAGAACAATCTTTTTTACCTCAAACCTAATAAATGTTATTCTTTTTAAAAACCCTTTAATGCCCCATACTCCACCAGGACAGAACACAAGAACTAGAAACAACAATTTCTGAGCATAATAAGGCAGTTCAATTTGTTAGACACACCAGACTAAATGAGAATGGTACAGCAAGCCATATACTACATCCACAGGAACAATATTCCAGTACTTACCTGTTCAGGCAAAAAAAAATCAATTTTGCAAAAAACACAGCACTGAATGGCACAAGAAATTCACCTGTCCTGTTGCATTAGAGGGGGACAAATGCAACTAGCCACAGAATGTCCCCAGGAACATTACATATTCCAGGTAGAAAACTGATATTACAGATAAATCGTTTTATGGCATCTAAAGGACAAACAAGTCTAACTTTGGTGAAATTTAGCCCACTTTAACTTCTGCAGGCATCTGAAAGCTTATCCCTGAGAACTCAGGTACCACCATTAGGTATAGAATAGCTGAAATATATTCTCCATCTTGGGTCTCATTGACTCAACAGCCTGGTTACTGGGTGCACAATAACCTCATGCTCCTGTGTTCCAAAACGATCTTCCATTTCCAGCAGTTTGGGTAACCAGTTCTGGTTACTGGATCTGAGCCATTTGTAATGCAGTGCTGGGGCTGAACATGAGTCACTAACTCCAGTGGCAGAGATTTTAGTGGTGAGGACCTATTGATATGGCAGCTGGTCTTCCTGCCTTTGGAGGTTTTATGCACAAGGCAAACAGTGTGCCTGGGAAAGTGGAGGCATCCCTCTTACTATGCCCCATATATTGTTTGTATGCTTGCCTCAAGTATTACTGTACAGTGGAACCTCAGTTAATAAATGGCTCAGTTAACATAAAAATTGCATAACTAAAGGAAATCCAGAGTTTATGGAATTTTTTCCGGAATGGATTAATTGGATTTCAATGCATTCCTATGGAAAAATTGCATTCAATGCATTCCTATGGGAAATCCGGTTAAAGTAATTTTCACTGTAAGAAATGTCCCAGAGAACACATTAATTATGTTAACCGAGGTTCCACTGTGTATGTATATGCGTCCTTCAGTGCCCGGCTTCGCCTGGGCAGTGGGTGGGTGGGTGTTGGAGGCCCCTCCATGGAGCGTACCTGGCTGGGTGCAAGCGATCCATGACAGAGAAGGGGTCCGCACCGCCGTGCCTTCCGGAGGTAGGACTGCCGGGTGACTGGGTGCATTATGGTGATGTGTGTGCGCTCATGTGGGCCTGTGGCGGTGGCCTCACGGGCGGCAATTGTCCCGATGGCGGGCGGTGTTTGCGGCGGGGGCATTGTGGCATTGGCTGGGTGGGCAAGAGCATTGGGCACAACCAGGCACCAGGTTGCGACGCATGTACGCTCGCGTGCGCACGCTCACCACTAGCAGCACCAGTCACCTGGCTGTGACGCCTGCATGCAAGCATGCTGCAGTCACGATCCTCATTGGTGGGGCTTATGCCCCACCCACAGCTTCCGGAACCCCCTTTGACCAGTGGGACATGTAAGGTAGGCCTTGTCCGGTTGTCAGAGGGGTGGGTTGCAGAGTGGGGGACTGCATCCAGGACATACGAACGTACGTCCTTGCATTATATTTATAGATTTATTTATTTATTGAACTTATATCCCGCCCTTCTAGGAAAAACTTTCCTTCTCAGGGAGACTTACAGCATAAAATTCAAAAATACAAACCAACACAAATATTAAAATTTTCATATAAACCCCTCAAAACCCAAACACCCTAATAAGAATTTTGGAAGCAGTGGGGCCGTTGATAAAATATTGCCAAAGGCCTCTTTAAAAAGGGAAATTTTCAATTGCTTTTTAAAAATATGGAGAGATGGTACCAGGTGCAGCTCCATTGGGAGGGAACTCCACAGCATTGGTGCCACCACCGAGAAGGCCCTCCTCCTAGTCATGGCCTTCCTAGCTAAACTCGAGGTCAGGACCTGGAGCTGCATCATCATGGAGGAGCGAGTGTTGCAGGCTGTTGTCTTGAGGGTAAGACTTTCCACCAGGTAGGAAGGTACCAAACCATTTAGGGCTTTGAAAGTTAGAACTAACGCCTTGTACCTGATTCGGAAAGAAACTGGGAGCCAGGGCAGCCTTGCCAAGGCTGGGGAAATATGATCACATTTTCTCATTCACATTCTGAACTTGTTGGAGCCTCCGTAACAGACACAGGAGAAGCCCCATGTAAAGAGCATTACAGTAATCAATATGAGAGACTACCAGTGAGATAACTAGTGTTATGTGAGATCATTTGTCCAAGTAGGGACGCAACTGAGCAATCTGGTGCAGTTGGAAGAAAGCGACTCTGCATACCGCCACAATTTGCACCTCAAGGGTCAAATGGGGATCTAATAGGACACCTAAGTTGCAAAGCTGGTCTCTAGGAGTGAGAGCCATCCCTCCCAACCTAGGGGCCAGATCACCCAGTTAGGCAGACGGACCCTCCAACACCAGAACCTCTGTCTTGTCAGGGTTCAACTTCAGCTTGTTAACTCTGGTCCATTCCATTATGGCCGCTATGCAGTCGTCTAGGTACCGGACTGCATCCACTGCCAAGGATGACAAGGAAAGGTTGAGCTGAGTGTCATCCGCGTATTGGTGGCACCGCACTCCAAATCCTCAGATGATCCTTCACAGTGGCTTGACATAGATATTAAATAATAATGTGGAGATAATAGACCCCTGGGGAACAAGGAGTGGACTCCCTAATCTGGATTCTTTGGGAACGACCAACCAGGAACGAGCGAAGCCACTGTAAGACAGTGCCTCAAGGTTCCACTGTATATAGAATAGCCCTCAAAAGCCATAATAGCTTCTTCCATAGAAAACAGGAGTACAAATAGCCAGGGAATTGCATAGAAAATCCACTGCTGCGCAAGAAATAGCAAGAGGAATGCTATCATTTTCTTGGAAACCTTGTGAAACTCTTTAACTATCTACTGTATTTCTGATGTGGCTTGGGTTTTTCTCTTATCCTGTGCTATCTAAGATGCGAAAGACAAAGCGCCTGCTGTCTGTCCATCCCTTAGATTTGGATATGGACTCAGATTATTCTGCTCAATCTCGTCGCCAGTCTGCACAGCTGTCTCCAAATGAAGGCCTTCAGGTATTAGGGAAATAAAAGTGGTGGTGGTGGTGGTGTGCATTTGTGTTTTCCTTTGCTTCAGGCTCTCATCTCCTTTCTCATCTGCTGCTTGAATTTTGATAGCTCAATTTGTAGCACAAGATTTTTGTTAAAGTTAAAAACACTTTAAGACAGGAGAAAGCTTTCCGTTGATTAGTTTGTCCGCATAGTTGTCATTCTAGTTAATAGCATACACTGTGTGAATTAGCTGTTCTAGGGCAATCTTCTAGTATTAACCCAAACTGTATATTTCCCTGTAGACATACTTACCTTGGGGGTCATCAGATGAGGCAATGGTTTCATTATGTGTACATCATTGCTTCATCTATGTAGTGAAAATTTGTACTTCAGCTTTTATTCACATAAAGCAATTCTAGATGGAAATGAAGAATTTCAATTCTTAATTACTATTTAAAGATAGCATATACACTCTGTTGCACATATACAAATAGTGTATCAGTTAGGCACTCAGTTTGTCTTCGTGCAGCATCAGAAGAAATAGTGGGAAATGGCCACTTAATTCAAGAAAACTCTCCTTTCCTTTCTAGAATATCTTGCATGGCAGTAAAGTGGTCAAAATGTACTTCTTGTCAGAGATAGTTTCATTGAAATCTGAAATCAACATTGTGCAAATCCCTAAGATTTCTAAGCAAGAATGTTTTTTTAAAGTCTTTTCCATTTTTATTTTTTTTATTTTACATTTTCCACATTTGAATTTTCAAATATATGCTGTTATAAGTGAAATATTCCTATTCCATATTAGTGAATGCTACTTGCCAGCTAATCTTTCTCACACTAGGTCAGGTGACAGGAACTGCAAAATGAGTTCACCAAGAGCTGACTTCAGTTTGGCAGTTTCATATCTCGCCTAGATACAGAAGAAGAAGTGAATGCTAACTGTGGTTAAATGTCCCTTGTGCCTTGATTGGGAGAAGGATTGTTTTAAATTAGACCTTCATAATTCAAATGTTATGTAGATCTGGCAGGAGATGGTTGCTTGACAAAGATTCTGCATTTGTTGCCCAAATATTGCAAAAGCAGGATGGTTTCCAAGGAACTAAAGAATCACAGTAGGCTTTATTTGACTTTATGGGTCAAGTTGCACACATATATTGTGTTAGAGAATAGAGGCAAATTAGCTTCTAAACTATAGATTATCTATCTGTTGCTTAATGCTTAGTATTTACTCCAACAACCAGATAAGCTTATAGAAAATAAGGAATGGTATGACTTCCTTATGTGCAGTGATTTCAGACAAATCTGAATGTATGGCTTAAAAATCAAACTAAACAAATGTCTTTTGCATATCCAGTTTAAAGCAGAATTCCGTTTTGAGAGTTCAGTTTCTAGCTAGTTTAGTTGTATGCCAAATAATACAGGGTTTAATATCGTTAAATGTGTGGACATCAACTGTATGAGCTTGGTGAGCTGATAGCACATTTTTCCTCTGGCAGATCTTCCTCAGAGTATTCATGCCTGCAGAAAAAGACTTTAAAATGAAGCTTGGCGACGAATCACAAAACATAATAAGTTAATTTGCAAGATACATGAATTAGAAAAGCTTATGTTAAGACAGGTACCTTTTACAAGTTAAAGGAGCTCCACTTCTAAATCTAGAGGTTATTGGTGCTGACAAACTTTTCCCTTTCTTAGACTTTTGCGGAATTTACAGGTGATGAGGATGATGAATCAGAAAAGGAGTCAATGGTAGCTGAAGCAGACCTGGCTTCTGCGTTTCACCACATTTTGCAGGAGCAGGGGCAGCTCACATCCCCTCCAGAACAGGAGTTCAGCACTAAAGTCCAACTTACAATGAACTCACATTCCAAAAAATTGGAAAGAAATCGCATGGCTGGTAGGTTCTCTTGACTTGATCATAGACTTTTTTTCCCCAAAGCACACACATTAATTTATATATATATTCAAAACAGTTGAAGACTTTTAATCATTCAGTGTACCTCTTTTTATATGCAGATATCATATATTTAAGTTTCTTTTTTACCAGAAAATTGAAGTTGAGAAGGTTATTTATTTATTTATTTATTTATTTATTTATTTATTTATTTATTTATTTATTTATTTATTTGCAACATTTATACCCCGCCTTCCTCATCCCTAGATGACCCAAGGCAGCCAAACTTGGATCCCTATGTATTCCTGGACTACAATTCCCAGATGTTTTCAATATTGGCTGTGCAAGCTAAGGCTTCTGGGAGATGCAATCCTCTATGGAACACCAGTGATCTGCAGAACTTAGTTTGGGAAATGGTGAATATAATGGATATGGCTCTTTCCAATCAACAGTGCTAGATTAACACTACACGCATTTATCACGAAAATGAAGCTTATCACAGAGCCCTATATGAATATTTTTAAAACCATTTATGTTTATGGTAGTTACAATTTATTTGTAATTCACAGGTCACACACAGAGTGTGTGGTTTCTCATTAGCACCGAATGATAGTGCAGTGATGATATTATGCAGCAGAGCAACAACTCAATTCTAAAATTCGGAGTGGCAGACTCACAAAACAAAAATATAACTATTAAATTGTTAGCAATTGGGTTAATTTAAACAAATTTCAACAAAGAAAAATTTAAAGTTGGGCAGGAAAAACCAGATGCACAAATACAGGTTCCACCACACTCCCGCCATCTGCAGAGGATTCAAATTGAGACATTACCACCACCCAACACTCGGCATTGAGTTGCTGGCTGCATGGTCTGCTCCATTACCATAGCCTGGATGTCCGACCAGACATGACATTCTCTTTCTACTACCTTGTTTCCCCCTGAAAATAAGACCTAACCGGAAAATAAGACCTAGCATGATTTTTCAAGATGCTCATAATTTCATTTTCATTTTTCATTTCACTTTTTATTTATATACCGTTTTACTCAGCCCAAAAGCTACTCAAAGTGGTTTACACCAATGTGTGCTGTTTGCACAGCAGACAGCAGCAGAAAAAAGCGAAAGAAATACATTAATAACAATATAAGGAACACAAAAGTACACAATACTAAATATACAACAATACAAAATTCAAAAATGCAATACAATCCATACAATATTTATATCAAAACACACAATGAAAGCACAACATAACAAACCGCAATCTCCCAAAAAAGTCCGGCAGCGAACCTAGAGTCCAATGTCCTTGAGCGGAGTATAGGAGCCGGAAAAGCTCAGAAGAGGAAACCTCTCCGGGGGCAGGGTCTTCCACCTGCCTGCAGTCCCCAGAGCTGATGAGTCCCCTTCTCAATAATAATAATAATAATAATAATAATAATAATAATAATAATAATAATAATAATAATAATAATAATAATAATAATAATAATAATAATAATAATAATAATAATAATAATAATAATAATGTTTTATTTATATACCGCTTGTCTCTTCCCGAGGGGGGGGGGAGACATACAATACCAGTAAACATACAACATAAAAAGCAAGAAAGAAAAGAAAAGAAGGACTCCCGTGGCCAAGACCAAGCGAGGGAAGCGGGTCAAAAACAAGGCAGCAATGGCGCTAGACTGCATAAAGTCTCTACCGTGCCAATATGAGCCCAGGAGTTCACTTTCACTCTTCCTCGCAGCAAATGCCAGGCCGGGAAAGAGGGCTAAGTCCTCGGGCAGTGCGGGGCAGTGTCCTTTGAGCCCTCCAGGGCTCGGAAGGCGGGGACGCAGCGACGGTGCCTGGCCTCCCATCTACCGGGACCAGATGTTGCGAGTCCCGGGGAGAGGCAGAATGAGTCCGCGGGCGGCGGGTAAAAAGTAGAGTACCCCAAGGTTCAATTCTGAGCCTGGTGCTCTTTAACATTTTCATAAATGACTTGGATGAGTGAGTGGAGGGAACTCCCATCAAATTTGCAGATGACACAAAAACTGGGTGGAATAGCTAATAGAAGACAGGAGCAGAATTCAAATAGATTGATAGGCTTGAACACTGGGCTGAAAGTAACAGAAGGAAATTTAACAGGGAGAAGTACAAATTTTTACACCTAGGAGGCAAAACAGATTTAGAGTTACAAGCTGCAGGACACTTTGCTCAGTAATACTACGAGTGAACAGTATCTTGGAATTGTTGTGGATCACAAGCTGAATGTGAGCCAACAGCGTGACATGGCTTCAAAAATGGCCAATGCCGTTTTAGGCTGCATTAACAGAAGTATAGTCTCAAAAACCCATGAGGTACTCCCCTCAGCACTGCTTAGACCACAACTAGAGTACTGTGACCAGTTCTGGACTCAACACTTTAAGAGAGATGCAAACAAATTAGAGCAGGTACAGAGAAGGATGATCAGTGGACTGGAAACCAAGCCATATGAGGAAAGACTGAAGGAACTGGGTAAGTTTAGCCTTGAGAAAAGGAGACTGAGAAGGGATATGATAGCACTCTTCAAATACCTGAAAGATAATCATAAAGAAGAAGGGAAGGATCTGTTCTCCATCATCATAGAATGCAAGAAGCATAATAATGGGCTGAAACTAAGGGAAGCCAGATGTAGACTGAATATGGGAAAACAAAGATTAGAGTAGTACGACAGTGGAACCAACTGCTTCAAGAGGTGGTGAGCGCTCCAACGCAGGAAGCATTCAAGAGAATTGGACAACCATCTGTCAAATCTGCTTTGATTCAGGATCCTGCATTGAGCAGGGGGTTGGACGTGATGGTCTAAAAGGCCCCTTCCAATTCAGTTATTCAATGTTTCTATGATTCACTATATCATATTGACTTACATCAGTTGACTAGATACAGCACGTCATGCACCAGGACAAGGATACTTCTTGTTTCTGGTGTCCCCCCCCCCAATAGTTCTTAGATGTATACATTTTGGTTAATTTGTCATTATTCCATTTTTTGTGAATGTTACTTTTACACTGATTCTCAGTCATATTACCCTCAGAAGTCTTTGCTATGTCATAAGGTTCATTGCATTAAAGCTACTACAAATAGCCAGCAAATGTGATTATTAGAAACTCTATTATCCCTAATGTTCCCCTTAAGAAGGCAACAAAACAGGAAACAATATGAGACAGAGAATTGTAGACTCTCAGATTCTATTCAGTCTGTTCTTGGTGCATTAATAGGTTTTGCCAACATGCATTCTGTTCCTTTAGATTGTTAAGATTAGTTACAAAGAAAAATTGGATTCTGTAGAAAATATGAAAACAAAATTCCAGGTCTATTGACGCAAAACTTCAATTTGAATTACAGTGGCTCTAAATAGTGGAGAGTATGACATAGAGAGTGAGGTATTAATGCTGTGCACTTAGTAGTACAGTGACAGTCTTTTCAGGCTGAAAGGAATAGGTAAATGAAAAATACATGGAGAGCAATAAAGTGTACCTGAGGAGAGGTAGAGGGTGTGATTTGTGCTCCAGAGGTTCCAGGTTCCTTCCCAACCATCTGCAGTAAAAAATTTGAGAACAATTTCAAAGATGTTGCCATGGAAGGTTGCCATGAAGCCCTCCTGCTTCAACATTGCAATCCCACTCTGAACCAAGAAAACATAGGCATTTAGCAATCATGGTTCTCAGTTACCTCCTCAAGATTGGCCTTTAGACATTTATTCTGCATTGAAAAACAGAAAAGGAGCAAAGCCCTAGTTCCAAAGGAACCCCCTTTTTTTAAAAATGGTTCATTCTTTGATTTGTTCCCCACCACCACCCCAAAGCTCAAGTATCTTGCAATACTTTATTGAGATGTTTGACATTTTCATGTGATTCTTTTAACACTATTCAGAGCTTTTGTAAAATACAGTAAAAGCCCTCCTTATGGAAAAAAAGTCCGTTCTGTAGGCTTTTGCTTAAATTGAATTTTTATGTAACTTGAAGCAAACCCATAGGAAAAATGAAATTTTATATAAATTGAAGCAAACCCATAGGGAAATGAATTTTTACATAACTCGAAGCAAACCCATAAAAATTGTGTAAATCGGGACATGGTTTTAGTACAAAATCATTATGTAAGTCAAATTTTGATGTAACTTGAGGCATTTGTAAGTTGGGGTTTTACTGTACATGTATTTCAATTCTTCTTGTTGTTGTCCCATAAGAGGGGTGGGGTCGCCTGGAGGACTAGCCTATTTCCTCTAGGCCAAGGTTTCTGAACCTTGGGCCTCCAGGTGTACTAGAACTTCAATTCCCAGAAGCCCAGGCTCTACTCAAGGCCACAAGTTCTCTTCCCCTGTCCTGTAGCATAAGATATTACTTATGAAACCCATAAACATTGCTATGAATATAAAATTACTTTACCCTATCTTATTCCCAAAGGAGGCTCATGGAAGGAGCCACATCGTTCCCAGCACTCAGTTGATTTGGACAGCTCTGATGAAGATACAAAAAGAGCCCAGAAGTTGCTTGCCAACCAGCCACATACAAAACGCAGAGGCCGCACCTCATCTTCGGAAAACTCAACCCGTCCTGGAACTAAGGTATCTGAAATGGTGTGCCAGTAGTTTTGTAATCTTGTGCTGTGTGCATAAGGGTAACTGAACCCCTTATCCCACTATCATAGGACCCATTTCATCTGACAGAAACCTCCACTCATTTAGGAAGCCAACATAAGGCCTTTGCTGCATCAGAGTACGTTAAGGTTCTGCTCCAGGCTGGGGGAAGCTATGATAGGTTTCAATTCCTGGTTGTTTCTGCTTCCAAACCAACCAGATCAGGTAGGATGATCAGAAAAGGAACTGAAATTACTTCCACCTGCCTATGATTCAAATAAAAATTCAAAAAGTCTTTTGCAAGAAGTCAAAAGCTTTATTGTGTGTAAAAAAGATAGATTAAAAATCAGGAATACAAAATGTTATAAAGATAAAGAGGAACATTCTTCTTTTATCCCTTTCTCATTGTTAAAACAAGAAAGGTATTAGTATCTATATATATATAGATATAGACATATTTCCTGATCTATCCAGTTAATACAAATAAGGACTACATTTCTCTGCTTTCTACTCACAAGCCTCTGTAATCATCTTCATCCTCCTTCAGCATGGTGTTTCTCTTTATTTTAAGATTAACACTCCCACTTTCTATTCTTTGTCCTACTTTTTCCTCTTGCTTATTGTTGTGTATACATGCAGTTCAGCTGCTTGTCATTAGCGCAGCTGATGGAGCTCACGTGGTTCCAATTCACCCAATGAGTAACTAACATGGGAAACCTTCCCGCCACAGGTGAAACTATGCATTACGTCAGAAGGACGTCGCAATACTGTAACCAATAGGCGCCTTCGGGTGGGATTCAAATGTATTATGTGCCATATATAAGGAGGCAAGGCTCCGCCATTGCCTCATGTACAGATTGACCATGTTACAATAAAGTAGTGTTTAGCCCATCTGCCGGCCGGTGTGCAATCAATCTGCCTATATCAAATTGGCAACGAAGGTGGGATAATGGCATCCCACAGGGTCACCCTCTCTCCATTCGATACCTCCCAGCCGGAGTCATGGGACTTCTATGAGGAATAGTTTCTGTACGTGATGGACGCGGAGAAGATTGAGGGTGAAGTGCAAAGGCGAGCCTGCCTACTGGCTCAGTGTGGGTTGCCAACCCTGGAACTGGCAAGCAACCTCCTGATGCCAAGGATACTCAAGACGGTACCACTGGCCAAAATCCTTGCTGCCCTACGGGCACATTTCTGCCCAAAGTTGTCTGTATTCCCAGCAAGATTGGGGTTTATCCGGTGAGACCAATGGCCTGGAGAAACTGTGGCAGAGTACGTAGCTGCGCTGAGGCTGGCAGCCATTCCATGCCGGTGGGGAGCCTTCATGGCCGAGGCGTTGTGAGACCGTCTCCTACTCGGCCTGTGGGATGAAGAGACTCAGTGGAAACTGTTAGCCCGAGACGAGGACATCACGTTCGAGCAGGTCTTGCAGGCCGCACAAGCTGCTGAGGCGGTAAAGGACGGAGTACGGGCATGCAGGACGAGGTCCGCAGCCCCGGGAAGCTCGGCGTCCACGGTGCAAGCCCACAACTGTTTGCAACACTGTGCACGAGAGTCAAGAGCCACGGCGGCTGCCGCCACAACCTCTTTGGGATCCAGCGAGAGGGAACCAGAGGTCCAAAAAGTGAGAAAAAGGCCATCCGAAAAGAGAGACACCACCGAAGCAAGCCGACGCTGTAAGGGGTGCGGGGGCTCACGCGACTGGAAGAAATGCCCCTTCAAGAAGGCAGAGTGCCACAACTGCGGACATTTGGGACACATAGCGAAGGTGTGTAGACAATGCAGAAGCCAAGACCTTGACCGGACCAGCCACTACGGCCGAAAGGACGAGGCCATCTGGAAAGTGTATGCGGGGGACACCATGGTGAGACCTGTGTCGAACCAACACACCCTTTTTTGTGAAGGTACTATTGCAGGGGGTCCAGATAAAGATGGAGGTGGATTCAGGGACCGCCTATTCCATAGTCTCACAGATGGAGTTTCTGCAAATACCCCCTAGGAACCGCCCCAAACTGAGAGCCCTCAGGACGAACTTGCGGGACGTTCAGGGTAACTACATTCCGATCCTGGGGGTGGGAGATTTCACCGTCCATTTCAAAAACTTCACAAGGAAGTTGCCCTTGGTGGTTCTTAAGGGGGGGGGGTCCAGTTGTCTTCTAGGGACCCAATGGTTCGAACCGCTGGGCATTGCACTGACTGGCATCAATGCCGTCCAAGGTGACCCCATTCAGGATGTGTGCAATGCACATCCCGTGGTCTTCGAGAAAGGACTTGGGGAGTACAGGGGGCCTCCAGTGGACTTTGATATTGACCCTTCCATTCACCCCGTATGGCTCAAGCCACAAAGAATGCCTTTTGCACTAAAGGACAGAATCAAAGTGGAACTGGACAAACTGGTTGGTCAGGGGATTTTGGTTCCGGTGGACGCCACAGATTGGGAGACACCGATTGTAACTGCCATGAAATCTAACAGGGAGGTTAGAATTTGTGCTGATTACAAGTGTACTATCAATAAGGCAATTCGCCCCAATGCCTACCTGGTGCCGGTAGATAGCCACTTGCTGGCCAAATTACACAGAGGTAAATGCTTTGTGAAGTTGGACCTAGCACAGGCTTACCAACAGTTAACGGTTACACCTGCGGCCGCAGCTGCCCAGACGATAGTTATGCACAAGGGTGTGTTTAAGGTGATGCACCTCCAGTTTGGCATGAACTCAGCCCCCGGGATATTTCAGGTGCTTGTGGAATGCCTCCTTAAGGGTCTCCCCGGGGTCTTGCCATATTTTGACAACATACTGATAACAGCTGGGGATGAGTCAGAGCTAGCCCAGAGATTAGACCAGGTATTCTCTGTGTTCGAGAGGGCTGGGTTACGCCTGAGAAGGGACTAATGTGTGTTCTATGCAAACGAGGCTGAATTTCTGGGGTTTCGAATCACCCCCGACGGGGTAAAACCATCAAAATCCAAAGTTGCGGCAGTACAGGACGCCTCCAGACTAGCCGCCAAACCAGAGCTACAGTCGTTCTTAGGGCTCCTGAACTTCTACCACTCCTTCCTCCCACGGAAGGCATCCGTGGTGGAGCCGCTGCACCGCTTACTGAAGAAGGATGCAGTCTGGCAGTGGGGGGAGGGTCAAGAGCGGGCGTTCAATGAGTTAAAGTGGCTCCTCTCTTCCGAGGCGATATTAAGAACATAAGAACATAAGAACAGCCTTGCTGGAACAGGCCACAGCCCATCCAGTCCAGCATTCTGTCTCACACAGTGGCTCACCATTTCCTTCAGGGTATTCCCAAGCAGATGCCTTCACCTGCTTAGGATTCCCTGGAAATGGCATTGAGAGATATCCTGCCTATCTCTCCAACCCGGAGGTTGTCCTTAGCTAGCCATAATTATAGCCATTGATACACTTGTCCTCCATGAACTTGTCTAATCCTTTCTTAAAGCTGTCAAGACTGACAGCTGTCACCACTTCTTCTGGCAGGGAGTTCCATAGACCAGTAATCCTCTGGGTGAAAAAGTACTTTCTTTTATTTGTTTGAGAACTAGTACCCAAAAGTTTCATGGAGTGTCCCCTAGTTCTAGTGTTATGCGATAGGGAAAACAGTTTTTCCTTATCTACTTTGTCCACACCGTGCATGATTTTATAAACTTCAATCAGGTCACCTCTTAGACGTCGTCGTTCAAGAGTGAAGAGGCCCAACCGTTGCAGCCTCAGATGGTAAGGAAGGTGTTCCAGTCCCCTAATCATTCTGGTTGCCCGCCTCTGCACTTTTTCCAGCTCCATAATATCCTTCTGGAGGTATGGCGACCAGAACTGTACACAGTATTCCAGATGGGGCCTCACCATAGATTTATAAAGAGGCAAAATGACACTTGCTGACTTATTTTCTATACCCTTCCTAATGATCCCTAGCATTGAGTTTGCTTTTTTCACTGCTGAGGCACACTGGGTTGACACCTTCATTGAGTTGTCCACCAGGACACCAAGGTCCCTTTCCTGGTTTGTCGCAGAGAGTTCAGACCCCATCAGTTTATAAATGTAATTGGGGTTCTTTGCCCCAACATGCATCACTCTGCATTTACTAATGTTGAAACTCATTTGCCACTGTTTTGCCCACTCCCCCAGTGTCGAGAAATCCCTCTGGAGCTCCTCACAATCTCTCACAGTTTTCACTACCCTGTATAATTTAGTGTCGTCAGCAAATTTGGCTACCTTGCTTTTTACTCCTACCTCTAGATCATTTATGAAGAGGTTGAAAAGCAGGGGTCCCAGTACTGAACCTTGGGGGACCCCACTCTTTACTTCCCTCCACTTGGAGAAGTGTCCATTTAGTGCTACCCTCTGTTTCCTGTCCCTTAGCCAGTTGCTGATCCAGGACAAGACTTGTCCCTTTATTCCATGACTGGTAACTTTATTCAAGAGCCTTTGGTGTGGGACCTTGTCAAAAGCCTTCTGAAAGTCCAGATAAACAATGTCAACTGGATCCCCCTTATCCACATGCTTGTTGACCCTCTCAAAAAATTCCAACAGATTAGTGAGGCATGATTTGCCCTTGCAAAAGCCATGTTGGCTCTCCTTTAGCAGCGCCTTCTCTTCTATGTGCCTATTAATTCTATCTTTTAGGATGGTTTCCATCACTTTACCTGGGACACATGTTAAACTGACAGGTCGGTAATTTCCTGGATCCCCCCTGGATCCTTTTTTGAAAATTGGTGTTACATTCGCTACCTTCCAGTCATCAGGCACAAAGCCTGATTGGAGGGAAAGATTATATATTTTGGCTAGGAGATCAGCAATTTCATCTTTAAGTTCCCTGAGAACTCGTGGATGGATGCCATCTGGTCCTGGTGATTTGTTAGTGTTTAGTTTAACAAGACATGCAAGGACCTCCTCCCTGGTTATTTCTATCTGGCTTAATTCTTCGGTTTCCCTCCCTACGAAGATAGGCTCTGTTTTGGGCATGTGGCCTCTGTCTTCTTCAGTGAATACTGAAGCAAAGAATTCATTGAGTCTCTCTGCAATCTCTGTTTCCTCTTTAATAACCCCTTGCCTTCCATTGTCATCTAATGGTCCAATGGCCTTCCTGGTTGGGTTCTTACTTCTAATGTACTTAAAGAAGTCTTTGTTATTTCTCTGAGTATTCTTAGCTATACGCTCCTCAAAGTCTTGCTTTGCTTTCCTGATTGTTGCCTTGCATTTGTTCTGCCAGAATTTATGTTTCTGCCTGCTGTCCTCATTCGGACAAGCCTTCCATCTTCTAAATGAGCTTTTCTTGCTCTTGATCACTTCCCGAACAGCTCCTGTAAGCCACATCGGAGTCCTCTTGGACCTGGCAGTGCCCTTTTTCCTTTTGGGTATGCATTCCAATTGGGCCTCTGTTATTGTTTTTGTAAACAGCCTCCATGCCTCTTGGAGTGTTTGGACTCTCTCAATTTTCCCTTTCAGCTTCTTTTTTACTAGTTTCCTCAACTTTGGGAAATTTCCTTTTTGAAAATTTAAGGTCTCTGTGTTAGATTTTATCAGTGACTTGCGGTCTATGATCAAGTTAAACATAATTGAGTTGTGGTCACTGTTCCCTATTGGATCAGTCACATTAACATCTTGCACCCGATCCTGAGTATTACTCAGGATCAAGTCAAGGATTCTTGTACCTCTAGTTGGGTCTTCAACCATCTGTCCCAGGGAACAATCATTTAGCATATCTAGGAACTTTATCTCTTTATCATGTGCTGAACAACAGTTCACCCAGTCTATGTGAGGGTAATTGAAGTCCCCCATTATAACCAGGCTTCCCTTCTTGGATGCCTCCTTTACAACATTCTCCAACTGCCAGTCACCCTCAAGAGTTTGGGTCGGAGGCCGATAGTATATGCCTACTGTTAGACCATCATTGTGGCCTGATACTCTTACCCACAGAGCTTCTAATGGTGACTCCAAATCACCTAGATATTCCAATTCATACGCTTTTATCACTTCTTTGACATACAAGGCCACACCACCTCCCATTTGCCCCTTCCTATCCTTCCTGTACAGTTTGTAGCCTGGGATAACTGTATCCCATTGGTTATCATCCGTCCACCAGGTTTCAGTGATACCAATAATATCAATATTCTTATCTATTGCTAAGTATTCCAGCTCCCCTATTTTGTTCCGGAGGCTTCTGGCATTTGTATACAAGCATTTATATATGCTTTTCTGACACAGTCTTTTGTGTCCAGTTGCATTGTTAACTCATTTCGACTCCAGAAAGCCCATAGTACTTGTGTGTGATGCCTCACCGGTGGTGGCGGGTGCTATCCTCTGCCACATGCTTGAGAATGGGAGGGAGGCACCGATTGCGTTCTACTTGAGATCCCTCTCGAAAGCAGAGCGCAACTATGCACAGACGGATAGGGAAGCCCTCGCAATCATTGCAGGGACAAAGAAATTCCATGATTTCTTGTATGGGAGGGAGTTCACCATTGTCACAGACCACAAGCCCCTCCTGGGAATCTTTGTCATGGCCAAGCCCACTCCCCAGATTCTAGCCCCACGAATGTTATGATGGGCAATTTTCTTAAACGCATACCAGTTCACACTGGTACATCGCCCAGGGAAAGACATCGCTCATGCGGATGTGCTTTCCAGGTCTCCCCTACCGGAGCTGGAGGAACCCGAGTGCGAGGTTGATCAAGATCACCAGGTGCTGCTCATCGAGTCTCTCAACTCGCCCCCCCCCCATCGTGCCCTCAGATATCGCTAAGGCAACCGCCAAAGACAAGGTTCTGTCCCAGGCGTTGGCATGGGTAAAGAAGGGCTCGTCCGCAATGTCCCCATCCGAGAAACTTGCATCGATTTTCAGGAAACGTTTTGAGCTTTTGCTCGAGAGAGGATGCCTCCTCTGGGGCCAGAGGGTAGTAATTCCCGAGGTTTTTCGAGCCAAGGTGCTCCGTTTGCTCCACACGAGTCACCCAGGGATTGTGAAGTCAAAAACTCTGGCTAGGAGCTATTTTTGGTGGCCCAACATAGATAAGGACATAGAGCAGTTGGTGGGTGCGTGTGAGAGTTGCCAACACTCATGGCCTGAGGAGCACAGATTACCCCCCAGGGAGTGGGACACAGCCCTCAGACCGTGGTCAAGGGTCCATGTGGATTTTGTGGGGCCCTTCTGGGGTACAATGTTCTTGTTAGTAGTTGATGCGTTCTCGAAATGGCTGGAGGTCATTCCAGTGCGAAATACGTCCTCCACAGCCACAGTCAAACACATGAGGAGGGTGTTCATGTGTTTTGGCCTGCCTGATGTGTTAATTTCGGATAACGCAACCACATTCACATCTGCCGAATTCCAGGCATTCCTCGAACGGAATGCGATCAGGCATGTTACTCTGCCACGAACGGCCATTTAGAGCGCCTGGTCCGCACTGCAAAGGAGGCACTATGGAGGATGGGTCCGGGGGATCTGGAACTACAGCTCTGCAAATTCTTCCTGTGCTATAGGGTTACTCCGCTTGCATCGGGGCAATCCCCCATGGAGATTCTGATGAGAAGACCCACAACATTGTTTGACCGCTTGGATCCTTCCAGGGTGGAGGATAGAGGTACGAATGTGGCGGTAGATCAGAGGAAAGTGTTCGGGGCAGGTGATCCAGTGTACTTCAGAAATTATGTGAGTTCAGGGCCAGCATGGGTGCCCGGGGAAGTGGTGGAACAAACCAGGCCGGTATCGTACCAAATAAAGACAGAGTCGGGGTTGTTGTGGCGGAGGCTTAGGAGAAGCTTAGGAGAAGAGTCATGGAAGCCACAGGGGAAAGTGGGTATTTTGACAAGTCAGTGTTAGGGTTGCCCCCCACCCGCGTTACCCAAGGGGGGAATACAGGACTCAGCTTAACAGGCGGCATAAACCCACAAGAGACCGTCACCCAACCCGGAGATGAACAACCCCAGTTTGATTTTTTGTTACAGGATGGGGGGAGTTTTTTATGAGTGTTCCCCCACTCGTCCCAGTGAGCAGCGGGGTTTTGAGTTGTCCCAGAGGTCTCCCCATCCTCCCCGACACAGAGATACCCCATCCCTGCCCTTGCCGGAGTTCGATGGAACACTTCAGTCTTCCCGGGGGCAAAGTTCGGGCGCAACAATTGATTCTGGCAGCACCGCTGAATCGACCGGCCAACCGCAGCATACCCGCCGGCCCCCAGAATGGTTGAGGGACTTCATCCCATCCTAGGGGGAGGGATGTTGTGTATACATGCAGTTCAGCTGCTCACCATTAGCACAGCTGATGGAGCTCACGTGGCTCCAATTCACCCAATGAGTAACTAATGCGGGAAACCTTCCCGCCACAGGTGAAACTATGTCAGGTATGCATTACGTCAGAAGGATGTCGCAATACTGTAACCAATAGGTGCCTTCGGGCAAGATTCAAATTATTATGTGCCATATATAAAGAGGCAAGGCTCCGCCATTGCCTCATGTACAGATTGACCATGTTACAATAAAGTAGTGTTTAGCTCATCTGCCGGCTCGTGTGCAATCAATCTGCCTACATCAAATTTATCCAATAAGATTCCAACTTTTAATGTCCACCATCTTCCCTTCCATTCTCATGTTCCCAGATTGTTTTTAATACCTCAAGAGGAAAAGAATTTGTATCTCAGCATGCTTCAAGGACAAAATACACCCCGCTGGGTTCTCCAGGAATTAACCATCTCTGAGGAAAGGAAGTGAATGAACAGAATCCATTTTCAAACTCAAGTCAAGGCTCCATTTCAGATCCCTTACAGTGTGTTTTATGGAAATCAGGGTAATCTCTCAGGAAGTGATTGGACCTTGGGGTGCATTTCTATTCAATGAAGTAGCCTATGCCTAAGCATAAACTAGTATGACGCTAGTGTGAAGCAAGGATAAAACATAAATTGACCATAATATAACAAAAATAATAATACAAAATTTTGACATATGTCCCAGAAATGTTTTAGTTAGACATTTTTGTCTTCTGGGATTCAGCAAACTCTTCCTTTAGAATTAAGATGGAAGAATTTGGAGTTATGTAGAAGCACTATTTGATAGAGGTCACAAGTTAAGACTGTTACAGATATTTATTCATTCAATTAATCTATTACAGATTTCTTGGTCCATTTCATTCTTTCATTCACTCACTGATTCATTCATTCAGCCATTTGAAATCCCCTCCTATTTCTGGGCTCCTTTCCGAGGTGGATAATAACCATAATAATACTGTAAAATAGCGTCTTATGACTATATAACTGGATATTGCATCCATCCCAAGAAATCATTGATAGTGGGCAAAATTAACAACGTATCTTTACCATCCATTTCTGAACTCTATTCATTTCCTCCAGTTTACATCTAATTCTGAATTAATCTTGAAGAGGAGTAGGAAATAGGGAACATTTAGGCAAAGTTTAGCACAGTTGAAGAGCTTGGAACAGCAGGAGTGCCGGCTTACAAGGAACTTTACACCCACTAATTGTCAGATTGAGTAATCACTGCAGTAATTGAGATTGTCTATCATCCTTGGGCCACTTCCATCAACATCTGCCTGCAAATTTGAGCAGAGGAATCTGACAAAGCTTGAACTCTCAGAGAAGTGGTCAAATAGGTACAGCTAGAACTGTTTGGCTCTCAGTCTGACATTGCTTGTCAGTTCACTTGTCAGGAAGAGAACCTTTGTAGGGAGTTTGGGAGATCTGGGCTAGGCATCCAGTTTTTGAAAGGGAAGGGAGTAAAGGTTAAGGAGAACCAAATACAGAGGAACCTCATACAACAATCGCCCCGTATAGCAATGAAATCGCGTAACAATTAGGTTTTGGGGGGAAATGGCATCCCACATAACAATTTTCCCTATGGAAAAAATAGTACAACAATTTTTCAATGGGAAAAACCACTTAGCAAAAAAAAATCATTGTACAATGCATCCCATAAAAAAAATTGCTATATGGTGGAAGTATCATATAGCAATTTTTTTTGTACAACAACGAGCCCCGTGGAACTGATTAGAATCATTGTATGCCAGCAAGGTGATGCTCAAGATAATACAGGACAGACTTCAGCAGCATGTGGAGAGAGAACTACCAGAGGTGCAGGCCGGTTTCAGAAGAGGCAGGGGGACTAGAGACCACATTGCCAACATACGTTGGATCATGGAGAAAACAAAGGAATACCAGAAACAAGTTTACTTTTGTTTCATTGATTACACTAAGGCATTTGACTGTGTGGACCACAACAAGATGTGGCAAGTAATTAAAGAGATGGGAATACCAGAGCACCTCATATGCATCCTGAGAAATCTGTACATGAACCAAGAAGTAACAGTCAGGACAGAACACGGAATGACAGAGTGGTTTGGAATAGGAAAAGGAGTAAGACAAGGCTGCATTTTATCACCCTGCTTATTCAATCTATACACAGAGCACATAATGCGCAATGCAGGGATAGAGAAATCACAATATGGGATTAAAATTGCTGGGAGAAACATAAACAATCTGAGATATGCAGACGATACCACCCTAATGGCAGAAAGTGAGGAAGACCTAAAAAACCTCTTGATTGGGCTGAAGGAGGAGAGTGCAAAAGCTGGTTTGAGACTCAATATCAAGAAAACCAAGATAATGGCAACAGGTCCGATCAGTTCCTGGAAAATAGATGGGGAAGAAGTAGAAGCAGTGACAGATTTTACTTTCCTGGGATCAAAGATCACGGCAGATGGGGATTGCAGCCATGAAATAAAAAGGCGACTGATTCTTGGGAGACAAGCCATGAGAAACCTGGGGAACATAGTGAAAAGCAGAGACATCACATTGCAAACAAAAATTAGAATAGTCAAAGCAATGGTATTCGCAGTGGTAATGTACGGATGGGAGAGCTGGACAATAAGGAAAGCTGAACGCAGAAGAATAGATGCCTTTGAAATGTGGTGTTGGAGGAGAGTTTTGAGAGTACCTTGGACAGCGAGGAGAACAAATAGGTCAATCTTAGAAGAAATCAACACTGACTGCTCATTGGAAGGGCTAATAGTAAAGACGAAGCTAAAGTACTTTGGACATCAAATGAGAAGGGAGGATTCACTTGAGAAGGCCTTGCTGTTGGGAAAGGTGGAGGGCAAAAGAAGAAGGGGGAGGCCAAAGATGAGATGGCTAGATGGTATTGTAGACACAATGGGCACAGAACTGGGAGTGCTGAGGGGGATGGTGGAGGACAGAGGCGCCTGGAGAACAATGGTCCATAGGGTTGCAAAGGGTCGGAACCGACTGTGCGACTGAACAACAACAACAAACCACTGTAGATCTAAATTAGAGCAGCAGAAAATAGACACAACAGGTACATAAGAAAAGTGAGGAGAAAGCAGGAAACTGTTGAAGGTACTGAATTTTCAAATGTGCCTTCCAGGTACTATACTGTTTTGTATTATGATAGTAAGCAACTAAACATCCCCATGGAAGATCAGCATAATGTTAAATACCAGATGCTGGAGAGTAATAATTAGATTGCAACTACCATACTTTAATATCTTTATGACAGCTGTACATACTATGTGATTGTTGCTATCATTGGTCTAGCTTTGATACTACAGTATATAGTATTTTGCTATAGAATTATTTTAAATAAGTGTATATTTATGCAAATGGTCATATCAATTATTTACTTAAGTAAATTCCAGGGAATTATTTATTTGAGCAATAGTCCGAATGGAAAGGTATCTGTTTGTCAAGTGCACGAAGAGCATATAATTTTAGACATTTTCCTAGTTTAGAATGATGAATTTTATCATTTGCAAATTCAAAGGACTGCATCAGCCCATTGTTATTTTCACTTTAAAAATAATTTGTAGGCAAAGAATGTTAGATTTTTATATTAAAGCAGGTTTTGAATACACTCTATTCATTGGCTTCCTTTTTAAGGACAGACAGAACAACCTGTACCAATGGATTGGAAAGTATGTGAAATCTTATCAGGGAAATGAGCTTTACCCATTTTGCAAACAGAAAAGTAACACTATTTGTAATGAAAGTGGAGGTTATTGTTTCATTTTGTTCTGGTCTCATCCCAAAGTAGAGCTGATAAGCAGCTATTTGTTGATCTAAATAAACCTTTTGGAATCACTACATATTTCTAAAACTAAGCTTTTGCATTAAGAACCAAGCAAAGATGGTTTCGTTTCTGTAGGACCAGCCATGTGGTTCTAATCCTTGATTCTTCTTTGTGGTCTCTGTGAATCATACAGTTTGGTTTCATGCATGTGTGAATCACCTCTCAGAATCTCTCAAAGCTGGAGAAACCATTAACAACCCGCCCACCCTACTGCACATGTCTGCACATAAAATAGCTTCTCGCTTCAGTTTTTTTCTTTTCACACCAGTGATCGCATTCTCTCAGCTGAACAATTGTGAGCTATTCCCATGTTTTCTCTCATCCACTATCCTTCTCAACTTCCTCTGACTACTTTGGACCTTTAAAAAAAGAAGAACTCTTACTATCATTCTCGCTGCTCCTTTTCTCCTTCCATCCATTTTATTGCCCTTACGGACCCATTTAAGTGCTGTTCTGTGTCAATAAAATTCCCCTAACTGATGGACACTTAAGGTGTATCTTTTGCCTTGTAGAGTCCCACCAAACATAAACTTGCATGCATTGTAAAAACTTCACCAAGCTTGCTATTAAAAAAAAAAATAGATTCTTCCGATTAAGATCCTTCCTTTCTTTGCAAGCCACCGCAGCCATGGTACAGGCTTCAATACCTACGGGAGAAAATTCCAGAACTTTCTATAAGGAACCTGCTAAAGAACCACCACTAGCTAAGAAGTGTAAATACAAAGAACTGTCCATTGAATCTTCATCCTCAAGGAATCAAAATCATGCTTGGAACCATTTATGTTTGCAAGTATACAACACTGAAACTATCAGCCCAAACCCAGCTTCTATCCAGTCGCATCAGTCTGAACTCCCCCTGGATTATTCAGTCTGGCAAAAGCCATCCTCTGCTTAGGCTGCTTCACAAAGAGTTGAAAGCCTATGTAAGACCTACAATAAGGATTCGACTGTCTTATTGAAACATCCAATGCCCAATTCAATTATTGTGTAGACTTCTCAGACTAAATTTCGATCCAGAGATTAGAACATAGAGAGCAGTTCACAGAACTGCCATGTTCAATTGTATTTTCATTTGCAGAAGATACAGAAATATTGTGCCATTGTCCTGGTCCTACTTTTCTACCTCTGGCTATATAAAATTGGTTCTCTTTCCTACCACTAAAATTGAAGGACACTTTCCTTGAGTTGCAGAGAAATACCTTGCAACTTTTAAAATCTCTCCTCTTTGACAGAGTCCTGCTATTCCCTGCCCCAGCCTTTCATTCGTTTTACACAAATGCTTGTCTTTTCAGTTTCCAAGCCTTTTATGGATCTCTGTGGGCTATCCATGGCTCCCACGATACCATAGGTGGGGCATTTTGAAACTGAGCTCATCAGTGCTCTTTCATCAGAAAGGATCTTGGAGTGAGGGATTGCTATTGCAAAGAAATGCTTGTCTGTTCTGCCTCTGTTCGCTCCCTGCCTTTGAGTGTCTGAATCATAGTAGAGTTAGGTCATAATGACTTGTCACATATTAGTCATACATCTGAAGGATGAGGGGATTCTCTGGGTTTTTTCCCTTATAGAGGAAGGGAAATTATTTCTTTCTCACAGCTGTGGACTCTGTTGGGAAATTGCCTGTTAATTCAGCTAAACATACTCATAACTTAGAGTGTTACATCCAGTTATTAATCTCAACTAGAGCAGTTCCATTCAACAAATGAGACTTGTGAACACTTATATAGCTTTCCCTGATTTGGCGAGTCTGCTTGTGTTTAACTAGCAACCACATTTAGCCTAGATAGAGTTAGGATTTAGTATTTATTTGTATTTATCCTAAACCAGCAGACTGAGGAGTTCATGATGTCCCAACCACAGTAGTGGACTATGTTTCAGGCAGTGATTTTCTGTACTTTTCCCTTGCCCATCCTTCCCTTTTTTCTGGAGCTAAGTCCCCTTCACTTGTCCTTGTCCAATACTACCCTTCAGTGAAGACTGATATGTTTTGTGTGAGTCTGAAAGGCTGAGATATTCTGGTGGGACATATAGAAAAGGTGGTGCTATGGGACTATTGCCCAAAGAAATTGATCTTTAGGGAGTCTCATCCTCATATTTACCCTGAAGCATCCTCAATATGAGAATGAAATACAGCTGTAATTCTTGTTTTCATCAACTAGTCCCATAAATATGTTTGAAACCCAAGTGTTTTGAGGCTACATTGGGATTGCTGTGGATGAACAAGATCAGACTTAATCTAGACACAGTTAAAGTACTATGGGTTCTGGGTGGAGATATGAAGCTGGTGGTGAAGGACACTATAGAAACAAACGCTCAGGAGTCCTCTTGGATTCAGCACTATCTCTGGCCCTAATGAGTAAGGAGAAAATCTGGGTTCTTGGTTATGTGTAGAGTTTACACACAAGTAGAATTTTCTCCCTTCATACTTCCCTCTGAACACAATGACAAAACCAGGCACTCCCCTCTAAATTGGTCAAAGAATCAATATTTGTAATTCCTTAGTAGAGCTTATGAAGATCTTGACAGGTATATATCTTCATAAGCCCTACTCATATAGCCTTTTACCAGTGTTAAATACTTCTCTAGCTGTGCCTCTGTCAGATGAATAAAGGTTTTCCTATACTTGTCAACAGGTACACATTCAGACTAGGGTAGTATGACATACAATATCCAGGTGTACCTTTAAAAATTTCCAAAGTTTCATCTATTGGAGAATGCAGCTTCTGAACTACTTGCAAGCACTAAGAAACTTGTACCCATTACTTATTTTACTTGTAGGCCAGTGGCTAAAATCCCATTGTCTTCATCAGTGGCAAATCACTACTGACCAAAGTTTTCCTTTGAGGGTTACAGAGTCACGTGACTTTGTCACATTGTATATGAGTCATATCCATTCTGAAATATTTAATTAAGGGTGATTTGCCAGTGGTGATGATGTCATTACCATTGTACAGGCAGAGCTGTGCTTTACGATTTCAGCTAGTACATTTCCAAGCCTGGTTTAAAGAACTAGTGTCCAAAATTAAGTTATTTGAAGGACTGATTTCACTGTCCCCCTAAGATCTGCCATCAAATCAGATGTTATTTTATAATGTGTCTTTATTGTTGTGGTTGTTATAAATATTTACAGCATTTTATTTAAATGTATTTCATATTTTATTTATCTCAAATTTTCTTACAACATATTACTTTACAAGGAATTTATGCATCTGCTGATTAAAGAGATGCAAGAGATTCAGCAGCTTTACTAGCTGTGCCCCAGCTTGTAGACTTGTTTTGCTTGCTCTATGGAGTCTTACTTCTGACATCATTGCCAAAGCTAGCACTAGCCTGAGTTATAAAAAGAAACATCCAAAGGTCTTCAGCAAGAAATCGTGACAGTACTTCATAAAATGCAGAATAAAACACAAATCATATAGATGTTCTACTATTTTGCCATGTACATTTTCAATTTATTTAACTAAAAGGGAACAGCCATCTAAATGAGAATATGCTTGGGGATATTGATAGCGCGCACACCAGTAGGAAGAAATATTCTGCTTCTGTTGGACACCTCAAGGAATAAAGTGCTTTAGTCCTAATATTTTTAACCAGCTTTCATCATGTACTCATTAAACCTTGTAATTGGAAGGAAAGAACCAACCCTGCTTTAGCTACAGATATAGATTTAATGAATTGGGCTGGGGAAAGAAGGTAATTCGGTTATTCTCGCTATATAAGTGGCTTTGTCTTTGCAGTTTTATTGGCACTTGGATGTGTATAACCCTATTATTTTTGCCACATCCGTAGTTTTGCTAAATCACTGAGGGCAGTATTCAGCACTCCTTATGTTCAGGTAGCCTACTTGACCTATGCAAAGTTTTCTAAAATTAAATGGAAACAAAAGCTGTGGTTTGGTTGAGCCATGGTTTCAGGGCTCAGAACATACTAATTTCAGTTCCAAAAGAAATTCGAATGTGTTTGTCATTTTGTTTCTTCTCCAAGAAGAATGGGAAAATCACAGCTTTAAGAAGGCTCAAAGTTCCAAAGTCTTGCAGTGTATATGAGGGAAAAAATCATCTGATTTTCTGTTAGCTCATGTGTGTAATATGTTGTCAAGTCAGAACTTATAGCAAATCTAATCGAGCTTTTGAGGCAAGATGTTTAAGGAATGGTTCCACTCCCTCCCCCAGTGAGTTTCTACAACCAAGGAGGAATTCAAACCCAGGTCTCCTGTGTACTGGTCCATTACTCTATCCATTATACCATTCTGGCTATCCAACATATCTAGGGCTTCCCTGAGCAGAGTTTCTCCATCAAAAATCCTTTCAACCCAGAGTAATTTCTGACATGAAATTTATTATTTATTATAGAAATTATTTAAAACAAATGTTTATCTGCCAATTTTTAAAGATATAGGGTATGTAAAGCCTTTTGGTTACTTCAATAAAGTAGTTGCCAAAATAAAAGCTATGTGCTCTTTCAACGTCAGCCTTTTTGATTCTGCATGTGCTCTCAAGCAGAGCTGCTGTTGAGGAGAGCCAAACAAAGGAAGTGAGCACTGGTAAATTTTGGGCGTGGAGTAGAGCTGCTTCCTTCTCCAAGTGGGGTCTCCCAAGGTAAAGAGTGGGGTCTCCCAAGGTTCAGTACTGGGACCCCGGCTTTTTCAACTTCTTCATCAATGATCTAGAAGTAGGAATAAATAGCAAGGTAGCCAAATTTGCTGATGACACTAAATTATACAGGGTAGTGAAAACTGTGAGAGATTGTGAGAAGCTCCAGAGAGATCTCGTGACACTTGGGAGAGTGGGCAAAACAGTGGCAAATGAGCTTCAACATTAGTAAGTGCAGAGTGATGCACGTTGGGGCAAAAAACCCCAACTACATTTATAAACTGATGGGGTCTGAACTCTCTGCAACAAACCAGGAAAGGGGCCTTGGTGTCCTGGTGGACAGCTCAATGAAGGTGTCAACCCAGTGTGCCTCAGCAGTGAAAAAAACAAACTCAATGCTAGGGATCATTAGGAAGGGTATAGAAAATAAGTCAGCAAGTGTCATTTTGCCTTTTTCTAAATCTATGGTGAGGCCCCATCTGGAATACTGTGTACAGTTCTGGTCGCCATACCTCCAGAAGGATATTATGGAGCTTGAAAAAGTGCAGAGGAGGGCAACCAGATTGATTAGGGGACTGGAACACCTTCCTTACCATCTGAGGCTGCAACAGTTGGGCCTCTTCACTCTTAACAGCGTCTAAGAGGTGACCTGATTGAAGTTTATAAAATCATGCACGGTGTGGACAAAGTAGATAAGGAAAAACTGTTTCCCGTATCGCACAACACTAGAACATACCTGTCAACCGTAGCTCCGGACAATCCGGGACCTGCACACAACGGCTCTGTGCAAGTCGCGTTCTCCACATGCGTAGAACCCTTTTATGCTTGCATAGAACTCTTTTACACTTGCGTAGCCTTTTATGCATGCGTAGAACGCGACTTGCACAGAAGGGATGTGCAGTACCTCTTTCCCCCCACTGCCAATTCCGGGGTTTTGGCAGCTGCGGGCGAGAAATGGCACAAATCGGCGCCGAAAATTGGGAAATCTCGGCCAATCCAGGAAGGTTGACAGGTATGCACTAGAACTAGGGGGCACTCCATGAAACTTTTGGGTACTAGTTCTCAAACAAATAAGAGAAATTACTTTTTCACCCAGAGGATCACTGGTCAATGGAACTCCCAGCCTGAAGAAGTGGTGACAGCTGTCAGTCTTGACAGCTTTAAGAAAGGATTAGACAAGTTCATGAAGGACAAGGGTATCAATGGCTATAATTATGGATACCTAAGGACAACCTCCGGGTTGGAGAGATAGGCAGGATATCTTTCAATGCCATTTCCAGGGAATCCTAAACAGATGAAGGCATCTGCTTGGGAATACCCTGAAGCAAATGGTGAGCCAGTGTGTGAGACAGAATGCTGGACTGGATGGGCTGTGGCCTGTTCCAGCAAGGCTGTTCTTATGTTCTTAAAATATTAACTGATTGACTTCCTCCAATAACATTAGCGTGTTAAAAGCAAAAAAAAATTTATGGTTCTTTAAGATTAATAAATGTACTATATTATAATCTTTGTTGTTCTTATGGGATGGCTGCTGGGGAAGTAAAGCACAAGAAAGATGAGGATTCTGGTACTTTTATCTCTGCATCTCCTCTCTTGTAAAGTGCAAGTCACAATTTCTTTTTATGTGTGATTCTCTCTTTAAATGGACTTTATTCTTTATGTCTATAATTTATTTTTTCTTTAAGAGAAGGATGTTAAAGAAACTATTTTCTTCCCTGTTTCTCTTTTCTGCTATGTCCTCTCCTTGGGGAAAAAAGGTTTACTGGATCACACCCATAAACTCTGTCTGAGTCACTTCACTGGCCTTATTTCTAAATCAACAGTTCAGGATATATTGCTGTATAGAACCTTATTTTTGTGGTTTTGAAAAAACAAAGTGAAAATGAGGAAGTTTGTTGTTCTTACAAATATACATGGTGGCATCATTTGCCAAAAGACAGCAAGTGAGACAATATGTGAAGTCTAGTAGGCGATCTGTGAATGGATTAATACATATTATCTCTATTTGAAAGAGAAATGACATTAGAAGGTTTGAAGGGAAAAGGATGTTTTATGGCACTCTTTTGTCATAGGCATGCCTCTTTTAGTTTGATGTCATCTCTGACAAGGAGTCCCAAGAGAAATGAGGGGGATAGAAATGTGTCTTGTGAGTTTTTGTATATAGAAGACCCAATGCCCCCTCCCTCAAGGATTATTACTAAAGGTATATCCAGAAAAGAAGATTATCCTGGCTTGGCTCAGAAAAACAAGACTCAAAAAGTTTGCATGGAAATGTGCTATGGCATTTAAATGGATCCTTCCGTTCAAACACAGGCATGTATTTTTCCCAAGTAGCGTTGGCATAATAAACAAAATCACATCTCACATTGTTCCAGTCCTTAAAAATGCAAATGTTATGCTCCTGCAGACTAAAAAACAGAGAAAGAAATTACTCTTTCATTACTATCTCTTTATTTCTTTGGAAGTGAGCTAGTACTGAATTGGACAATAAATAACAAAGGAAAATGTTGTGAACAGAGAGAACAGGAGAAGAGGAGAGAAAGAAAGTAGTAATTCTGCCAGAAACATATACAGTAAATATAAATCAATATAAAATTTTCATTCCTAGCTGTTTAAAGAGAATAGGAGACACACCCCAGTTTCCAGGATATTCTCCTTCTACATAAAATGAAGATATCATAGTATCAATATTTCTATTCAATTATTTCATTTTCTGCTTAACTACAGTAAAACCCCTACTTACGAAAAAAGTCCATTCCGTAGGCTTTTGCTTAAATCGGTTTTTTATGTAACTCAAAGCAAACCCATAGGAAATCGTGTAAATCGGGACATGGTTTTAACACAAAATCATTATGTAAGTCGAATTTTATGTAACTCGGGGCATTTGTAAGTCGGGGCTTTACTGTATTGAACATTCTGTTGAAATATGTTTTAGGCAAGATGGATACATACTTCTGGTCATTCATTGTTTTAGCAATTCTAGAATTGCTAGCATGTTCATACTTTGCATTCTTCAGAACAAAAGAGTAACAAATTCAGTGAAATGCTTATGATAATTGCATATAGATCCCTACAGCAGGGTTTAGGTAAAGAAAAACATAAAACAGTGGGGTGAAATTTATAGAATTAGGAAGCCATAAACAGTATAGTAGCCCTTCTATGTGGCTCCTCTTCCCTTTGTTTGGGAAATAGTGTCTAGCCTCCACATTAAAGTGTTGAAAATGAATAATCAATCCAATGGTAACAAAAACAAAAATGGAAATTTCATGTGTATATTTATAGTTCAAGTAATGTTGTGCTACTCACCTCATTTTTTCCACCACTACCCCTTGAGACAATTCAAATTCCTTCCATTTTGCAATAGGGAACTAGGCAAAACAATAAAGATCCAGAACTAAACTGAAATTTAAATCTAGGCCCCACAAATGCAATATATTATATGTTGGTTTACATGGAAATTTACATTTTGGTCACATACTATGAAACAAATTATACAAATGTTTACTGCTGATAATCAAGGGTAAAATAAAATGCAAGAGAATTGCAGGAAGAAGAAGATTTTCTTGGCTAAGAATCTTGGAGTTTAGTTTGGAAGCAGCACAACTTCATTGTTTAGAGATTCTACATACAATGTCACTATAGCCATGATTATATCCAATTACTATTGGAGAGAACAAGAAGAAAAAGTCTTATGATTTGGGGGTGATGAGATTAGCACTGTGGATGCTTTTACTACTGTGATTGAAACTAGGGACCTGGTTGCCTTCTAACATTAGAGGTGGTGGGCGCTCGTCTATATTTCATCCTTTACTTTCCAGAAAATTGTGGTGGTGGGCTTTGTCCTATACTGTGTTCTTTCCTCTTTCTTAGGTGCTTGATCTGAAAAAACGCATGTCAGCTATCGAACGTATGCTGAATCGTCTTGAGGAAAATATTCTGACTTCCTCAGAAGAGGTAAAGCATGAAGACTATTTTGACAGACATAATATTTCATAAATGCAGTGGCAGATTGGAATGATGAGTAGGAAGTCAAAGAAGACAAAATTAGTGGGCTCCAGGGAGACATCTGGGAAATGCTTGTTGAGGGGTTAGAATGATCTATCTATCAGTGGATATAAATCTGAAGTCAGTCAATATAAACAAATAATAAGACAAGAGGGAAACCTACTATCTTAATAAAAACACTACCTTAACATATTATATACTAATATGTGCACCCATCACCCAGCAGGACAATATATACAATTTTTCAAACCCTTTTTAACATATAGTTGTCCTCGCTTTCCAGAACGATATATATTATTTCTCTGGTTTTGCTCCTTTCCATTTTGCTAAAACATAATCAAGAAATTCTCCCCAGCTATATAAATAAAACGGAAGTGTGTGTCCGTGTGTCCCAAATGCGTTTCCACGACCCTGGACTGAGCCCCCTGAAAGCTTGTGCATGCCTACCTTTGGGGTCACAGATTGCATAGATGGAATCTGGGGGCCGCAGGTGGGGCATGTGCCCCACAAAAAGAAAAAGAAAAAACTACATGCCACAGCATCCCCTTCACCAAACACCAGCCAAACAGGAAGGCCGGCAAGAGCGCAGGAGAGGCGGGACAACAGCCGTGCGCACAGCCTGAGGGGCAGAAAGTGCCGCGTTCACCCAGCCCTCATACCTTTCTTGAATTTTTTATTGTGGGTATGGAAGAGAAGGCTTTGCTTATGCCTGTGTAATCTTGTTCTTTCTATGGGTCAGTGTAGGGCAGGGCTTGATGTTGGATCTGTGGGGGGGAGGACAAAACCCTCTTTGGGTGGGTAAAAATAGCAGGAGGGAGTAAGTGAATCAGATTGTGTGAACTGAAGTGTCATGATCCCCTTAGAAGAGGCCTCCAGTGAAGCCTTCAATTGAGATACTGTAGGGTATCTGTCTACAACATCTTATATTTGCTTCCTATATGCCCAGACCACTGCTTCTTTTTCCTGAACTGGACTATATGCCTTTGGACACACCTTGTTAATTGGAGTAGAACATGATCTGTCTTTGACATTTGGACTATTGCATCAGATCCACCTGCCAGGGTTGTTTTCTTCAGTAAGTCCTGCAGAGTCTTCCTTTGACTTGGGTGCCCCTGATTGGCAGGCACAATTGCCATGCCCAGCAAAGAACATCATTGTGTTCGCAGTAATGGAGGGACTGGCCCAAGAAAGCCCGGCGATACGGGACCAAATGGCTAAACTTCACAAAGCCTATAGAACTCAACAGCTACTGCTTTCTACACCTATGTAGGTGCCTTGTAGCTCTCCTTGAAAAACTCAGTAGGTCAGTAGGCAAGTGATTAAGCTATGTCTTTTTTTTAGAAAAGCTGACTGATCAAGTTCCCAAATCAGCAGATCTTTACCTCCTGCGAAACAGCACTTTCTTAAGGAGGTGGATAGGTTCCCACTGGCATCTCTGTCAAGGGAAAAGTAACATGGTCTATTCAATTGTTTGGTGCAGGACCTATAATGGAACAAGGCAACCCTCACAGACCAGTTCAAGTAGGGGGCTATTCAATGAGATTCTTTATGAGTTTGCACAACTGGAATAATCCATGATCTTCTGGACCTTGATCCAATTGTACCTTGGGATTAATGGGCATCTGGAAAGCCAGCTGGTGGCCTCCTGCACCCTGGTTTCTTGAGTTACTCCCCATTTTTTGCACACAGAAACTGAAGTCCACTGCAACACTCTTAAGCAATACAACACCTGCATAAGAACCAATTCAACTGGATGGGGCTTGTCCCCAAGCTATTGTTGCTGAAGGGAAGTTTGATGGCATGTCAGTCAAGACCTTTCATAGGCACCTGCCCCCAGCAGAAAGTGGAGCACAGTACTCTAGACCTAGAAAGGGCCTTACATCTTGGATGGCTGGGAGAGCTGGCCCCTGTTCAGCTATGCACCACACACCACAGCTATGTCAGATTCTTGGAGTTTTAGTAATTTCATGCACCTGGCCTTTTCAGGAGTGCTCAATGGGAGTACCAATGCCAGTGAAAACTATTGATGGTTGACCCATAACTTTTTGGGTTGTGTCTCACCAGACTATCCCCAGTCATGATGCTCTGGAATCTTTGGCAAACAATCCAGTAGTACTTGGCCACATTTCCCCATCATCCCCTTGCATTTAGGATATTATGGTTGGCAAGTCATGACCTCTGGGTACATTGATCAAAGGATGTAGTGACCACTTATTGCGATGCTTATTTCTGCCTAAAGATGAGTAGCTCAGTTGCTGTTCCTCAAGACCAGGACCATCTTATAAATCTGGCTGTAAAGTACCAGGAGTTCTGTAACTTGTTTCAACAAAAAGCAAGAAGATCTGCTGCTCTTGGATTCAATGTATGACAGTGCCATTGTCGTGCTGCCAATGATGAATTGTAAGCTACCGTATTTTCCGGCGTATAAGACGACTGGGCATATAAGATGACCCCCAACCTTTCCAGTTAAAATATAGAGTTTGGAATATACTTGCCGTATAAGACTACCTCTCTTCCAATGCACACCAAATAAAAATTAACCCACACTCAACCCGAAGACGCGCAGCCCTCCGAGTCGAATGGGCAGGTTCTGGTGGAGAGCCAATCCACGCTCACGTTCTCCTCCTCGAGGTACAGGAAGATGTGTGCAGCTTGCTTCCCCTTGCTTCATACTCCCTGCACAGAGCAGGGACTCGGCCGTGACACCCCCCACCATATGCGCCGGACATATGAAGCAAGGGGAAACAAGCTGCAGTTAAGTACCTGTCCTATAAGACGACCCCCGACTTTGGCACAGATTTTTCGGGGTTAAAAAGTAGTCTTATACGCCAGAAAATACAGTACTTTGGAGAACAGGTACAGGCATTTCAAGGGCATAGGCGTATCTTTCGTACTGTGCAATACTTCATTTATCTTCAAACATTTTTTGAAAAATTTACTCCATGGGCTGTTGGACCATTCTGTGATAATCTGCTTTGATGACATCCTGACCTATTCCTGGTCCCTGCAAGATGATGTACAACACATGGACCATGTTACAATGACTATTGAGCATTGCCTTTACACAAAATTAGAGAAACATGGTTACCCATGCCATCAAATTTTCCGCAGTACCTTGTCAGGTTGTAAAAGATTCCTGTCAAGGTGCTAATGACCCTAATATGATAAGCAATCTCTATGCCCAAATTATGCCAGCTATTGCTTAACCTATATCTTAAGGAATCTCTAATTCTAGATTCTTGACAAAAATCCCCAAACCTCAATTAAATTTATGACCCAGCATACTTGCATAGCTACTCATAGATTTACACCCTTTAAAGAAGATAATAATGATAACAAAGGCTCATTTTTCCATTATACTTGTGTATATTATTCACTATAAACGTATATGGTATATATTAACAGCAGACATATACAAGTGTATACCTTAAATAAATATTGAGACATCTTCAAAAGAGCATTTGTAACTGAAATAAATATTTAAATGAACAATCAGATGTAACTGAAAGTAGTTATGTCACTGGATTCTAAACAGAAGAGTGCATTGGTGTATGTTCACAAAGATGTTCTCAGAACCTTCTATAGTTGTGCTGAAATGTTTTGGCAACAAACCCACCCATCTGGAGAATATGAGCTATCGAGTGTATACTGTTGTTATCAGTTTCTTTTTATCTACCATTCAGTGAAGACACCTTAGAACCTCCCTACCCCCACCTGAGCTCTTCTGCAACAAAAAGCAATAGTCAGTTGTAAATATTAACATATATATTTCTTGGTTTTGTTTTAAAAGTAAAAAAGAAAGTTTGGTTAGTTTAATTAGCTTTTTCCCCTGTTGAAAGCCACATACAACTTCTTTTCTAGTCCAAGGTCACTAATTCTACTTTGTATGGTACCAAAACCATTCAAAAAGGACTCATTGTTCCAACAAGATCCTATTTACTAATCGACATTCCAAAGACCTGGGTTTTCTAGAAGAAACCCATAACAGCCAAGCACTCAAAGACTATAGGGCAGTCATTCACAACATATGCCCCTTTGGCCAGACCTGGCCCCCAATGCCATTTCATCTGGCCCCTGATGCCCTCGCCGCTCCCAGAAGCAGAAGGAAAGTATGCTCCACACGTGTGCAGAATGCAGAAATGCATTCTGCGCATGTGTGGGATGTGTTTTACTTCCAGTTCTGAGTGTGAGGAACCCATGACTGGCCTGATCATCTGTCTAGGGGAGTGTGATCCAGCCCCCGGCGCAAAAACGTTGAGAAAGTCTGCTATAGGATATTCATGTTTTAAGGGAGATAAAACTGTGTAGTCTGAGAAAATTCCTCTGGCATAAGGCATTTTTAGCTTTGAATACTGTTATTCAAAATTCCCTTCTGTCCATATGATTATATATAAAAAGATTTCAGGTCAATTTATGATGGCACCAACAGTGTCTTGGTGCCTGGGTCCGGGATGTGGGTGGCTAGCAGGCAACCTAAATGCCAGGGCCCAGGACAACTAGGTAACAGGCCAAATAGTAACCAAATCTCAATCTAAGTGAAACCAGAGATGCAGGATTAGTCAAGGCAATGAAAAACATAGTCCCAACAAGCCAGAGGTCAGGTGACCAGGAGAACAGACGTGGCAAATAATCCTTGGGCTGGGGCAAGGCAAGGACAGAATTCCAGGAGCAAAGATCCAGGCAAGCCAAAATAATAGTCCACAGGAATAAGGCAGGATATCTCCTGGAGCAAGAATCAGGAGCAACACAGAGATCTTCAACAGCAAAAACCATGAACAAGGTAAGCAACTACTGGTCTGCTGACCTTCATTGTTGAGACAACTTCTGGAAGGAAGGACCAGTTCTTACACAGCTAAGCCACTCAGTGTCTCTAAGGGGAGCCTATGAAGGTTTAGCCTCTTCCCCAGGATTATCAGTTGGGGGCTTACCAGCTGAAGCAGGGTGAAGATTTAGTCCTGCAGGACTTTGTGCAGCTGCTGCCAGGCTGGGAGCTCCACTTATACAGGACACTGAACAACTGCTTCTAGGCTGAGGGCTTCAGTCCTACAGGATTTAGAGGAGCAGTTGCAAATTATTATTATTATTATTATTATTATTATTATTATTATTATTATTATTATTATTATTATTATTATTATTATTATTATTATCATCATCATCATCATCATCATCATCATCATCATCATCATCATCATCATCATCATCATCATCATCATCATCAAATTTAATTTATATGCCGCCCACTTGCCCAAAACGCTACTCTGGGCGGCTCATAACAGTAAACAATGAAAACAGTACATGGAAAAAAACCACCTACAATTACAGTAAAAATGTCCAAAACATCTGAGGTACAAGTCAGGCGCAAAAAGTCCAAGGCCTAGGCTGGCCAGGGGAGTGATGTCTGGGGCCCCCATCGCAACCTCCAAGTCCCAGCACTGACAGCACAACCCCTAGCTTACAGATGTGCCCAGGGGTCACAATGATGCTCCTGCCGCCCTCAGCTGGCAGCTTTTCAACCCCCGGCAGGGTGGGTCCTGGGGTTGTGGTGACACTCCTGCTGCCCTTGGCCAGCGATCTTTCAAACCCCAGTGGGGTGGGGCCCAGGGTCATGATGGTCACGGTGATGCTCCTGCCACCCTCGGCCAATGGCTTTTTAACCCTCAGGGGGCCCGGGGTCATGGCGACACTCTTGCTACCCTTGGCCGCCAGCTTTCCAACCCCCAGTGGGGATGGGGCCGGGAATGCAGCGACACTCCTGCCGCCCTCAACCGGCAGCTTCTCAACCCCTGGAGGTGTGGGGGCCGGGGTCATATCCTTTTCTTTCTTTTTTTTATAATAAATTTTTATTGAATTTTAAACAGAAATAATACAACTTATAAAATAAAACAACAATTATACATCAAAATACAAACCATTCACATACTAACACAATATACTAACTAATAACAAAGGAAAATATAGAAATAGAATATCATAAAAATACAATTTGGTTATGACTTAGTAGTACTGTAGCTTCCCACTTCTTCCATACATCTTTGATTATTTGATTCTATAACAACCTGATATACACATTCTAAATTGTATACTGTATTCTTTTTACTATCCCAGTATACAAATTCAGGCTCCATTCTTAAACTCCAAAATTTAATACATCTACTAAATCAAACTTCAAATGCATAATTACACACAAATATAAAAAAATTAAACATTTTACAAAAAATATTCACCTAGTGTTTTATACAATGCCCTGGAGAGCACGTAGTATCCCATTTATTTTATTCCCAAAAACTCCTTTGACTGGGTACTGGTCTATTCACTTCATCCCCCTTCAATGAGTAATCCACAAAAGTTTGCCAAACATTCCAGAATCTATTTTCTTTAACAATATCCTTTTTCCTATTTACTTCCCATGTTAGCTTATCATTCAGTGCTAAGTCCCACATTTCCTTGTACCATTCCTCAATTTTTAAAATCATATAATTTTTCCAATTTCTAGCGATACACAGTCTACCTGTTGTCAACATTATTGATAATAACTATTTTTTGTCCTTATTTAAATTCATACTTTCCACGTCTGTCAACAATACTTGACCCCAATTTAAATCTCATACCCAAAATTTCACAAATCTTTCTCAATTTTTCTCCAAAAATCTTTTACCACATTACAACTCCACCACATATGTTCATACGTTCCCAATACATCCTTACATCTCCAACAAATTTTATCTTTCTTATTATCTATGTGATGCAACCTCACTGGGGTCAAGTACCATTTCCACAACATTTTATAATTATGTTCTTTCACTCTAACAGACATAGTTCTCATAATTCTTTTCTTCCATTTATTTTTCCAAGTCTTATCTACTATCTTTATTTTCAATTCTTGTTCCCAACTTGTTTTCAGTACCTCCTGTAGATTACCATCCTTATTTAACATTGTATAAATTTTACTTACCAAACCCTTAATACCCCTTTCTCCCTTTTTTATTTTTCATATCAATTCTTCAAACTCTGTCCTACCTCTTTCTAAACTGACTTCCCTCAAATATTTGCTATTCCACTTATTTACCAACACCATCTGAAGCCAATTCATCCTCAACTGTGCATACAAATTTGCTTTTCTCCCCCTATCTTTACAAGCCTGTATCCAGTCTTTCAACAGGAACTTCATTTCTATAAAGTACTTCTTTTACCCTTTTATCTATTTTTTTGGGAAATTTTTTAATATCCTCTATTTCAATAATAGGAGATATATTCGTAGCCAATTCCTTCTTCACATTTTTCCATATTCCCAGTATTGTCTTCATCATTTTGTTTTTTATAACAATTTTCCCCATATTGCTACCCAAAAAGACCATTTTTCCCATTTGATTAAGATCCTTCATCTCAATTTCCTCCCAGATTACCTTTTCTCTCGCTAAGATCTTTACAATATTCTTAATTTGAAAGGTTTGATAATAATTCCTCAAATTTGGTATTCCTAATCCTCCTTCCTTTTGAGATAAGTACCAAAGTTTTTTTTTTTACAATTCTGGGTTTCTTTCCACCATTATTAAAATTATTCATCATGTTTTGAAACTCCTTAATTTCCTTATCCTTTAATTGAATCGGAAGAGCATCAAATAAAAAATTAATTCTCGGTAATAACATCATTTTACATAATGCAATCCTACCAAACCATGACAACTTCAACGTTTGATATTGCTGTATTTTGTCCTTAATTTCTGTTTTCAATTTTCCATAATTCAATTTCTTGAGCTCCTCAAATTTATTTGAAATATTTATCCCCAAATATTTCAGATTATCTTTAAATTGTAGATTACCTTTACCCTTTATCTTTTGTTGTTCTTCCTTGCCAATATTACACAATATCATTTCCAATTTATCCCAATTTATTCTCAAACCTGTCATATCTTCAAATTTTTAAAATTGCTCTTGTATTCTTCCTAACACCTTCCTAGGATGTTTTACTATTATCAATGTATCATCAGCATATAAACTTATCTTATTTCTTAATACCCCTTCAATTTCCTTATCTTCTCTTATAGCCTTTGCCAACAACTTCATTGCCATAATAAACAATATTGGCGATATTGGGCAGCCCTGTCTTGTTCCTGCTTCTAATTTCACTTCTTCTGTAACCTCATCATTTACTCTAACAATAGCTGTTCCATGTTGATATAGTTGTTCAATTGTCCTTCTAAATTTATTGCCAGATCCATAACATTTAATTATCTCATTAATTGTTACCCATTGTAAAGAATCAAATGCCTAAAGATATCTAATGATAATAATCCAACTTTTTCTTTTGTTTGTCCTACTGTGTCAATTAAATCTTTTACTCTTCTTGTCAAATCTGCCATATGTCTTTCTTTCAAAAAACCCACTTGATCTTCATTTACATAGCTCCCATAAAGCTGTTCAATCTATTTGCCAATATCGCTGTAAAGATCTTAGCATCTTGATTTATCAAAGAAATAGATCTATATGATTCCACTTTTTCTGGATATTTTCCGGGTTTTGGTAGTAAAACAATTATAGTTCTATACCATGAAGCCAGAATTTGCCCTCCTTCCAATATATAATTATATAATTTTATCAATTTTGGCACCATTAAATCTTTAAACTCCTTGTAAAATTAGGCTGATAGACCATCTTCCCCCGGAGCTTTATTTGTTTTCAAGCTGGCTATTACTTCTTTTATCTCTTTCTCTGTTATTCGTTCTTCCATTCTATTTCTGTGTTCCTGTTTTATCTTATTTTCTATTTGTTTCCCCAATTGAACCTTCAACTTCCTCAAATCTTTATTCTTTTTAGCATACAAATCCTGATAGAAATCTTTAACAATTTTGCATTTATCTCCAATCTTATTACATCTTGTTCCATCTTTATTAATCAAAATTCCTATTTCCCTTTTTTCTCTCTTTTCTTTAGCGGCTCTTGCTAATAATTTTGAATTCTTATTACTATATTCAAAATATTCCCTTTTTAAATATATCAATCTCTTTTTACCTTTTCAATATCCTTTCCTACCAATTCCATCTTTAATCTTTGCTTCCTATCAAAAACCTTCTTGTCACTTGTCTTTGCATGCTCTTCTTGTAACCGCTTTATCTCTTTTTTAACTTTATCTTGCAACTCCTTAAATTGTTTGTTTCTAATACTAGCCAACTTGATATGCTCTCCTCTAAAAACTGACTTCATAGCATCCCATACCATATTATAACAAATCAAACATTGCAATACAATAAAATACAGCAATACAATGCAACCAAAAATAGCATTACAATAAAATATATAATATAATAAAATTATATTATCCCATACCATACTCACTTCATCCGTGTCATTCCAATACCAACTTTCCTTCCATTTCTCAATTATTTGTTCTTTACATTTGTGGCCTTTAAAAAGTTTAGCATCCTATCTCCAATTCCTTCTTATTTTCCTTATATCCTCTATCTTTAATTCCACCATCACTTTCGCATGATCCGATTCTTTAAAAATTCCCACTTCTACCTCATCTATATTCCTAATCATGCTCTCTGTTACAAATACATAATCTATTCTAGAATATGAATTATACACATGCGAAAAAAGTATAAACCCTTTCCAATCCTTTAAATTCTCTCCATTTGTCCTTCAGGCCTAGAGATATCATCCAATTATCCAAAATCTGCTTTTTAAAACCTTTCCCACACCTTGCTATATTTGTACAATCTAAATTTGACCTTATTAAATTAAAATCTCCAGCCACAATGATTTTTGTTGTTTTTTCTTTTTTCAATATATCATATATTTTATCTAAAAACTCGCCTTGATGCTCATTAGGTGCTCATTCACTAAAGTTATTTCCTCATCATCGATCTTCCCTTTTATTATTAAATATCTACCTTCTGGGTCGGAAATGCTATTTATCATTTCAGAACCTAATCTACTTGAAATCAGAATTGCAACACCTCTTGCTTTTGAAGTACCATAAGACTTTTCATAAAATTGCATCCATCCTAAAAAATCTTATTTGTATTCTGAGATTTTTGATGAGTTTCCTGCAGAAAGACTATGTCCAGCCTGTCTTTTCTCAGAGCTGATTCAATTCTTCTTCTCTTTATTTGAGACCCAGTACCCTTCACATTCCATGTTAATACTTTAATATTTCTCATATCTCAATCTTACCCACCATCTTCTATAGCCTCCGATTTTTCAAATGGGCATGCTTCCCGCTACCACACAAAAACAATAACTATGACTAAAACTATAAACAATCATTCCTACCCTCCCCACTCTTTTCTTCAAAAATTCACCTTTATCACTCAAAGAGGGAAGGAGGGGACATGGAAGATGTGCCTACTATCTAATGCTCTAGGTGTGGGAAAGGTTTTAAAAAGCAGATTTTGGATAATTGGATGATATCTCTAGGCCTGAAGGACAAATGGAGAGAATTTAAAGGGTTGGAAAGGGTTTATACTTTTTTCAAATTTCTTTTTAGAAAAACAAACAACTTTTATTAAAATTTATAAAAATATTTATCTCCCCTGCATGACTCTATCTTCATCTCTATCCTCTGAACCATAATTCACCCTTCATCAACCACTGTCAATGATTTTGAATACAGATCTGTCCCTCCTGTAGCACCCCTCTCTTCTGCACCTCCATAATCTCTTTTTATACCTCCCGAATCTATTAAAGCTCTCCTTAATATAAGCCATTCTTGTGAAGCTGCCTTAACCAGATGAATTAAACACAAATATTCCAAAGTATCCATTTCTGCATCAATCGTATGCATTTTCTATCGTAAAAAAATCTCAATTTTTCATTTCATTTCATTTCATTTATTCGATTTGTATGCCACCCACTCAGCATACGCCGACTCAGGGTGGCTCACAACAAATCAAACATTGCAATACAATAAAATACAGCAATACAATGCAACCAAAAATAGCATTACAATAAAAATGGCAATACAAATGGCAATACAATGTGATTGTACAATATTCAGTCCAGACAATATATCAATAGAAAGCAATACCATGTCACAATACTGCAGCGGCCTCTCTGCCCCAGCCACAAATAAGTCTTGTGTGTGTGGGGGGGGGCAGCGAAGTCCTACCACCCACTGCCGCTGCAGGTGAGTCCAGGGCAGTGAACAAAGTTCACACAAGCTCTGGATTATGTAACTTTAAGGGGGTGGGTGGGTGTCGAAGCAAAAATTACAATGGGATTACATGGGGGGTAGGGGGTCAGTACCCCCTCCCAAAAATGGATCACATAATTGTTGAATGTCCCAAAATGTGAATTAATATAAATCACATTGGCAGAAGCACAAATAAAGCTACCTTTAATGTGTGTGGATCTGAATATGGGGATCTGAAGCATACACAATATGGGGATCTGAAGCATAAACAATTTCTTGCCATATTACTTTGATTCAAAGCAGTTTTTTCCCCTCTATGGATTCTCCTATGTCCTTCAAGCAGCTGATTCAAAGCAAAACATTTCCCACACTACTGGCATCAGTATGGTTTCTCTCCTATGTGGAGTATCGTATGACTCACAAGGTGTGAATTCTGGGGAAAACATTTCCCACACTCCTGGCACCTGTACGGTTTCTCTCCTGTGTGGACTCTATTATGTTTCACAAGGACTGAATTAGTAGCAAAAAAATTCCCACACTGCTGGCACTGGTACGGTTATTCTCCTGTGTGGATTCTCTTATGTTTCACAAGGTATAACGTCTGAGCAAAACATTTCCCACACTCCTGGCACATGTACGGTTTCTCTCCTGTGTGGAGTCTCTTATGACCCACAAGGGCTGAATTCTGAGCAAAACATTTCCCACACTCCTGGCACCTGTACGGTTTCTCTCCTGTGTGGACTCTCTTATGATTCACAAGGTCTGAATTCCGAGCAAAATGTTTCCCAAACTCCTGGCACATGAATGATTTCTCTCCTGTATGGACTCTCCTATGACTTACAAGGACTGAATTATGAGAAAAACATTTCCCACACTCCTGGCATCTGTACAGTTTCTCTCCTGTGTGGACTTGCTTATGACTCACAAGGACTGAATTATGAGAAAAACATTTCCCACACTCCTGGCACCTATACGGTTTCTCTCCTATGTGGAGTATCGTATGACTCACAAGGTGTGAATTCTGGGAAAAACATTTCCCACACTCCTGGCACCTGTACGGTTTCTCTCCTGTGTGGACTCTCTTGTGTCTCACAAGTTTTGAATTCCGAGCAAAACATTTCCCACACTCCTGACACCTATATGGTTTCTCTCCTGTGTGGACACTCCTATGACTCACAAGGACTGAATTATGAGAAAAACATTTCCCACACTCCTGGCACCTATATGGTTTCTCTCCTGTGTGGACTCTCTTATGTTTCACAAGACCTGATTTCTGAGCAAAACATTTCCCACACTCCAGGCACCTACATGGCGTCTCTCCTGTATGGACTCTCTTATGATTCACAAGGTCTGAATTCTGAGAAAAACATTTCCTACACTCCTGGCACCTATATGGTTTCTCTCCTGTGTGGACTCTCTTATGTCTCACAAGGTTGTAATTCCGAGAAAAACATTTTCCACACTCCTGGCACCTGTGCAGCTTCTCTCTTGTGTGGACTTTTTCATGGCTCAAAAAATGATCCAAAGGTTTTCCAGACTTTTCATTGACAAAGGGCTTCTCTCCTGTATGAGTTCTTTTGTGAAGGATCAGTGCAATCTTCTCAGCAAAATGTTTTCCACAGGCAGTGCATTACCTGGCCTTCTCTTGAATACAGCTCATCCCTTCTCTGTAGGTTATCCGGTGTCCTCCAAGCTCAAATTTCTGCTTCATACATTTCCCATGTTTGGGAGATATATTTTTCTTTCTCCAGTTGTCTCTGTGAGAGAATAGAGATTCCATGTTCTCCTCCATGACCTCCTTGTGCAGTGATCTCTGGTCAGGATCCAGCAGTGCCCACTGCTCTGGAGTAAACTGAACGGCCACCTCCTCAAAAGTCACTGGAATCTGATCCACTTCTGCTGTGTCGTAAGGAAGAGATGAGGGAACACCGACTTCTGTGAATATTCCGGCCCCCATCAGGTTGGAACCTTTCTCATTGGCTTGAATGGTCTTTCCTTGCTGGAGATTCAGTTTCAGGTCAAACTGAGGTTTCTCTGTCATGGGGATATCAGACTGAACTTCTACAGGGAGATTTCTCATCTTTGGCTCTTCCAGATGTTTGTCTCCTGCCTGGCTCAGAGCCAGGAAACCTTCGGCCAGGTCCACCGCTTGGGGAGTGGTTTCCGCTCCGTATTCCCTCACCCAGCTCGACATCTCCAGTGGGAGGAGGGTCAGGAACTGCTCCAGGATCACCAGGTCCAGCATCTCAGTCTTGGTGTGTTGCTCTGGCTGGAGCCACTGGCGGCAAAGTTGGTGGAGTCGAGTGCAAACCTGGCGAGGACCCTCGGCCTCTTGGTATGAGAATTCCCGGAAGCTTTGGCACTGCATCCCTGAGTACCTGAGCATCTCCTCAGCTGAGTAACGTAGGCTGAGGCTTCCTCTCCTGATCACATGGGGGTAATTTTCTGCCCTTTGTGTTTTGGTTGTTCTGTCTGACATTGTATCCTCTGCTCAAGGATGCCTCCAAGGGAATCTCCTCTCCTTTTGGCAGGCAAACGGTGTCCTTCACAGACCCCACAGTTGGAGCTCTGGGAGGAGGAGGAGGAGGAAGGCCGCCAGTCGCTTCTTCTCCTTCTCTGCTTTGGGCTCTCAAAGCCTTCCCATAGGGAAGAAGAGAGGCGGACAGAGAGACATAGAGAGAGGCCTCCGCCGCCTTCCTAGAGAGACCATCCAGGAATTGTTGTGGAAATCTCCAATTATATTTTATCCCACATTCCATCAAAAATTTTGTTGCTGGTTTCATCTTGTAAACACCAAACTCGCTCATCAACAAAGATATCATTGTATAATTCAACATCATTCCCATCAATTTTTAAAACTCCAGACCCAGCTTGTTTTATAAAAGCCATCACCTTTAACTTATCCCCCAATTTGCAAACTTGACCAAAACATTTCTTTGAACACTTTCCCCCTTCCTTGCACCCAATCTATAAACATTTGCAATATCTTCATTCACAAAGTCTTTCCCCATTTTCAAACTGTTTAACCAATTCACTATTCTTTCCTTCAGCTGGTCTGGCGTTTTCTCCATAAGATTACAGATTACTATATTCTGTTTTCTCATCATCTCTTCCACCATATCTATCCTTTTCTCCTGCACTTCTACTTTCATTTTAGTTTCCTTTTCTTCCTCGTGTAAACCTTTCATATCATCCTGCATCAATTTCATATCTTTTTGCATCGACTTAACACTTGTATCCATCCTCTGAAAATTAAAATCCACCTTCTTAGAAAAATCTGTAAACATTGCAACCAATTTATCCTGTTTTTCCATAATTTCATTTTTGTCTTTTACCCTTGTTTCCTTAATTTCACAAAAACCCTTCACATTTGCCTCCTCCATTCTCTCAAATTTCTTAAACAATTTACCCAACTCAACCATAATTTGTGTTTGGTCCATTGGTACAGGTTCTGGCGCTGCTGTTGATGGGGGTGTTTCTTTCGTTGCTGATTAATCTTGCTTCTCCTCCTTCTTCACATCCATCTTCTTAGGCTTCACCACCTCTTCATCCTTTCCCTTTCCTTTTCCAAAATTTTCCATTGTGACTTCAAATAATAATCTCAGTGTGGCTACCCCTTTATTTCCTCCAAGTCCATCTTCCTGGTCAAATTCCAGATTCAATTAAATGTGCAATTTCTGTTATTTTTCCCAAATCAAAAACAAAAATTTAACTGAGTGTAGCTGCGCACTTCAATATTTATAATCCAAATACGACTCCTAGATTCCAACCAAGCAAGTCAGCTTCTTTATTGTAAAAAAAAATATTGTAATATTGTATTCAAAATCCTAAACTTGGTTAAAGGTTTCCCACAACTTTGTATCCCAAATCTCAGTAAAAAAGATTCCCCTTCAAAATAAGCGAAGCAAAGTAAAAGCCACTTAAAATGATGATCCACCTTCCAAGAGTAATCTACAGGGAGAAATACCAAGAAGTTAAAAAAAAGATATTCCCTTTTTAAGCAAGAAAGCCAAACTATTCAATCCAAACTATTCAATACAAATTTGTTATATAAAAGAGAAAAAAAAGATAAAAACAAAAAATTAATCCACAATTATAATCCGAGCTGCGGCGGCGGCGATTTCCGAGCGTGGTCGCTCCTCCCTTCACCGAGCCCGTGCAAACACACATTTCCACCTTATATTCTCTTCTTTTTTCGTTCTCCCTATTTCTCTCTTTTCCCTTCTTTTCCTTGTTCACTTTCCCATCTTCCACGATCAGCTCCAACCCTCTGTTCTTTTCCTTCTGGTACTCCAATCTCCTCTCCGTACTTTTTAAAGTTTCGATCTTCCCTTTGCTCGCCGCCATTGCACACTTTCTTTCTCCCTCCTCCTTCCTCTTCCCAACTTTCACAATCCGCCATTCTCCCAACTTACTTTTCCTCCAGGGCTCCACTTTCCACCATGGCCACCTCATTCGCCGTCGCCACGATTATCTCTTTCCAATTTAAAAAATAATGTTCCAAAGCCTGGCTCCGATTCCAATTATAAGGGTCCTGTCCTGCCTCAAAGCAGCTCGTTCGGCTCGGCCTACACCGAGCCTCACTTACCGCCCGATCTCTGAGCTCCAACCCTGATCTCAGTCACAATCAATGCAAAAAAACAACAACCCAGGACTTCGGAGTATTACTTTCCCATCAATTTAGGCTTCCATTCTAATGTTTTTCATGTTTAGAATCTCATTGGAAACACGTTGAACAGCGCGAGCTGATCAAAACACGTCTTACACCAGCACCATCTTTAGCCTCGCCCCCAGGGTTGTATCCTGACACATGGATACTGATCCTGCTGATTACCACTGCCTTGATGTTGATACTAACTCTTTTGAATATTTCCCCTTCTGCATTCAAACTGATAGCTAAATGGAAACCAATGGTTGTGGCACCTGAATCCAAGCACAGAAAGAAAAGGTCTAAAGATATAAAACATACAATTATTACACCCTACTTTTGCCATTTTTCCTTTATAAACCATATCTCCAATGCAGCTATCACCTTTTGTTATTGGAGGACCACAAATATTTTCCCAACTATATCATTAGTTCCATTCTATTCTTCCTCTTCTCCAATGATGATCAACAGGATAACCAACTGAACCAGTCTTTGATGGCAAAAATACCATCATGACAGCATCCCAATCAAGAAGGGGAGATAATTGATACTGCCTGTCAAGTCTGACATGGTGAGTCCTCAACATTTGAAACTGGCACCCAGAATGACCTTTGTCTCAGCAGAGTCAACCCAGATCCACCTCAAGGGCCTGGACATACTCAGATCAAGGTCTTGATCTGGGGCATTTTACCTGAATTTCTCTACTCACACAGCAAACCTTACAACACGTACATGATGGTCTGATAGTAGAGATCCATATTACTATGATATTTCTTGCTTCCTCTCTTATGCCTGAAGCTGAGGACTTCCAAGTCATCAGGGTGGGGCATTCTACCTTCTATATAATCACAATCAACACTAGTGCCATACCAGCCTATAACACGGCCCAGTCCCATATCTGATTGCTGAGCCAAAAAAGAATATACCTAGATCAATCCACCTTAATGGTATCAAAATCAATGTACAGTGTAATCCATGTACAAACAACAGTACAGATGAGTTCTGACACTTCCATCACTGGCCTTTCTTTTACAATGATAACTACTTCTTCCAGCTCAATACTGGCCAACTTACTTTCAGTGTGGCTTCCATAACTTGAATCCTTCTGGTTACCCTTCGAACATAGCTATTTACCTCCAATTTACCTGTCTCCTCTGTCCCAACTACAGTAGAGATACAACCTCAACCAAGACCATTCTCATTCTTGGACAAATTCTTATGATTTCAGTTGCTCTTCTGATTCCAATACTCCTTCTCAGACATCACAGATACCTCACTCAGCTGAACACCTTGCTCCATCTCTATTCACAATATTCTTCCTTTACCCTTATGACTAAGGTTCTGATGGCATCATCTCTGTGAGTATACACAACAGCCATCTGCAGACGTACTCCTCAGCCTAACAGCCAGAGATGAATTTCTCACAGTGATGTCCAAAATGCTTTTAAAGGGCTTAACAATATATTCCCTCCAAATCCTCCAATTCTTCCAGAATGGAACTTCCAAGCTTCTCACAATCACTAACTTCAAACTTATCAATGAACATGGCTTTTCTTGTGCCATCCATGTAGACATTCTGTTGCTCATATTTCACAAAGATAAAATTGTTCTCTATCCCAACATTTCTTTCCTGCCCAAGGTAATGTTGGAATTTTATCTAAGACAGATTACACCTCTTCCTACCCTAACCCCAATCCCCTGACACCCCCATGGAAAGATTACTCCATATTCTAGATGTTTGTGAATATTAGCTTTCCATAGTGATCAAACTAAAACTTTCTGAAAGCTGTTTCTGTGCCATACATCATGTAGACAAGAATCTCCAGCATTCCCCCAGTATTTCTGTAAGTGAACCGTAGACACCATTACCCTCTGTTATCAGACAGCCCACATTTTCTGCCATACTGAAAAGTGGTTTTTGGCAGCCTTAGAGGTTAGGTCCTTAAATAATGGATACAAAGTACAAGAAAGAAGATTTTTGTCAATATATTAGGAAGAGGTTCTTGACAAGAGCAGTTCAGTAATGGAATTGAGTGCCTGAAGAAGTGACAGATTCTCCTTACTGAAAGTTTTTAAACAGAAGTTAAATGACAACTAGTTAGGTTTTTAGATGTGGATTTCCTGTTTTAACAAGGGATTGGACTTGATCACCCTTGGAGTTCTTCTGCACCTGTTTTTCTGTGAACTGAAATATTAGCTAGCTACTGTATATAACTTCGTATTGGCAGTTCTTCTTCTAATTATTTAATTAAATTTAAAAAAGTAGTATTGCACATCGCTAAATTTTCATAAACTGAATTAAATGTTACCTGATAACTTTTGGGAAGTTTTTTATTGCCACACCAGATGATTCTATTGAATGATCTCTGGAATGGGAAGATACCAGGACAGTATATCCAATCACTCCTAAGTTTCCCCTTCCACAAAGTGAAGCCAAATTAGCTCAGTGGTTTACTAGGTAGCAAGGGGTGAGGAAATAAATGGAATGGAGATTGGAGTGAAAGTGGCAGAAACCTTAGAGTAGATATACTTAAGAGACCGCATCGCCCTGAGGACGTCTGTCCGTCCAACCTGAGCAGACCGGAGGGGCTCTCTAATCGTTCCATCAGCCAGAGGGGCTCGCCTCTCTGGCACAAGGAGGAAGGCCTTCTCCGTGTCTGCACCGGCCCTCTGGAACAGACAGAATTGCTGCCTTTCAGAAAAGAACTTAAAACCTGGCTGGCGGGTCAAGTGTGGGGTGCATGTGGAAGGGTAACCTCCATTGGGTGGCTGGTGTAGAAGAACTCCTCCCCATGGTGCCTTTGGATCCTGCACCCCTTGTTTTAGGGGGTGGGTAGTTTTAACTGTTTTAACATGTTTTTTAAATTGTCATTGTGAACCAACCCTGAGTTGGCTTTGGCCAAGTGGGCGGTATATAAATCTGACAATTAAATTAAATTAGTTAAATATAACCAGGCATAGTTCATTGCCTAGCATGCGACTAACTAACTAACTAACCAACCAACCAACTTGCCTTCTGTCGCTGTAAGGTTGCACCAGGGTATTTGGTAATCTTCAATGCAAGTGGTCATACTGGCAGAAGAGGAAAAATCCTTCTAATTGCAGTTGGTACAATTCAAAAGAGCTGCATTTAAAAGGGTTTCTATTCTCAGTTACAGTACTCTCTTCTCTTGCCAACTGGATAGCTCATTAAGCTGTGAAAACAAAAAATAAACTAGGGAGATACTGCCAAGAAGAAGAAATGTTGTTGGAGAGAGGCTTTAAGGATTGAGGTGAGGGAAGATGCTTTGTCAAAGCACCATTTGTGTCTGTGCACACGCCATGCATGCATGAACTTGATTGTTCTTTTCTTTCAGCATCAAAGTAAGCAAAATGTTTCAACTTGTAAAAGTAGAAGGGTCTCTAGTGGGGATGAAAAACTACAGTTTGTGGGTAGTTAGGAGTTTATCATGATCCAGAATTTAGCAGACAGTGTTTGATTTCCATAATTTTATCTAATACAGTAAAAAAATGAGGCCTCTACATGAATTGAGAAGTATGTGCCTTGTTGCTGTGGAGGCAGGAGTCTTGGAATATATAGAGGCCTTGTTCAGCAATGAGGAAGTGAGAAACATGATCTCACTCTGGGTAAATCCTAGAAAATGGCTGAAATCCTGTTGTTTTGTTATGCATTTGGAAAGGAAATACTGTTAACATTCATTTACTTCTAGCTGACAATCAACAAGTTCCACTGGGATTCTCAAGCATGCACCTCCAAGAATCCCACTAGCGACTTACTAACTGCTAGCTAGAAGCAACTGAAATGTTTGCCTTCTGCAAGTATAACACAGCATATTTTATGAAGTTGGAGCATACCTGTCAACCCGCGGCTCCGGAAAAACGGGACCTGCGCAGGTCGCTTGTGCGCAGGTCGCTTTCTACGCATGCATGGAAGGTTTTACTCCTTCCACGCATGCGCAGAAGTGCTATGCCGCTTGCACAGCCCCTACGCAAGCAGCGTAGCGCTTCCGCGCATGCGTGGAACCCCTTCCACGCATGCGCGGAAGCGCTATGCCACTTGCGTAGGGGCTGCGCAAGCGGCGTAGCGCTTCCACACATGCGTGCAAAGCGTTTTCCCCCGCTGCCAAATTATGGGGTTTTGGCAGCGCGGGGCAGGTTATGATGTCAATCGACGTCAAATTACGGGGTTTTCCTGGCCAAATCAGGTATGAGTTGGAGGAATTTTGGGCTCTGGACAGGTTGAGCTAAAACAAAGTTCACTCAAGTGCAGTTTCAGCAGTTTGTCAGACTTCCCTATCAACTTGAGAAGTTGAGGTGTGCATGGGCATGGCTGGAGCATGGGCTATCTATGACTTTCTCTACACTGATGTTAACTAATCTGAGGTTAAATAAATCCCAAGTGATCCTGGATTTAGTGATGGAAGAACAGCCTGACCTGACATGCATTACAAAGACTTGGGTGGGTGAAGGGGAAGTTATGTTATTGTCCTTAATATGCCCACCCAGGTACTTCACTCAGCATTAGGGTAGAGCTGAAAAAGGGGGAGACTTTTGCTGCCCTGCCCCTGGACACCACATCATGATTGCGTGCCAATGGGCATGCAATGTGGGAGGAGTGCGGCTGAAGGTTTTAAGAACCAGCTCCCTCCCCCCTCCCCTTTTCTACCTGGAGTGGCCACCTATCACATCGGGTCTTCATGAACAAAGATTTAACAGTTCATACAAAGCTCATAGTATACCAAGCTGTTGTTACTTCACTGTTATTGTATAGCTATAAAACATGGACCCTCTATTGCTAAGACATCAAAAAGCTTAAATGCTTTCACCAACAGTGCCGATCCAAGAGCGGCGAACAACATTCCGGCCGTTCCAAGGCTCTGACCACCCCGTGTCCGAAGTGTAAGAAAGGCTACCATTGTTCCAGATACTGTCCGAATTCGGGAAACCGGAACGCAGGCATGTCTCTGGCCCCGGTCCAAACAGAGGCTTCCCTTGCTCTGGGCGAGCCAGAGCTAGATTAGATTCCATTCACATTCCAGGCATTGTGAAGGCGCAGGCCAGCCCCAAGGGTAGTACAGGGCTAGAATTGACTTGCCAGGCGGACATCACATGCGACTTGCCAGGCACAGTCTATCTGGTGGATTCCCAGTACATGGGACCCCTGCCCAAAGGCTTCATAGGTTTAGTTTTGCCTCGCAGTGTAGCAGGAGCACGCGGAATTCTTGTAATTCCGGGTGTCATTGACTCAAATTTTTCAGGCGTTCTCCAAGTTCAACTCTGGACGCACCTACCCCAAACCATTCACAAGGGAGACACATTAGCGCAACTGATTATGGTTCCTTGTAACTCGCCAGCAGATAGCCAGGGAAGGCTCAGGGACAGCGCAGGGTCCGGGTCAGAAGACCGCTCGAGCGCAAGTGAAGCAGTGCAAGGATACCAGGTCTTAGTGACAGTGGAGACCAACATTGAGTGGAAACAGCGACCAGTTATTGAGGTATTTTTGAATAAAAAATCATTCTCAGGGTTGCTAGATACGGGAGCTGACGTCAGCGTGGTCAGCCGAAGCCAGTGGCCACAAGAATGGGCCATTGAGCCGGTCTCCGATGTGTGGGGGGTAGGCGGCATCCAAGAAGTGTTTAGAAGCCGGGAGTGGGTGGAAGTCACAATCCCCAAGGCTGACGGCACAGCGGTCATTCGGCCGCACATTCTGGATGTGCACATCAACCTTTGGGGGTGAGACATTTTACATCAGTACGGTGCCACTCTCACCTTCGGGTAATGGCATTGCCACTTAAATGGCTTACCAACACGCCAGTTTGGGTGGAACAATGGCCGGTAGTGGGGGAGAAATTAGTCGCCCTAAAGCAACTGGTTAAAGAACAGCTAGACGCAGGACATATAGAGCAGTCCACTAGTCCTTGGAATTCGCCCATTTTTGTCATTAAGAAGAAGTCGGGGAAGTGGCGACTCCTCCACGATCTCAGAGAGATCAATAAATGTATACAGCCAATGGGTCCGCTCCAATGCGGCATCCCAAATCCAAATATGATTCCTGAGGATTGGTAGATCCTGGTCGTAGACCTCAAGGATTGCTTTTACACCTTAGACCCCAGAGACCGGGAAAGGTTCGCCTTTACGGTGCCGGTTGTGAACCACAGCGAGCCCACGCAGCGTTACGCGTGGAAATTTTTGCCACAGGGGATGCTCAATTCGCCCACCCTGTGCCAAATTTATGTTCACAACGCACTGGCAAAGTTTCGAAACCTTCATCCCACAGCTTTAGTGTGCCATTTCATGGACGATATCTTGGTCGCAGCGCCGCAACTCGGCAGCGAAATGTTTACAGACCTCCAGGCCAGCCTGGGGGAGAAAGGTTTACTCATTGCCCCAGAGAAAGTGCAGAGAACCGAGCCCCTCTCATACTTGGGTCATCGGCTTCTCCGTTCCTTCGCAGCACCAGTTTTGCCTCAGATCAATTTAAAAGACTCAGCCACCTTGGTAGAATTGCAGCAAGTTTTGGGTAACATTAATTGGGCCAGACTGTATTTCAGATTGGATACGGATCTTTTAAAACCGCTCTTCTCGCTGCTTACGCTAGGTAAGCAGCCAGCAGACCGGATACAAATTCCTCGAGAAGCACGCTTGGCTCTCGAGAAAATCAACCAAATTCTCAGTCAAAGGTGGGTGGACAGGATTGCTCAGGGGCCATATGCCCCGATCCTGAACTTGTACATCGTTCGGGCCGGATCCATGTTCACCGGAGCCCTAGGAGTGGACTCCGAGAAAGGAGCGAGTATCGTGGAATGGGTGTATTTACCGAACACCTCTTCCCGAAATATCATTCCTCCCCAAGAATTGGTCTCCGCGGTGGTTTACCGCAGAAGGCTGAGAGCTAGGGACATCTCAGGGCACGACTTAGCAAAAATCGTGGTCCCATTCACCAAAGAGCAAATTCAGCAGCTGATGCAGCTCGGTGACTCGCTTCCAATTGCCTTGGAGGGATTCACCGGATGCTTGGCATACCATTTGCCAAAGGACCCCAGACTCGTCTCACTTCAAACGCAGACAGTCAGCTTGTATGAATTGATCTCGCTGGTTCCACTTCAGGGGGCCAGAACGGTTTTTACAGATGGGGGTCGCACATACGGCGTCTTGACTTGGCAGGAGGGCCAGGCTTGGCGCATGCTGCTAACTCTTCCACAGAAGTCCGCACAGCGGGCAGAGTTGGCAGCGGTGAACCTTGCTTTGCGCACCTTCGCCAAAGAGCGCCTCAACATTATTACTGACAGTCACTATGTTAGGAATCTGCTTCACAGTCTACCAGGAGCATACATCACTCCCGCGATAGACAAAAATTTGCTGAGTCTTTTCCTCACAGCTCAATTTCACTTGCGGAACCGCATGGAAGCGCTCTATATTGCCCACATTCGAAGTCACCAGGACCTACCGGGTCCAATCTCCGCAGGCAATATCAGAGCTGATGCGGCCGCAAAGGAAATTCAGCAACGATCAGTGTTAGGTGTTTTCACTACTCCAATTCAGAGTCCTGCATTCTTTCATCAGAATGCCAAAGCGCTCACCAGACAGTTTAACCTGCCACTTTCTCAAGCCCAAGGCATAGTTCGCTCTTGTCAGCATTGTGCAGGGGCACCGGGGGGGCCCTCGTGGGGGGTCAACCCATGAGGGACAGAGGCTAACCAGGTGTGGCAAATGGACATCACACATGTCCCGCAGTTTGGCAGATGGCAGTACATGCACGTTTGCATTAACACCTTCTCGCAATTAGTTTGGGCCACAGCGCAAAAAGGGGAGACTGCTTCCCACGTGGAGCAGCACCTCCTAGCCTGCTTCGCGGCGATGGGCAAACCTCGGCACGTGAAAACCAATAACGCCCCGTCCTACAGTTCTAGGCAGTTGGCTAACTTCATGGCCATTTGGGATATTAAGCATACCTTTGGCGTTCCTTACAATCCGCAGGGGCAAGCGATTGTGGAACGAGTCAATCGGATGCTCAAGTCCTATATTGACAAACAAACAGAAAGGGGGGAGCCACCAGCCCTCCCCAAGTCACAGGGTCAGGCACAGCATTGTCTGAACAAGGCGTGCCAGGCTTAGCCGTCGGCAATGCTCGGAGAATTGGTCAATTGGCTTGTGGATTAGCAAAGGCCATTAACCATGCCTCCTCAGCGATAGCGCTGCTCAACCAGGAGCAGGTGGAGCTTCGCCATGCCATCCTAGACAACCGAGCAGCTATCGACTACCTTCTGTTGTTACATCATTTGGGTTGCGAATCTGTCCACAACATGTGTTGCTTTAATCTCACAGACAATACCCGTAAGGTACAGAGCCAGCTCACAGACCTCCACACCCTAGTTAAGAACATCAAAGAGGATGCTTCATGGGGGGGGGGATTCCTTGTGGTCATGGCTCCCATGGGGGTGGCTCCAGACGACGCTCAAAGTGATTGTGGGGGTGATAATGCTGTTTCATGCAATGTATTCCCTCGCTGCTATCGAGATGCCCCCCGTGGGGGGAACCCCGAAGTGTCGTTCCCGTACATCAGCTGATGCCCCTCTTGCGCAGGGTCGCCTGTCAGGTCCATAAATAACAGAAAAAGGGGAGATGCGGATTCCGCATGCCCAATTGGCATAACTGTCCCTCACGGTGGTCACACCGGGCGAGGCAGACCTCTGGTCACTAAGCTCTGTGAGTACAGAAATTGGGGGGGGGGATTAATAATCATAGGGTTGATTCACCCATGTCTGACCTGACCGGCGATTCTGCTGAGGAAGGAGAATCACTAAACTCCGTTACACATTAAGCAATTACTCACTTGCAGTTAAGCCTAATCCTTGGTGCAAATAGAGGCCATATTTACCCTTGTGTAAACCCTGAACAATGGATTTCCCCTGTCAGTGTTTGCCCTAGTTAATTAACTTCCCCAAGAGAGATTCCCCATTAACCCGGGTAAATGGGTGATGTGATTTTTCTGTCAGATGACGATTCTATCACCGTTGCCTTCTTTTCCTATATATGCTGATGTTTTTCCCATAATAAATCACTGGTCTTCGCTCCATCTTGTCTCGTGTCGTTCCTTTGACCAGTCTCCTCCGGGATCCTAAGGGCCTCCTCACGGCCCCAATCCAACACATGGCAGCCCCAGATATTACGAATGTCTCTCCCCATCTCCTCCCTCACCATCCGAGCTGCTTGTAGAACCTGCGCTGGAGCCATGGCTCTAAGAGCTCTGGCAGCAGGAGCGGCAGGGAAACAGCTTTTGGGGAAGCCAGGGCAGCCCCAGGTGTTACGAATGTCTCTCCCCGTCTCCTTCCTCAATAAAACATAATGGTAAAGGTGATGGAGACAGATGGTTCATTTTGCCAATGAGCCAATTCCTTGAATAAAGACTTGTCATTTGAGTAATGTAAAAGAGAAAAACATGATGAGAGTATCACTTTTATTTTCTCTAGTATCCATGGAATGGCTACTTGGTATTCATTATTCAGAAAGGAAAATTATGAAATCCAGGCAGTTAGAGATAAGCACTAAAATACATTGGTTAGTTCATTGTTCCAGCTGAAGGATACTTAAATACTGTAATAACAACTGTGTGCCATCAAGTCAATTCTTATTTATGACAACCCTTTCCTGAGTTTTTTAGGTATATAGAATACATAGACCTGGTTTACCATTCCTTTCTTCTGGGATTGCATTTGGACTGTGTAGCTTCCCCAAGGCTTACACAGGCTGGCTCTTCTCCCAGGAGTCACAGTGTGGGAATCGAACTCCTAGCCAAAGATATAAACCACTCAGTTATCCAGCCAGCTTGAAGTGCATTTAGTCTTAAAAGCTAAATAGTCCAACATTTAGAAACTAAAAATGTTGAAACAGTCAGATGACATTTACTAATAATACATCTGAGTGTTGCTTTCTCTTGTTCTACTAGTCTCCTGAGTCTCATCCTGATATTGGCATGGAAGAGAAGGAACTAAAGAGAAAACTAGAGAAGCTGATTAATCACCTAAGTGACAAAGAAGATTCTTCTGAAGAAGACAAAAAGAAGAGAGAGTCCAAACCAGAAATACGTCCACCCAGAGATGGTCTTCCTACTAATGCCAAGAAGGTATTGTGTTCTTTTCCACTTGACTTGTTTTCCCTTGTTACAGCACATGTGTTCATGCAACTGAAGTTACATGTAATGTGATATCAACACAGGTGTTGCCTGAACAAGTAAACTAAATTATTAATTGTAGCCTTGGGGTGCATTCACATAAGCTTGCAGGTGCTGATAGCTGGTTAGATGGCTGGGTGCCTTTGTGTGCTGGCCTCTCTCTCCTGTAGAGCAGCTGATTGCAGGAAGCACTATGTGAGAAGGACAGGCCAGTTCAACCAAACTCTAAGGAGCATACCTGTCAATCATCCCGTTTTGGCCGGGAAAGTCACGTATTTTGCACTGCTTTCCCGGGCCTCTCCCCCTTTTTTTCAAATCCCATATTATCACGTATTTTAACTTTCTATTATTTATTTATTTTTATCCTTAAACCTGGCGCTGGGAAACATGGCGCCCTTCTCACTGTGTGCCGGTGCAGGGCAGGAGGTAAGTTACCACCTAACTAACGTATTTTCCTAGCCGCCGCCACCGCGAGGCCTTCGGAGCCGGGCAGGGGCCGCTCAGAGACCACCACCCCCAGCCGGGGGTTAGGAGGAAGAGGAGGAGAAGCTGAGCGGTGGGAAGGCCAGCTACCGCTACCGCTGCGAGGCCTCCATCTGGAGCCGGGTGGGGGCCGTTCGGAGACCACCACCCCCAGCCGGGGGTGAGGAGGAGGAGGAGGACCAGCTGACCGGTGGGAAGGCCAGCTACTGCCACCGCCCGCCGTGAGGCCTCCGAAGCCGGGCAGGGGCCGCCCAGAGACCACCACCCCCAACTCAGGGTGAGGAGGAGGAGGACCAGCTGAGCAGCCCCCGGCTCCGGAGGCCTCATGGTGGCGGCAGCGGTAGCTGGGCTTCCAGCCGCTCAGCTCCTCCTCCTCCTCACCCCCGGCTGAAGGGTGGTGGTCTCCGGGTGGCCCCCGCATGGCTCCAGACAGAGGCCTCATGGCGGCGGCGGTAGCTGGCCTTCCAGCCGCTCAGCTCCTCCTCCTCACCCCCGGCTGGGGTGGTGGTCTCCGGGCGTCCCCCGCCTGGCTTTGGACGGAGGCCTCACGGCCGCGGTGGTAGCTGGCTTTCCAGCCGCTCAGCTCCTCCTCCTCCTCCTCCTCACCCCCAGCTGGGAGTGGTGGTCTCCGGGCGGCCCCCCTGGCTCCGGACGGAGGCCTCGCGGCCGCGGTGGTAGCTAGCCTTCCAGCTGCTCAGGTCCTCCTTCTCCTTCTCCTCACCCCCGGCTGGTTAGCAAAGCTCACCCTTAGCCCTTGCTCAAAAAGCCAGTCGTATCCAACTCTAGGGTGCAGTGGTCATCTCCATTTACAGCCAAAGAGCCAGTGCTGTTTGTAGATTTTTTTCATGGCCATGTGGGAGGCACGACTCGATAGCGGCTAGCCTACTCAGTCACATGGTCATCCCCAGCAAGTCACACATGGCCACCGATTTGTCCACGCCCACTGATTTGGTCACACCCACCAATTTGGCCACACCCACCTATTTGGCCATGCCCACAAAATTCCCTTATTTTCAAAACCAAAAGTTGACAGGTATGCTAAGGAGATTCTTCCTTGCCTCTTCTGGCATCGTCCCAACAGACCAGTCAGGAATAAATGGTGCTGAATAGGTAACATTTAAGTAGAGCTAGAATCTCAGGTGTTTTTCTCCTGGCTGCTTCTTTCTTCTCTCCTTGGAAAAAGTGCCTATACAGTATAGTTGTTTCCACGCAATGTTGTTGTTACATTCTGTCATGTCATTTCTGACATATGGCAACCCTATTTGCTAGAAGGTCCTATCTTCATAGGGATTTCAAAGTATAAAGTATTCAAAGTGATTCTGCACAATAGTAACAAGAGTTAGTAACAAGAGTTAGTCATTGCCATGGTGCATGAAAGATCCTCTTCCACTACTGCTGCAATTGTCCTATATTTGCCCTTCAAGAATTCATCACTGGAGCTATCGACTCTCTGCTGATGATGCAGCTGTTTACCTGGTTCAGTATCTCAGCATTGACCTTTCTACTTTGGGTAAACCTGCTAGACATGAAGACTAATGGAGACAGATTCCTGAAGGTATCGCTTTAGCTTCCTTGATGTACAAAAATTTGTACACTACATTAAAAGTGTACATTCAAGAAGATAATAATCTTATCACAATTATCTGATACAGTATTGTTATAGTTATATGAATACACCTGTATAGGGAAGCAGTATGCAAGAGATTGCTGATATAGGCAACCCTGGGATGAGGGCAAGAAATTGCAAATAGATAAATAGGTACCACCTTAGTGGGAAGGTAACAGTGTTCCGTGCACTCTGGTGTCTAGGTATGCCTGCCAAATGTGCACAGAAATGTCTGCAGATGTAGACAGCACTGGCTCTTTGGCTATAAATGGAGATGAGCACCAAACCCTAGAGTCAGATACGGCTGGCTTTTTCAAGCAATGGCAAGCTATAAGTGTGCTCCAGATACTAAGGGCATGGCCTGAAGCTATTCTTCAAGCAAACTGTTGTACTTAATATAAAGAAAACAGACAGGATTTTACACAGGTTCTGTCAACCTCTTTCTATTCATTTTCTTATTACACCTCACAAAAACCAGAGTTCTCAATTTTTCAACAGTGAACCACCCATTTGTGAATGGTATGACTTAAAGCAAATCTGTTAGCTGTTATATCTGTTCAAAATAGTGTAACCTTCTTCTGGGAAGGGGGTGGGGATTGGCGTATGATCATGTTGTAAAATCTCAACAAAGAAGTAGGACCAGACTAACAATGGATAAAATGTTTGTTCTTGTCCATCTAGTTTAGGAGTGTGCTTATCTGTCAACAAAAGGAGTTTTATGTTTCCAGCTTTGCCAGAGCTATTAGCCTAAATGAGAAAATCATTTTTCTTACCCTGAAATGCCTTTGCAGAATATATATACTTGGCCATTACCAATACACTGTTCCAAGCCTGCACCACTTTTAAGTAATTACTAATTACTTATTTCTTCCTTTGGTTTCCAGATGCAGTAGACCTGTATTGATAGTTTTGGGTTCTGTCCTTCTAGGTGTAATACAAAAAGGATTCATATATAAACGGGCAGAAGGCTGTGTGTTATTTCTGCTGAGAGTATTTCTTGCTCTTTTGTGTTCTTTTAGAAAGCTCCATTAATTATAAACAAAAGTTTGCATTCCTTTCGGTTTTTAATAGCTTCTTTGTCAGTATTTTCCATTTTACTGTTATGAATGAACATCAGGATGTCTCTTTTAATGAACCGCTTTAGTGTCACAGCAGTGACACTGCCAGGCTGCTTATGATCATCTGTGAAAAGCTGCTTTCATCTTCATCTAAAAGAGAGCAGGAACACTGTGACAGTTGCAAATTGTTTTAGCCTGGAAATGACAAAATCAGAAGAAATTGTATTTCTGTTATACAGAGGTGAGCACAGGCAGTTAAGGGCAGTAGTGCAAAATCTATCAGTCAGATGTCTTACAACATCCGTCAACACAACCAGCATTCATCTATGCTTCAGTTACAGATGGTGAAGAAGAAATCTAAAGCTTTATGCAAGTGTCCAGGAAGAAATTATCACATCAGATTACAACATGCTGATAATCATAGGTGATTGGAACACACATTTAGGAAACAAAGTAGAACCAAATATTGTTGGGGGAAATGGCCTAAGAATCAGTCTCAGACGGTGAATGGAAAGCTGCTATTAAATTGTTTGGACAAAAGAAATAACCAGGAGTAGGTGATTTACTGACAGAACTGCTTCAAGTTACAGAGTCTGGATCTGCCAAAATCCTAAAAAGAATATGCCTACAATTAAGAGGGAAAACCAGTGGCCCATAGACTGGCTATATTCAATATATATTTCACTCCCCAAGAAAGGAGACACCAAGGATTGCAATAATTATTGAATCATTGCATTAATTTCCCCTACAAGCAAAGTCATGTTCAAAGTATTGCAAGAATACTATATGAAGCAAGAATTTTCCAATGTTCAGCCTTGATTCCAAAAAGGAAGAGGAGCTAAGGCTCATATTTGTTTGTTTATTGCATTTTTATAGCCCCCATTTGGGAAATTTCCCAAATATATATTTGTATATATTGTAAATATGCAGTAGGTACAGAAGCATATGAAATAATTTTAGAAGAAAGTTAGTTTAGAACACAGCAAAGCCTTTGACTGCATGTATCATGAAAGTCATAAAAGTTATGGTGCTAAAAGGTTGTTCTAAAAATGGGTGTGCTTCAGTAAATGTAAAGGCCACCCTTGCTCGTAAGACAGTTATATACGACTCTAGGGTTCAGTGCTCATCTCTGTTTATAGGCGAAGAGCCAGCGCTGTCTGCCTTTGCAGACATTTCCTTGGACATGTGGCAGGCATGACTAGACACCAGAGTGTATGGAACCCTATTTACCTTCCCACCGAAGTGGTACCTATTTATCTACTTGCAATTTCTTGCTTTCGAACTGCTACGTTGGCAGGAGCTGGGACAGAGACGGGAGCTCATTCCATCCTGCAGTACTTTGGTTTTGAATTGCTGATCTTCCACCTCCCAGTCAGTGTCTTAAACCACTTGAGCCAGTGCTCTAGTTATTGACTGCATAATGCATAATTTATTATCTGGACAAGAAGTTAGTATTAGAATATGGGAAACCTGGAAAAACAGAATGGTTTTGTACTGACAAAGTTGTCAGAAGCATGTATTTTATTTCCCTGGCAGTTCACTTTTTTATTTATTTATTTATTTAAACTTATATTTCTATACCGCTTTCCTTCCCTTAAGGGAACTCAAAGCGGTTTACAGAATGCAAAATACAATGTCCAAAATTCAAAACAATAATACATATCTCACAACATAAACATTTCAATAAATACAGTAATATCATAACCTCTACGTATTACAAGAAAGACCGGAGGTAGCAAAAAAAGTCCAACCACTTCTATGGCTTTTTAGTCTTAGCTAACAACCGCTACCGTCCCCGTGCCGGTGGTGAGGGCGGTGGGGAGACGCGTCGAAGTCCGAGACGTGGCAGAGAGCCCTCCGAGACTGCGGACTTTCCTCTTTATCCCCTGGCCAGGCGGGGCCAGAGGGGTAGGGATGCCGCCTGCAGGTGCCGCCCTCAGGTGCTGCCAGTTCCAACCCCAACTTTGTATGCAGTACAAGTGATTAGATTCATCTGAAGGTGGATGAAAATTGGTGGAAGAAAAATCAGTAATTTAAGATTATACCATATTACTGGCAGAAAGCAGCAGTGACTTAAAATGATTCCTGATGAAGATAAAGAAGGATGGGCAAAAGCAAGGCTACAGATGAACATTAAGAAGACAAAAAAGGCCACAGAAAGATTATATAATTTTAATGATGATAATGAAGAGTTTGAAAGCACTGAAGATTTTCTATCTCAGTTCAATCTTCAATAGAAATGAAGACTTCAACTAAGAAATCAGAAAAGACTGAGACTTAGTAGTGCAGCAATGAAAGAACTAGAAAAGATCTTCGAGTGTAAGGATTTGTCGCTGTTAACCAAGGCCAAGATCATCAATACAATTATATTTGCAGTTATGATTATAATAATTTCATGTCAGAAATTATTCTGGGTTGAAATGATTTTCACTGGAGAAGCTCTGCTTAGGAGTCACCCAAATGAGGCTCCTTTCATGTCCCCAAGATCTTTTTCCCACTGAAGTGGTTCCTGTTTATCTACTTGCAATTTCTTGCTTTCAATCTGCTAGGTTGGCAGGAGCTGGGACAGAGATGGGTGCTCATTCCGTCATGCAGTACTCGGGTCTCGAACTGCCAACTTGCCGGCCTTCTAGCTAACAAGGCAATCTTCTTAACCACTGAGCCTCCGCAACCCTGGAAGCTGTACAGTGAAGAAAGCTACAGTATAATGCTGTAGACTACAGTATAATGTTGGGCAAAGCTGAAGTCAGCAAGGGAAAAGGAAGACTAATTATGAGGTGGCTTGACTCAATAGAGCAGGGGTTCCCAACCTTTTCAAGCCAGTGCAGGATCATGCTGCCTCAGTCAGCTTCGAGGGCTGGATGACCATTTTGCCCTGCACAATGAGGGTGGCCATTTTGTCCCAACTGCTTCAATGTGGTGGCCATTTTGTTTCTTGAATGCCCTTCGAGGGGCGGGGGGGCACATGAAATGGCACTGCGGGCCAGATCCAGCCCATGGGCCTTAGGTTGGGAACCCCTACTATAGAGGAAACCATGGCTTTGAGTATTGAAGAACTGAGCTGGCCTGCTAATGATAGGATATTTTGGACACCACTCATTCATAGAGTCGCCATAAGTTAGGTATGACATGACAACATATAACAATAGCAAAGTATCACATCATCAGCACAACTAAATCCTGCTCTCCTTTTGTTAGGCCTATGACTATCCATAAACCAATAGCAGGTCAAATTCTGATTCAGTCCAGTAACTCAAACCATTGTGTGGCTACTGTTAATAAGAGTAACATGAAAGCAAACTGCCAATATTATGCAGTAGAACTCTGTATGACGAAAATAATTTGTTCCACTATGCTTTTCATTATACGATGCATGCATCATACAATAAAAATCCCTATGGGGAAAATCGTACAATGAAAAGTTTTTCATTGTACAATTCCCATAGGGATGCATTGCATCATACAACAAAAATCTTCATTGTATGATGCACTGTGTTTTTTCCCCAAATTTCCTTCGTTGTACAGTTTTTTCACTGTATGATGCATTTGTTATATGGGGTTCTACTGTATTGCCCTAGTACTGTGGTTCCCAACCTTTTATTGGCCATGCCCCACCTAAGCATCTCTAAAATCCTGATCCCCTTTCCCCATTACATATAATTCTTATTATTTAAAAAAGTGATACTTATTTAAATATTGATACTCTGAAACATGTTGAGATGAGGGTGACCAGGCTAGTCCTAGAAACTATGAGGAATAGTGGAAGGAGCTGGATATGTTTAGCCTGGATTATAAAAGGCTGACTCATAAAATGACAGCTATGTTCAATATCTGAAGGTAGTCAAGTGGAAGATGGAGCCATCTTCTCCAGCTTCAGAGGGTGAGATCTAAAGAGTCATATTGACTAGAAAAGAAACTTAACCTGAGCTTTAGTAGAACAGTAAGAGCATTTTAATAGTAGCATGGAATGTCAGAAGGTGGAGGACCGTTTCATTAGAGGTTTTTAAATAGTGGTTAGATCAGGGGTTCTCAACCTATGGCCCATGGACCAGACCCCCGGACCCTGTGCCGTTCCATCTGGCCCATGGTGGCGACCCCAGAACGCACCCACCACAGTTGTGTCTGGGCTGCTCATCTGTCTAAGGGGGAGTTGTCCAACCCGTGGTGCGAAAACCTTGAGAACCCCTGGTTTAGATGAACATGGTCAGGAATGTGGATCTCCTGCTTCATCCAGCGATTAGACTTGATGATCCTTGGAATCCCTTCCAGTTCCACAGTTCTATGATTTTGTGTGAGAGGAGGATGGATTGCACTCTTCTTGCATTCTTGCCAAATCTGTGAAATAGTTCCTAAGATGTAGTGCCACCTGCCACATGTGCACTCACAAACTCTTTCAAATGGTCTATCCTTTAAGTTTAATCATACAATACCTGCATTTGGGATGATGGTCAGCTTATATGAGTGCTTCTTTTTAAAATATGCTCGTGTATATAAAAGCAGGATTCATTCCATGGCAGTGTTGAAGTTAGTAGCACGCCTGTACTGATTTAGTCTTGTGGACTGTAAATTGAAATCTCAAACTATCTTGCAAATACCTGAAGGAGGTGTTGCATTACTATGAAGAAATCCTGAAATATTGCTTTGTATTTACTTTTATTTTCCCCAGCTTCTGCTAATTTATTTACATTGTACATTTGTACTTATGCAGAAGATTCATATAAGAATAATTTGGTACACATGAAAAAGAGACATTTTTGCAATACTAGATGAAACACAAACATAGCAACTGTGCTGGCAATGATTATGCTCCCAGTAGTTGACATAGTATTTACAGCCTTTGTAACAAGAAGTATTAGGTAAAGGTGAAGGTCGCCCTTGCTCGAAAGCTAGTTGTATCCAACTCTAGCTTATCTCTGTTTACAACCAAAGAGCCAGCACTATCTGTTTTTGCAGATGTTTCCGTGGTCATGTGTCAGGCACGACTAGACATGGAATGGTGTTTGCCTTCCCACTGTTGTGGTACCTATTTATCTACTTGCAATTCCTTGCTTTTGAACTGCTATGTTGGCATGAGCTGGGATATAGATGGGTGCTCAGCAGTCTCAAACTGCTGACTTGCTGACCTTCCAATCATCAAGTTCAGTGTCTTAACCACTAAGCCACTGCAGTCCCATAACAATAAATATTATCCCCCTCCTCCAAGGAGTGTTCCCTGCCCTGCCCTTAGCCCTGGCCAGGAGATAGGAAAGCATCCTGGCCTCAGTCCCATCAGGGTACTTTCATTGGCACGTGGATATGGTGGTGCTAACACATTGTGTTTCTGGGTGGGGAGGTAATCAAGAACAGGCTTCAGAAGGGGTTCTGCAAGCTACCAGTGGTAGGAGAGATTTCTGGGTCTATATCCTGGCTTGTGTGGAACTGGCCAACTGTATCCCCTCAGTCAGGTGCCCTCCAGCCCTCCAGCTCAGACTGCAGCAGTGACAGCTGTTGAAGTTGTGGCTCCGGGACTCTCCCTTCCCTCCACAATTGCAATCACTTATTACAATTTCATGCAATCCTCATCGGAATGATTCAACACACACACACACACAGAGCAGCGTTCCAATCTAGTCATACCCTTAGTCATTGTCAAATGGCATCTGAGCCATGAGGTTAGCTTCAGTAATGGGAAGCAGTTCTCCACAGCTACTAATGTTCACATATAAATGACAACTCAGTTTTAGTTAGGGGAAGGGTCTATCTTGGCTTTTTCTCAGGGTCATAGTCTAGCCTTCCCCATCTCTTTGGATTGTAAGGCATGGTGAGTAGGAGGTTAAGCAAGCCCTTAGCATGCCTACATTCTAATTAGAGCATTCTGGAAATTCAAATTGCCATTGGTTCTCCTTCAGCTAATTGGTGAGGTTCCAGTTACACAATCAGGTGTGTAAAATGTAACTGAGACGTGCCCTGGCACCTTGTTAAGCGGCCACAGCAGCCTTAGATTCAGACACTTGCCAATGGGGAGAAAGAAACACCTGTCTAGGGAGTGTAAGTAGTCTTGCAATGGATCGATTGTCTGACTCAGTGTAAGGCAGCTTATTCTGTTTCATTTGAAGAAACCACTCCCAATAGAAAAGGAGTCTGTTATGGTTTTGCCTATCAGGTGGGAAAGCTGCATTCCAACTGCTGCAACAAATGGATTTTTGTTTTTGTAGGTGAGATAGAAGCAATGTATGAGCTCTAGGATTATACATTGGAAGCTGTAGGACCTGGTGCATCTTGGAAAGAGAAAGGAAATACAATCACACAAATTTGTTTCAATAACCCTGCATCATAATACCCTTTTGTCAAACAAAACAGGTATAAACTCTTTAATAAGTGCAGAATTTCCCTACCTTGAAAAGTTAACAGTTGAATTTATTCTAAAAGATTCATTTTAGAACATTTTTATTCATTTTATTTTAAATTCAAATAGCTTAGTGTGAAGCTGAGTGTAATCACAGAATTTATCATATGTACACAGCATGTAACATTTTCCTTAGCATACGGAAATCTGAAATGTTCTGTACTTCAGTGTTGTAATGATACTTTGACTATGTGTGGATTCACATTATATAGATCATATTTTCCCCAGCTCACCTTCTGTCTCCAGCCCCATGCACATCTCATTTCCTGACACCCGATCTGACACTTTCATAAGTGGAATGGGGAAATAACCCAGTGACCCAAATAATGATGTCACCTTTTGTACATTTTGTCATGAATGGTTGCTTCATGACCACTGTAACATGAAGTGGTTCCCTGCATTTATGACAGAAGCCACTCTAATAAGAGCTCTTATTAGGTGGCACTTTGGTCAGACCTGTATTCCATGAAGCATTATCCAAGATCAAAGTGTTACTTTGACAGTTCCTCCTCTTGAAGTTGAAGGCCCTTCATGGACAATGTGGACCCTTTAATTAAAGCTTCTTCTGTGCATGCTATTATCACTTATTCCCTGATTTCCGCTATGTTGAACATAGTTTGCAGATGTTCCTGCCTAAGCCTTTTTGTGGCATTACTATCCAAGCACTAGAGAGCCATTAACATTGTATAGAGAGCTCTAACAGAGTCATTAAAAGAGAAGGAAATTAGAGTGGTGATTCAATACCTATGGAGTCTGAGAAATGGGAAGAAGTTGATCCAAACTTGTAAAATATAAGAAAGTCGTATGTGGCTTGGTAGAAGCTTTCCTTACTTATTATCAAAAATAATAAAGTGATCTTACATGTATGGAAAGGAAGATCTTAAACTTGGAAATGTTTGCCTAAATTGCTGGGAGTTGTATCCATTCCAATTCATACTTTAAAGATGTCTTTTGATAATAAATGCCAACATAAAATGAGTGTGGAAGAAGGTGAGTTCCATAATGTACTGTATGTGGGGAAATATGAAGAGCTGTCAGGATGCATGAATGAACTGGATGTAGGCCAGCAAATCAGGGCTGAATCAGGACAAGGTGGAAGTTTAATTGATCAGTAGACAAGTTGATCCAGGTTTGACTATCCTTCCTTTTCTTCTGAAGGACCAGTTTTACAACATGAGGCTACTTCTGGGTTGAGCATTGGTCAATGAGCACAGTAGGTTCTGTGGTTAGTCATAACAGTTGTAGAAAACATTCAGAAACAACAATATTTTGTTTTTTAAAAAGTCATATAATTGGAGATAACATTCAAAATAACTTGACTGGAAAATGACTAACATGCTGGTTTCAGGTGTATTTTCTTACTGGAAAACCAGAGATGAAACTGAGAAGTTCAAAAGAATATTCCAACCACAGTACAACTACAGATTCAGAGCTGTCTGAATTGGAGGGCAAAGTGGCTTCTGCTGGAGCTGATGTGCAGCAAACAGAGAGTGAGGTAATCCTTGTGTTTTTTTAAAGAGAAAATGCAATTTCCTCTTGGAAATCTGTTAACTCGCCCCTATTTGACACTGTTCAAGCCTCAGCTTTAGTGCTGTGTACAGTCCTTCAAAGAAGGATACAGACAAACACTGGGGGTATTCAAGACAAATTAGATCGCTACAGTGTCATGACTTGGGTATCTGTTCTGGCTGCTGATAACTTTTCAGTTGCCACTGTCAGAGAATGACATGTGCTATTTGCTCATTTAAGGTATCTGATATAGAGACTCGAATAGCAGCTCTGAGTGCAGCAGGACTGACAGTTAAGCCAGTGGAAAAATCCAGGAAGAAATCAAGCACTCAGGTGAGTAGACTGATATTTTGCAAAGAATGGCAGTGTGTTATTCATACAAATAAAATGGGGGGTCACTAGGGCCTTATAATGTCAGTTTAACATGGGGCAGAAGTCACTAAAAACCTTCTGTATTACACTGGTACGTTAAATTCACATGTCATAACAGAAAAATATAGTGATGCTTTCCTGCTCTCGTTTGGAAAAGTGCATAGGAGCTTAAAAACCTACTCACGTGACTTAGTTTAAGCTAATAAGGTCTTGAACATCTTGCCCACTGTCAACACATTATTCATTTCCAGGACTACAGTTCAAAGTGCACTTATTCTCCTGAAAATCCCATTGAATCCCCTGGGATGCCAGAGTAATCATTCCTCAGCTAGTAGAGCATGAATGTGCCCATTCTGATTATTCAGCATGTTTATTTTGTTTACAATGCAGAAACGCACAGAACAACAGGACTGAAAGACAGGTCCCTACCCTGAGAAGTTTGCATTCTGAATTTAGAGAAATTTAGAGTAGAAAGTGGTGAGAGAGTGAGAGGCCGAACAAATATAAACAAATGCTTTGTTTCTCTTGTGGATGAGAATTAAAATGTTAAATCAAATATAACCTATGAAGTCTAAGTTTTATGTTCACATCCTATGATAAGGAATATATAAAACAATTTATATGTGTTTACATAAAGAAAGTGGCAGAAATAGTAATATTATGGTTACTACAATTGGATGGCCTTGTGTCTGATCAATGTTTTGCAGCAATGAAATATTATTTAGCAATCATTATTACCATACAGTCATGCGTAGAATCCTTTGCTTAACAGAGTGGGGGAAAACTGCAATAGAGACAAGATTCTGTGGAGGAGTTTTGCAACTATCCCATCATTTTCTTACTTTGGCAGAATATAAGAATAGAAAATGTTATCTAAAATGGGGTGTGTATATTGTCATATTAAGTGAGCCTTTCTGTTTTAGTAGCCATTCTACTACCTTCATGTGATACACATATACAGTAAATCAAAGATTAAAAGCCAGATGAAATGGCCAGCTATACTAAAAAAAAATCATCCATATAATGTAGGCTGAATATAAATTATGTCCCACCAAGTTTTTTCTGATTCTCCCAGAGCTTCTTAAGTGTAAGATACTAAGAAGTTGTTTATATTCTCTGGTGCTCTTTTGTGCTCTGTGATCATGGAGCGGGCCCTTACACAGGTGGTATGACATGTAACTCCATCAGCCACCCAAGGCTGATGGATAGGACGGGTAACTCCATCAGCCACCCAAGGTTCAGGTGATCTCAGCCAGCCTGCTACTGGAAGACACAGCAGGGATTCAAATTCCTGCTGCTCCAACCCACTGAGTTACAGCAAAGCTAATATGGGCTGAGAGCAACTGAGAATTCTTCACAGCTTGCCAGCATCTAGTTGAGGTTTTTGCATATCCAACCAGAGCAATATGTTTCTTGTCCTCTACGTCTAGGCACATGCTGTTAATACTCCTAGGAAAGCCTATAACTTCTCAGATGATCAGAGCTCTGACTCTCCTGCTACAGCATCACCTGAAGATTTCAAAGTGAGTACAGTATACATACATACAAGGGGTGCCTATAATACCAGTAGTGGCCAAAGTGCAGTTTTCCAGATATTGTTGGACAACAACTTGTTGCATTCTCATTGTTGGCTATCCTAGTTAAGACTGATGGGAGGGCCACATTTTGCTCATCCTATGTTCAACATCTGTTTACTGCAAGTATAGAGAACAGGTTTTATCTTTATTTTCATTTTAGTTATCAGTTAACCCAAAAATTCTGGCTTATTTTGGTCTCACTGTGTTTCTCTAGGGGAATTTTTAAGTTACTACAATAAAACCCCTGAATTTTATGTAACTTGAGGCATATGTAAGTTGGGGTTTTACTGTACTTCATTAAATAGACACCCAAAGGGACAAAAGAGGAAGTAAAGAAGGAATGGAAATTAAATATATAAAGTGAAAAAGAGGGTGGGCACTACTTTTGTTAAACTGCTAAAATCGTATAAACAGATGCTAGCATTCAGGTCCTGCAGATCTTTTCATCAGACAGGGCATTACAGAGCTGGAGGAGGTACAGAAGAAACACAATAGTCCCAAAACTCATGCCTTATTTCAAAGCACATTGATTTTCAACTTGAAAGAACAACATTATTCATCATCTGTAGGAGACAGATTCTCTTAATTAAAGCAAGTTCCAAGGTGGAGGCTTCAGCACTGTAGAATCAGTTAGAGGCAACAAGTTTCACTCCTGGTGATGGTGAGTTCTTTGTCCCTTCCAATTCTGGCAAAAAAAAAGCTGCCGGGCACCCAGCATTCCTCCTCTTACTTTGTATCAAAGCAAATTGCATTTTTTTTTTGAAAAGACAACACACTTCATCAGATCTATGTACAAAGTAAGCAGGAATGAAGAAGGGGAAGGGAGTAAAGAACAGAACTTTAGATCTTAAGTCTCTGTTGCCCATATGTTATACAAAATAAAACAGGAAGATTGCGACATAAAAGAAGATTGTTCCCCATCTTTCAGTTACCACCTCTTGGACTACAAGTTCCAATTTCTTGACCATTGGCCATGTTGGGTAGAAGAATCTGGAGTTGAAGTCTGGAAGTATTTGGGAACACATATTTGGGAACTATCTATGTTCTATGTCTATATAATGTTGTGAGCTGCCCAGTGGTGATTGCACCAATTGGGTTGATTATAGGTAAAATTGAGTGAGTGAGTGAGTGAGTGAGTGATTCACTCTGAGCTAATTTCTAGAGTTAATTATAGAAAACTAAATTTGGGCCTACTGCTTATAGTTTTATAGTTTTGTCAATAATTAATAAAGGATTTGGGTGCAAGAAAACAATTCAAGACCTTAACTGAATGAAAGATAGCATTCATGTATTTATTTATTTATTCTTTAGTTACATAAATTGCTGTACAGCTATGATTCCATGTGTTAGAGGAAGGGAACAGAATTATGACTCAGAAATCTCAAAGTCAACTGCAATCTATTTTGTTTCTTAATTATTATTGGTGCCTAAAGTTGTGCATAGTCATGAATACCAATAAGACCTCTTATGGTCTCTCTAACACTGACATCGTAAGCTATGTTCTAGAAAAAGGCACTATGTTGGAAATAGTTAGGTTTACCTGTACTTAATATTTTGGATTATATTTGCACAAAGTCATATCAATATATATTTTGCTAAAATAATCAGGTAGCCTGATAAATGAATGACTCTGGGGCCAATCAACTGTAAATGAAGATGAAGGCAAGCTGCCCTGAAGCTTTGGCAGAGACATCAGAGTTAAACCTACATTATATGTAGATTTCTTTCTTTTAGGTAATGTCTATGCCACATGTGTTGAGAAGAAAATTCACCTCTTCTCTTGAGATGCCAAGTAAGAACTCTTATTTAACAAATGAATGGGAGAAAAATGCATGCAATTTATACTCAACAATATGTACAAAATAAGATCTGGTAAACTGCAGGGATAACATCATTGAAGTAACTCGCTTCTGGTCAAAAATACAGTAGTCTAATTGTTTTAACATTTTAATTTGTTCTTAATTTTACCTATATATCTATACATTCTCTATTTTAACACGTGCAACTCTTAAATACAAATAAATAAAGAAAGTTCCTTAGTGAATTGTTTAGTAGTCTGTCTGAATTACCGGAGTTGGATTAAAGACTATTTATGGCCTTTGAAGATGTGGACAATGCTCTGTTCAGCCACATAAAAATACATGTTCTAAGCATCTAAGAAAATCCCAGAGTCTGTCCACAGATCAGTGACTTTTATAAAGAGGGTTTGAATACACATGAAGTTGATTCATTGTTTTCTGAGGTACACCTCTAGCAGTTTCCACTACTGAACCACTGTTGTGGTTTATATGAAAATTGTTATTTGTCCTGGAAGGCAATTTGCAAGAGTTATGCACCGCACCTATAGTCACTGTAAATCCTTTTGGACTATAGTAACATGCTATATTCCAATGTGTTGGAAATTTTAGTTGGTCCAAAAGGCTACAGTCAGATTATTGGCTGGGGACTTCCTTCTCACCAATAGTTTGTCAAGCCACCACTCTGTTTCTAGTCACAAAGCAAAGTGCTGATTAATACTTACAGTATATATAAAACCCTATGTGCCTTGTGACCAAGCCTGATCATATTTTTTTAGAGTGGAAGGAGTGAGGGAACATGCCTCCTCCTGTGAGCAGTGATACGCAAAGGGCTTGCAGGCAAATACAGATGGAAAAATTAATTTGAAGTTGGCTTTAAAAAAATACTAAAATGCCCAGGCTTGTAAGGGTGGTGGTTTTGTGAGCTATAGGAAGTATAAAAACTTCCTGTGAAGTTGTAAAATTTTTATTTTTTTACACCAGGATTAAATAATAGTCAGCTTTGTGTTTTCTAATTTTGAGTGTATAGCTAGAACACTGAGATCTGCCAACTAGAGGCAGGCACATAGTAGTAGCTGAAAACAAGCATTCTAGTTGTAACTAAGCATGAGCAGTTTTACCGCGACATGTTGTAAGAAATGTACTCTCCTTTAACTTTACAAGAAAATGACGATTCATTTACTCGGAACTCGCATTACAGAGGATCGTTGACACAACGAAACCCCAATGGAAAAAATAGGAAAGCAGATCGCCTTTTTGCGGCAAGTATTCAGAAATTCTATGGTTATAACCAGTTGGTGGTATATTAGCTATCATCTGTCACAGACACTAGAGAAGAGCCCAAATAGCAAGAGCTAGTGTAGTTCACTCAAAATTCATTGCCATAAAAAGTCCTAACACAGAAAGAAACTGGAATGTACTTCTTGATGAGATTATATAAACATACAAGGAAGTCAAGAAATGCAAGACATGATCCAACACAGTTGATGTGAGAACATGCAAAACTTAGAATTAGAGAAAGCTTTGTTAGAAACTAAGAACAACCAATAGTAGTGTTGTAATTGTTTACATTATGTGAATATCATGACAGCTATAATGTCCACTACATATGATAACCTTCAGATAAAAATAATATTGTCCTCACTGGAATTGTTTCCAGACAACAAGAAAAAAAGAATTGGTGGGAACGTGGTAAGATTCTAACATTTTCAAAGTATATGGAATTGTTTTCCATCCCGCTACGGTAATGGAGTAGACCAGTGATGGCAAACCTTTTCGAGACCAAGTGCCTAAACTGCAACCCCAAACCCACTTATTTATCGCTAAGTGCCAACACAGCAACAGGGGAGGAAGAAAACGCTCCCATTGGGATGCTGGGCAGAGGGGTGGGGCAAACTCTGTCCTGGGGTGACTGCACAGGTGCCCACACAGAGGGCTCCAAGTGCACCTTTGGCACCCGTGCCATAGGTTCGCCACCACTGGAGTAGACCATATGGCTAAAAACTCAACGCCGAGTGTCAGGCAGTGGGTGAGTAACCTGACTCCATAATGGGCAGATGAGCCCCTTTAGGTAGGGTGACGGTCCCCCTCAGTGGAGGAAATGCCACTGGAAGTCATCATATTGGGCCCAACAATATGAGCGGAGGAAGAACTCTGATTCCCAATGGTCATGGTGGCGAAAGAGGTCATTCCAAATGGACTGTCTGTGAAATCGCACCTTGATAATATCTTCAAGGCTGTGGCAGTCAATTGCATTCCCAGTGTTAAATCCTGCACGTCGCATATCATAAGTGCCGCAGGAGATGGCTCCGAGATCATATTGTGTGGGTCACTTCACTGCAAGCTGGGATCCACCTTAAACAGTTGTAAGAAGTCAGTTAAGCCTAGTGACATTTTTCCTGCTTCAGGAAAAAATGCATTCTCAGATACGAGTTGCAGTGGACGACAATAAGAAGAGGAGAATATGCAGGTAATTGAGGGAAATGGAATTACCTATCTATATCTAGTTACCTTGAAAACAATAAAGAGGTAATAAAAATTCGTAGCAGAACTAGCTGGCAATGGTTTAGAAAAAAGTGAGAACTGAGCGACTGGACCCAGTATGGAAGGAAAGTATTCTTGGGTTTAGAGTTCAGGGTGACCCAGAGTCAAAGAATCATAGAATGATGGCATTGAAAAGGGACTATGAGGCCATCACGTTCAACTCTCTGTTCAATGCAGGAATCCAAATCAAAGCAGATCTGGCAGACGGTTGTCCAGTTTTCTATTGCAGTCTTTCTGTTGCCTGTTGGTTTGGCCAATGAGGCAAGATGTTATCATTCTTCACATCATTAAAGTGTTAAATAGAAGAAAGCCAGTTGTAAAAAAGTCAGTTAAACCTAGTCAGTTGGGTCTGTCAGTTAAATGAGTTTTCTGTTATGGTTTTGTTTCCTTTTAATTTTCAGGGAATTGGAGACAATAGTGTAAAGATTCCCCAAAATCTACCTTCTACTTTTTCCATTTGCACCAGTTTCACCACCACTGTTGGCAGCTTTGTCTTGGTGGTTATTATCTTTCTATGGTTCTTCATCAAAGTAAACACAGCGCCTCCTATTAGAGCAGTAGGTTTCTCTGCAGGGGCAATCTGCACTATAATGTCTTTGGAAAGCTGGGAAGGGATGAATTCTAACAATTACACGAACCGGCTTTTGTTCCTAACCATGAAAATCTCTGAGGTGAACTGATATTTCACCCCTTAAGTGCAAAAAGAATGATGGGTTGATTCTCCTTATTGAATCCAGGAGTATTTACAGTACTGTTTTTGTTCCTACAGAAACCTGTGATGGCACATCGACCTTGAAAACAGTAACATTATTGAAGGGCAGTAATGTGAGTCTTCAGCTCAAGGATTTTTCCTTCATTTTTTCCCCTTCTTTTCCCCACCCACCTTCCATCTGCCAACTTGCATGATGAAATTGAGAAAGGAGCTATTTTTGAAAACAGTTCTTCAAACAGCCTTCCTGTAGAATTTGAGTCCTATGTTTTTCAAAATATCCAGCTTAGTATAAGAAATCTCTTCCTCAGGACTGACTTAGTTACCAAACCACATCATCTAATAGCAACTAAAGTTGTTTTAATTCATACATACTGTGCATCCAGATTCTGATTATATGAATAAGTAGATTACAGCCCTGTGGTCTTGGCTGAGTTGTTCTCAACCTTTGAACTTCAATAAAATTTGGACCTCACTCTCAGTATTACTTGGGGCTATTCTGTTGAGTATAAAACCTACTACTTGGCCTATCATCTATGCCAGCCTTTTATAACCTCTAGATGTGCCTTGCTATCTTTGTGTATTAAATGTTCATGTTCTAAATCTAATATGCCTCCTGAAGATTTGCAATTCCCATTTTTTCAAGTGTTAGTAATGCATCACTGACCAACTGAATTCTATAACCTTGAAGCTTACACCCCCATAAATATATTATTGTTCACCTATAAAGCCCACATAACTCTTTATTGCTCTTGATATACCCATGCAATGTGGATTATTCTTCCTGGACTGTGTTTCATCAGGGCTCAACCAGGAATACAAGATATTGTTATTCTTACATAGACTAAGAAAAGTTTCTTCTTCGGAATTCTTCAGAGTAAAATGGCAGATTTCCCTCTAATTAGTCGAGAGTGTCTGTGCCTGAATTCTTTTTATATTCTTTTTCAAAAGAGAAGAGATTTCAAAGACATTAACATATATAGCCCTGATGGCGAACCTTGGCACTCCAGCTGTTCTTGAACTTCAATTCCCAGAAACGTTGATTAGCAGGAGTGCTAACTTGGGCTTCTGGTAATTGAAGTCCAAGAATACCTGGCGTGCCAAGGCTCACCATCACGGGTATATACTTACTAAAGATTGGTGGTAAAGCACATGTTTTGCTCCTAGAACATTTCAGGCTCAAGTTTTCTGGCATCTCCAGACAGGAAATGATGGGAAGGACCCATGTCTGCCATTGTAAACATGGAGAGCAACTCCTCATCAGAGCATACCCTATCAAGTATTCCATATTGGCCGGGATTTCCTGTAATTCAGCGCTTTTCCTATTTTCCCACCCGGAGCTGCCGCCATCCCGTAATTTGACAGCGGGGAGAAAGTAGTTACTGTGCATCCCCTTCTGTGCAGAAGCCTTCTACGCATGCATAGAAGCCTTCTATGCATGCATAGAACCCTTCTATGCATGCGCAGAAGGGGATGCTCAGAAGGGGATGCGCAGAAGGCTTTTATGTATGCGTAAAAGGGTTCTGCGCAGGTCCCATATTGTCCGGAGCCATGCTTGACAGGTATGCATCAGAGTATGGAGAACAACCAAAGATGAACAACTCCACTAACATGAGGCTGCTTTCTATGTTCTTCACTGTTGGTAACATGCAACCGCCTGTCTCCCAGGCAACCTTAAACAGGGTAGTGGACCCCCACTTTAAGGAATTATTCCATTCCATAGGTTTTTTTCCTATAGTGATTTTTTTCCTTAAAGCAATTTCCCATACGAATGCATTGAAAACCATGGGGGAAACCCATTCTGCAAAGCAATTTTATCGTGATTCTTTCCCCGTGAAGTGTACCATCATTTCCTATGGATTTCTTTCCTTGAAGCGAGTTTTCCTGTAGGCGGACCTTCCTTAAAGCGGGGGCCCACTGTAGTTATTATTATCTAGTTCTTCCTTTAATTTTATAGTATCGTATATTATTATATATCTGCAGGAGCACAGTAGGCAAGCGAAGAGGCACAGACTGTCCTCTGTTGTCCTGTGCTGCTAAATGTGCTTCCATTTTTACAAGCTTTACAAAGCAGGTTAGAATTGTTGTTGTAGTCAAGCATAAGAGACAATAGGCAAAAGTAAGTTGATCTCCTTACCATGACATGTAAGTGACAGAATCCTTATTCTTCTTTAGGTATCTTTCAGTTCTACACAAAACAGTTAAAGGTTACATGCTGTTTACAGCCAAAACATACAGAGCAAATACAGCCATATAATATAGTGTCCAATACCAGCAGAATAGGAAATTTGCTTCCCCCTTCCCCATCTTTTGCAGCCCTGCTTGATGCAACCTTCCTTAAGATTTTGCACTACATTTCGTAGCACACAGTGGATTGCAAGAGGAAGAATGCATTGCCACTCCTGATAGGAACAGTGAGATCCTATGTAAATGCACCGTTATTTTCTGGTCATAGATTTCTTGCAGAAATGATTTCATGAATATTTACATTGTTGCATTATGCATGTATTCACATTCAATAAAAATTTCACTGAATTCTACATCTTGCCATCGTTTTAATTTTTATTCTGTTTTCTCTGTTGAAAAAATGTAGCTCAGATCTTGTTGCTGATATTTCTGTTTTGGCAAAATGCCTTACTACTCCAAGAGAACAGTGTGATGTAATGTTTGCAATGTAGTTTCTGGAATTTTGGAAATTTAAACTTTCACATACCTTTGGGATTCCAACTTCTATCTGTTGCTGTTTACACAAGCTAAATTCCATTCTGTTTGTATTTGTACCAAGGATTTCCAGTTATATCTATCCCACATCCACATTTCCAAAATTGTATCGGTGGGTTCCAGCACAAACTTCGGATCACAGGATATTACTAATGCGTTTTTTGAGCTTGCAGTGCCTGAATCCTACTGAAACACGTGGGTCAAGTTGATGGTCCACACTGAAAGTGTGTGGATTCCCTGCCTTCTGGTTCATTTATTATTCAACATCAAATGGGAGGATCAAACTCAGTTCTGCCTTACGACTCCAAGAGGACAGTGTGATGTAATGTTTGCAATATAGTTTCTGGAATTGTTATAGCAACACACCTGTGGAACTGACAATTAGACACATGGAGGTAGAGGTCCACAGATTTCTTCACACACCAGAAGATGTACAAGGAATTGAAAATGTATAGATCTTATTTATTTTTTGATTCTCTAGTGTTTTCCAATTTTACTAAAACCTTTTTCTGAAGCATAGAAAGGAACTGAATCCCTGTGGGTCCAGAGCAAAGGTCTATGCCTTAGTGCTAAAGTAGCTTAGTTATAGACTGTTATGATCATCTCTTATTGCAGGCACACCCCCCAATAACGGACTCAGACACTGGTAAAAGTGGATAACGGCATTGGGCCACATTTATTGATTCATGCCCTAGTCCGAATTATAAATTTCTATTGGTAAAACGACCAATCATAATTCTTAAGGCAAGCAGGCCGAAGTAACACTGGTAAGGTACCACCCCAAAATTGCCAACGGCAATTGGTTACAATGTATCAATTTGTATCAATTTGTTTGTTGACAACAAACAAATTGTTGACCGTAGTCAATATCTAACTAATGACCCCACCCTCTGACGCGTATCCGTGGAATCACGGGGTGATGCATGCTGTCTAGCTATCGCCATCACCCCGTCGCCTAGTTCGTCGTTGACCGGACAACGTTTAACCAACTTATGCCTGTCTATTGTTGTCCAGTCAATTGCGAACCTGCAGGATACCTGTGGGTCATAATGTTTACCTTACCAGTGATACCCGCCCATGTGACCAAAGTCAACAGCATCACAGAAACCCCTATATCAAACCATAGCAACAGTGTGGGATGGGCGAAAAAACCAGGACCCGAGAGCCAATTGTGGGTCCCAGCCAAAAATTCCCACCCGGCCCCGAAGCGACCAAAATATCACACTGTTAACTAGGGAGGGGGTGGAGGGGAAAAACTTCTCCGCTCCGTCGCTTCGCAAAATGGCAGCTCGGCTGCCTCATGGCCACCCCTTTTATAAGGGAGCTGGCCACGCCCCTAACTACCCGGATGCCTTCGTCCTATGGGGGGGCCCGCAAAGGGCGCGGTGGCCATTTTGGCGCCGCGCTTGCATTGCAGGCGCACCCCCAATAACGGACTCAGACACTGGTAAAAGTGGATAACGGCATTGGGCCACATTTATTGATTCATGCCCTAGTCCGAATTATAAATTTCTATTGGTAAAACGACCAATCATAATTCTTAAGGCAAGCAGGCCGAAGTAACACTGGTAAGGTACCACCCCAAAATTGCCAACGGCAATTGGTTACAATGTATCAATTTGTATCAATTTGTTTGTTGACAACAAACAAATTGTTGACCGTAGTCAATATCTAACTAATGACCCCACCCTCTGACGCGTATCCGTGGAATCACGGGGTGATGCATGCTGTCTAGCTATCGCCATCACCCCGTCGCCTAGTTCGTCATTGACCGGACAACGTTTAACCAACTTATGCCTGTCTATTGTTGTCCAGTCAATTGCGAACCTGCCGGATACCTGTGGGTCATAATGTTTACCTTACCAGTGATACCCGCCACACGGGGAGGCTTCCAAAAGGCTCACCGCCCCCCCCCCCAAGACCGTCAGCTCGGTCGACAGGCCTGCTCGCCAGTCCACTAATCCAGAGGTCCATACCTCCCTGCGACAGATGGGCCCCATCCCCTGAGTAAAGCTCGTAAATTTGCAGACTGATGGCGGGGAGGCTAATGACGCATCCCCCGCCCTTGTCAAAAGGAACCGGGCAATAGCCCCGTTCACGGAGCGTCGGCTCAGTCAAGAGCCCCGAGGCCGAACGCCCCCCTGTAAGCGTACCGCGGTATCGTGTCCGACCAATTGAGGGATGTGGCAGGGCACACATAATGTGAGTAGGGCAGGTCACTGCGAACCGCAAGTTTCCGCGATAGGCCAGTGACCCGCCCCAAACCATCGCCCCCAAGGTACGTAACCAGGACATTGGGCGAGGCAGCATCCCTGATGTAGAAAAGGGATGGCAACAGTTCCCGCCATAACATGCCGCGCTTACCATAGCACCTGGGACGTGCGGATGCACTCTGTCCCAGTCGGGTCCCACTCTGTCGCCGCAGCGTAACACGCTGCCCCATGCAGCGTAACGCGCTGCCCTGTGCACGTGGCTACGGCCCACCAGGCATACTGTCACCGGTGTAAAACGACACCCAGGGTCTGTCAAGTAAAAAAGGGAGGGGGGGAGAAACAGTGCAGTGACTAAAACTGGTACCCACAGTTGAGGAGGGCGAAGACAAAACTGAAAACATTGTGATCCCCACCCTCCCCTGCAGCGTAATTCAGCCTTGGAGTACCCAAAAACAACTGCAGCAGAAGCCGCCCCTATCCTGAATGAATGGGTGCCGCAACGAGCCCCTGAGAGGCCAACACTGTCTAGTGCCTTCCCGGCACCCCCCCAAATTGAAATTTAGTAATAGAAGACCCACCTCGGTGACAGAAAAAACGTGCCATGATGCGTGCCACACAGTGCACGGAAATCCTGTAGGGCACCAACCGGACAGATGTCTGTCGAGGAACCTCGTAGCAGTCTACTCCACTGCCTACGCCGTGCTGATTCATTTTAGAGGAGCGTATCCCCAACTGAGCCCAATATTGTCCACACAGACATCTTCGAGTTCCAGTGCCCTACGACTTGCATCCGCCTTATACAGCATCTCAAGCTCGCTGATGCGGAGCGCTCCAAAAAGGCCACCGTTGTAGCCGCATGAAGTGGGCTGCCTCATTTATCAAAACAGAGGCCAGGCCAGCCCCGGGCCAATTGGCTAAAAACCCTGGGAAAATCTTGCATCCGCCTTATTCAGCATCTCAAGCTCGCTGATGCGGAGCGCCCCCAAAAAGGCCACCGTAGTAGCCGCATGAAATGGGCTGCCTCATCTATCAAAACAGAGGCCAGGCCAGCCCCGGGCCAATTGGGTAAAAACCCCTGGGGAAATCGGGTGGCGGTCGCCCGGGAAACGCCCGCGCTCCCGCACCCACCCCTCCAAAACATGTCTCACACGGAAGTCACTGGTGCTGTCCACACGACCTCCCACTTTGGCCATAAAAGCCACCCTGACAGCTGAGATGCTATGGTGCGTGGTGCAAGGCCCTGGGCATACAGGTAAACCATGAACCGCAGAACATGGGCTACTGGGATCGGCCAGGTTCCTGGCAGTCGAAATTGGTACCGAATGCTCTGAAAGAACTAAATGTGTGGTGATACACCTTACTCATGCATGGCGCTAGTGACAGGCCAATCGCCCGGGTCACCCCTCCTTGCCAACGTTCCATCTCTCGTCCGGGAGTGGCGAGGGAAATTCCTCCATATCCAGGGCCGAGGCACGGAACCGGGAGATCTGCAGGCGGGACAAAGCAGCAGCAATATCATTATCAACCCTTGGGACATGCCTGACCCTGAAGAGAACGTTGAGGCACAGGCTGCACCAAACAAACCAGCGCACTAGGTTAATAACCCCGGGCGATTTGGAAGTCTGTGCATTGACGATGTGGACAACAGCCGCATTGTCACGCCAAAAATGCACAACCGAGTTGGCCCACCACTTGCCCCATAGCATCAGAGCACCCAGGATAGGGAAACATTCCAGATACGTGAGACCACGCAGGCGACCCGTGCCTGCCCAGGATGGTGGCCACCCACCATAGGCCCACTTCCAATTGAAGTACATCCCATAACCCAGGGATCCCGAGGCATCGGACTGTATCTGAAAGCGAGGGGAAGCCAGGAGCTCAGACCTCCAAAATGACACCCCATTGAACTCCCTCAGGACCTGTAGCCAGACAAGCACGTCCGCCCTGATACCCCGGGTAAGTCTAACCCTATGGTGGGGCCTGGATAACCCTGCCATGGCGTAGCACAAGCGCGGGGCAAATGCCCTGCCCGGTGCGACGACCCTGCCAGCGAAATTGGGGTGACCATGTAGCACCAGCAGTTCCCTCAGTGATGCCATGCGCTCGGCCAGCAAGTCCGAGATAAGGGCCACTAGCCCTGACACCTTATCCCGCTGCAACCTAGAAGCCTGCGCTACCGTGTCACTCTCCACCCCAGGAATACTAGCTGTGGAGATGGGCCCTCGGTCTTTTCGGGCGCTAAAGGGACACCAAGTTCCTCCATTAGCGTCTGAAATGCGTTGAGGAGACGTGTGCACGTGTCCCAGCCCCGTTCAGCCCCGAATAAAACCATCCAGGGAATGGGCTACAGACCGGGACCCTGACCTGCGGACAAAAGCCCGCTCTAGGAAAGTGGTGAAACGCTCGAATACCGAGCCCAAATGGAACAGCCAAAAGGCATGGCATCATTGAAATAATATGCTCCCCGGGAGGGGGTGCAGGGACAGGGCCAACGACCCTGCCCGCATAGACCCTCTTGTAAAGCTGGCAGCAGCCACCTCCTCCCTCCCCCTAAGGGATAAAAGATTGGGGGCATCCTGAGGGGACCTATCACCCAGAAAGGGATCCGGCACCCCTGCCTAGAACCCTGAAGGAGATAACCCGCGTCCTCTCCCTTCGTGTACAATGTGAGCCAACGCTCCAACATGTCCACCTTAATCGGGGAGGGAGCCCTTCGGTGGACTAGATCCATCTGCGGCAGTCTTGCCAGCCCCCTGTCCGCCCCTCCCTCTGCCCCGCATCCTTCCAGGCCTGGGACAGGCAGGGGCCGCATGGGAGCCAACACATGTGGAACACACCTGTCTGTATTTGCAATTCTTCCCATTGTAGGAACCATTGGACAAGAAAGTCCAGGACAGCAGGCGGGCTGGAACCCCCTGAACAGGGTGCGTGGGTCATCCCACCTAATCACGGGGTGCGGGGAAATCCGCCTACGGCGTTCCTCGTCATAAGCCAACCACGATGGGCCCGGAAAGTCAACCATCGCCCGGTAGATGTTGTCCAAATACCGGACCATCGGAATTGCCAGATCCGGCCGGGCCCTAAGGTACACCACCATGCCTATGAGGTAGGCCGGCAACCAGTTGGCCCACGTACGTGGTGGCTTGCGACGAGGTGCCCGCTCCTTATCCTCCTCATCCTGCCCCTCCCTCTCCTCCTTGGTGGGCTCTCTGTTTAGGAGTGAGAAGATATCCACGTACTCCCCCCGCCAAATTTACTCTCTGGTGGCCTGTGCCAAGTGGTCACCCAGTGGTAAGGAATACCCGGCTGTCGGCAAGGCCGATACAGGCACCGCAGAGACTGCGGGCATCTGAAAAGGGGCTTGGACCAACCCAGCCACCCAAAACGATCCCCTCAGGGTAGGAAACACCCCCCACCACGGGGCCCTGGGTGGTAGTTGTCGTCGCCGGGTGGGGCGTCAGCGGCTGTACCGCCGCAGCACCCACGCGAGGGCAAGGCCCCTGGAAAGCCCCCCCCCACATGGCCACGTGTGTAGGTGCACTAGTTTGGACCGCATACTCACACGCTGCACCCCCGCGGGCCGCCCCCACCGGGGGTTCCGGCCCACTGGGGGCGTTGGAGCTCACGACCGCCGTAGAGCTCGTCACTGGGGGCTGACCCGCACCGGCCTGTAGGTTGGGGAGCTGCGAGGCAGTGGCCGAGGTCGTGCCATGCGCCTCGAGCAGCTCGACCCGTCCCGTCGCCTGCCGCTGCCCAGCAGACGACGCGTCGAAATGAACCCCAAAGGGAGCACCAGAGTGGCTAGCCCGGGCCAGGGATGCCTCGAGGGCCGCAACACGGGCCAGATAAGGCTTCCACGCTGACAAGGGGGAAAGGGCCAGCCGGCCCGCCTACTGCAGGCATGGGTACAGGTCCCTGTACCCCGGGGCCCGAATAGGGCCATAACCCCACACCCGGGCCTGTTAAGGCCGATGTAACAACCCGCCAGGGGAAGGGGACCGGACCACCCCCCAAGGTTGGAAGGCCCCGGAGCGAGCTGCGCCCCTATAGAGGAAGGGCCAGCGGAATGGGCAACACCAGGAACGGTGTCCACCGCTTGCGGGCCGAGGGCCGCAGCCCCTACTGGACCCATGCGTGGGCCAGCAGTCTCCGGCCAGGGAAAAAAGACCCCCATTCCACTGGTCCCGGTGGGTGCAGGCAAAGGCGGCCGCTTGGAAGGCGCGGCCGCGGCCCTCCGGGAACCTCACGAGCGGCGCTCGCAGCCGCCTTCCTCTTCAAGGGCATCTCTGCCAATCGATGGGAAGCCGAAACGAGAGAGTTCAGCAAGCAAAAGGCTTCCCGGGAAAGGTAAAAGCGACGGAGGTAAGAGGGAAAAACTTCTCCGCTCCGTCGCTTCGCAAAATGGCAGCTCGGCTGCCTCATGGCCACCCCTTTTATAAGGGAGCTGGCCACACCCCTAACTACCCGGATGCCTTCGTCCTATGGGGGGGGCCGCAAAGGGCGCGGCGGCCATTTTGGCGCCGCGCTTGCATTTGCAAGGTACAGTTGAGACACTCCAAGTATAAACTCCCTGGAGTATCCAATAGCTATTCGATGTATGTCTTAGTAAGTTGTCAGCAGCCAATGTGTCACAGATATCTTCCACCAATACAAATAAATCGTATTGATGCAACCTGGATCAGGGAAAGAAATTGTTCAAAGGCTATTTTTCTAAGATAAATCAGGTGTTGAGCTGTGGAGTTGAATGTGTGTTTATGCACTTAATGTCTGTCTTTTATTTTTCATAAAGAGTAAGAGTCAAGAAGGACGATAGATTAAAATGCTAAATAATACAATAAACATGGAATGTTCCTTAAGACAGAACTTTTCAAGGTATGTGGTAGGTCACCACCCATGCCCCACAGAGACCATCTGTCCTCACTGCACACATGCAGGAATTGGCAGAGCAGTTGCTCTAGGCTCTTGGGAAGGCTGGGGGGAGGAAGCACAGGTGTCATTGAGGAGCTGGAATAAGGGGAATAACTGGCAGGATGGGACGAAGACCCATTGGTGGAGAGGCTGGGCCAAAAATATAGGATTCTTCTCAGAGCTTGGGACTCCCAGCAGAGATTTGGACAAGGAGGAGATTTGGGAGTCTAAGGCATAGGAGCTGGAACCCATCCTCTGGGGAGCTGACCTGGGAGCAGAATGACAGCTAGGGGCTAGGAGCAAGGGGACAGCCATCACCTCTGTCCCAAGAACATCTCCAGCCCCACCAGCTCTGTAGTGCCCGAGATGCTTGCTCTTCTTGACCTCTCAGCGGCCTTCGATACCGTCGACCACGGTATCCTTCTGGAACGTCTCAAAGGACTGGAGCTCCTCAAGTATGGGGTGCCTCAGGGCTCGGTGCTCTCTCCTCTCCTATTTAACATCTACATGAAGCCACCGGGTGAGATCATTTGTTCCCACGGGGTGCGGTACCATCAATACGTGGATGACACCCAGTTGTACATCTCGGCCCGTGGGGACCCCAGTGATGTCGTTGAAATCCTATCCGGATGCCTGGAGGCCATTGGGGTCTGGATGGGGGCCAATGGGCTTTGGCTGAATCCCAGCAAGACAGAGTGGCTGTGGATAAGGGGCCCCGTGTTATCCAGGGAGCTACCATCTTTGGTACTGGATGGGGCTGTTTTGCCCCAGACAGACCCAATGCGCAACTTGGGGGTCCTTCTGGACTCGTGGCTGCTGCTAGAAGAACAGATAGCGGCTGTGGCCAGGAGGGCTTTTGCCCAACTTCGGGTGGTTTGCCAGTTGCGCACGCTCCTGGACTGGGGCTCCTTGCTTATGGTCACCCATGCTCTGGTCACTTCCTGACTAGATTATTGTAATGCGCTCTACATGGGGCTGCCCTTGACGACCATTCAGAGGCTGCAGCTGGTCCAGAATGCAACAGCCCGGGTGGTGATGGGATGCAGATGATATGCCCGCGCCTCACCGCTACTTCGAGAGCTGCACTGGTTACCAGTTTGTCTCCGGGTGCAATTCAAAGCGCTGGTTTTGACCTTTAAAGCCCTATATGGCAGTGGGCCAGGATACCTTAGAGACCTCATCATCCCAAGAGTGTCTGCCCGTCCAACCAGAGGGGCTCTCTAATAGTGCCATCAGCTAGGGGTGCACATCTATCCAGCACCTGAAGGAGGGCCTTCTCCGTGTCCGCACCAACCCTCTGGAACCTCCTGCCAAAAGATCTAAGACTTCAAAGAGAATTGTTGCCCTTCAGGAAAGGATTGAAGACCTGGCTGGCAGGGCAGGTGTGGGGGGGCCCGAATGGGAACACGGTCCCCGCCTGCTGGCTTATGTAAACAATTAAGAACTCTCTCTTCTTCTTTTTATAGTGGGTGGGATGGGTGGGTGGGATATGGGTCTTTTAAAGTGTTTTTATGTGTTTTTAGAACTCGTTGTAATGCCGCCCTGAGTCGGGTTCTGCTTGAGTGGGCGGCATATATAAATATGACTATTAAATTAAATTAAAAATTAAATGCTCCACACAGTGCCCACCCTCTCTCAGCTAGGGCACTTTTGGCACTAGCACCACAGCAAGAAGAGGATGCTCAAAGAACAAGAGGACTGCTGGTGCTTTCCAGCCATCTCTGTCAGCCCTCACTGTTCATTTAAAAGGCCTTTGTGGCCATATTGATGGAAACTGAATAATATAACACCTATTTCTGGCTGGTTGGATAGCTCAACAAGTTATGTATCTAGCCTTAGAGTCAAGCGATTGGGAGTTCAACTGTGCCTCTCAGAAGAGCTAGCCAATGTGGCCTTAAGCAATCTGTGCAGTCCTAGGAAACCTGGAAATGTGGTACGTCAGAATTATCAGGACAGCAAAGTAAGTCATCAGGCTTGCTTTAAAGAGCTCGTTTGAGTTACATTGTGTTATATCATCCTAGTCTTTCCTAAACTTTCAACCTTACCTTTATAGACAAGCTTCTAAACTAGTGTTCTTTGTTCAGTCATATGGTAAAAATATGGCTTGACACTTATTCTCTTTTTATGTTTGACCTATTTTAGGATTCCAACTTAGAATGATGAACTGTGCTTACCCAAAGATTTTGTTGCCTGAAGCAAAGCCACAATTGTTCCCTCCTCAGTTGGGAGTGACAGAATTATTTTGTACAATTCAGACACGGGTAAAGGTAAAGGCTGCCCTTGCTCAAATGCAAGTGCGGCGCCAAAATGGCCGCCGTGCTCTTTGCGGGCCCCACCCCACCCGGACTCAGACATCCAGGTCAGTTAGGGGGCGTGGCCACCCCTCTATAAAAGGGGTGGCCATGAGGCAGCCTTGCTGCCATTTTAAAAGAGAAGCGATGGAGCAGAGAAATTCGCTCCGACGATCCTCCCCGGATCCTTTATCTCAAACTTTGATCGGAGGATATCTCTCCTCCGATCAGTGCCTGGCGGCCCCTGGGCCGCGACTTACGGAGAGGGCTCGGCCCAACCCCTCGACTCAACCACCGGGCCGGAGAGCTCGGGCGGCTGCCCAACAGGGGGTGGCGGGGTGATTATCCCCACTGCCACCAATGAGGATGAACAGACCTTGGCCTGCCTGCCCAGTCGGAAGACTCGGGCGGGGGCTGTGTGGGCCTGCTCCCCTGCGGTTTCTACCCCTCTCCAACTCTTGCTCATGGGGCATAGCGGCCCATTTGGGCATGGCGCAGGATCGTGCCCCACCGTTCCACTGGCCCCCCATGGGCCGGATTATTGGGCATGGCCCTATTCTGGCCAGGGATTGCCACACGGTTTTATCCCTCCGCCCGCTCATCAATTCTCCGGCGGGCTGTCCGGCCCACCCGGCCCACCTTATTCTGGTGGGTCTGACACTGTGGATGCCCTCCTTGCCCGCATATCGGCACTCGAGGCATCTATGGAAATTGCTCCACCACCTTCGGATGGTCGGCTTGCCAGCTCTTCGGATCTGGCCAATGTGCCGGCCACGGCCGTGCAGCAAGCCGCCAATAGGGTTGAGCTGCTGGAGGCCATCAGGCCAGCACAGGCTGTCACCTCGCAGCTCCCCATCAGGCCATTACAGTAGGGCATCCCACCGGGGAACGGTCCTGCTTGGCATGGACGCACGGAGACACAGAGCTCGATGGCCATCGCGAGCTCCGACGCCCACCACGGGCCGGAACCCCCAGTGGGGGCGGCCCGTGGAGGTGCACTGAGTGAGTATCCTGGTCAAATCAGCACACCTGTGACACTAGCTCATAATGCTGGGGGGGGGGGGCGTACAGTGGCCATGGCCGCAACAGGCCAATTACACCCAGGTTCTTACAGGGGTGACCGACCCAATGCTTCCCCTTAACTTCTCCGGGGTCCAATAGGGCCTATTATGTGTTTCCCCACTCCAATCCGTGCCAACGGCGGCCCTGCCGAATGCCAGTTACTTCCTACCCCTGGGTGACCATTTATCCCGGGCTATTAGGGAGAAGATATGGTGTGGGGAATATATTCACATTTTCCCCCTCCTGCAACTTGAACCCACTGAGGAGGAGATGGAGGGGCAGGATGACAGGGACAAGGAGTTGTCCCGTCGCCGTAAGCTGCCTCGCAATGGGACCAATTGGTTACCGGCCTATTTGGTATCCATGGCAGGATATATAAGGGCCCGTCCTGATTTGGCCATCCCAATGGTCCAGTACTTGGACAATATTTACCGGGCCGTGGTTGATTTCCCTGGCCCATCATGGTTGGCCTATGACAAAGAACTTAGGATGAGGGCAGCCCTTCACCCTGAGATGCGGAGCGACGAGCCCTGCTAGCAGTTGTGGCTAATATATATGACTCCTACGCGGCCAGCGCTATGCGAGGAGTCTATTTTCAGGCAACTACCTCCGTGGCTTTCTTTCGGGCTCTCAGATTAAGTGAGCTGGTACCACTTTCAACAGGGGACATGTTCTGCAGGGCACTGGAACTGGAAGATGTGTCGCTCGACCAGGAGTGGTCTCTGTGGAGGATTTGCTCCTCAAGGGCCGGTCAGTGGGGAAAGGGTAGTAGCATGGTGCTGCCATATGTCCGGTTGGTGCCCCACATGTGTTTCTGGCACCGCGTGGTTCACGCCCTGGCCTGACGTTCTGCTACCAAGACGGGTCTCCCCTTACTGAATTACAATTGGTACCCATTCGTTCCGGATAGGCGCTGCATCAACTGCGGCTGTATTTGGGTACTCGGAACCTGACATACGTTGCATGGGCAGGTGGGGATTTGTGCCTTTTTTCTCCGTCTGTTCATCCCCTCACTGCATGAGTGCCTTGTTCTGCCCTCAATTTTCTCTCCTTAGCTTACAGACCCTGTGTGTTTCCGCACACTGGTGGCAGTGTGGCTTGTGGGCCACAATTTATGTGCACTGGGCAGCACAGTATGCTGCTTCGTCAGAATGGGGACCCCATCTCGGGCTACGTGTAACCGCGCGTATGCAGTGGTATGGTGTGCACGGCATAAGGTGGCGGGAACTGTTGCCATTCCTGATGTCCATTGGGGATGCTGGAACTCCAGATGTTTTAATTCTGCACCTCGGAGGCGATGATCTTGCACAGATCGCTAGCCTGGACTTAAAGACTTCCGAGTGCAGTGACCTGGCATTTATTTACCATTTATGGCCGTACACACGGTTGCTATGGTCATACATCGTGCCGAGGCACTATTATAGGGGAGGCATTGACCCCCACAGTTCGACCACGCCCGGCGGTCAGTGAACAGGGCTGTTGCCTGGTTCCTTATCCAGAATGGCTTGGGGGACAGCCATTCGTCATCCGGGGACAGGGTTACAGGAATTTAGCCTGTATTCTGGAGATGGGGTTCACCTGTCAGCAAGAGGATGGACCTCTTTTGAATGACGTACAAGAGGGCCTGGTGACCGAATTGTCAGTCAAGGGGGGCGGATCTTCTCCGAGAGTTGCAGGTGATTCACGGCCACCTCAACTTCCCTGGCAGAGTGGTAACACCTGGCAGAGCCTTCGCCAGGTGTCTGGGTAACACTATGGTGGGTCTTTATAAACGACACCGCAGGGTACGGCTGACTAGGGGTTTACGAGCAGACCTTTCGGTTTGGCTCACATTCCTGCAGGACTTTAATGGCGTCTCCTTTTGGAGATCTGAGCTTATGGTCAGCCCCAGTTCCAAGTACAGTCGGATGCCTCCGGCTCCCTGGGGTATGGGATTTATTTTGAAGGACAGTGTGCCTATGGTCAATGGCCCCAGGGATGGCAGGGCACAGATCGCTTACGCGATCTTATGTTCCTGGAGTTTTTCCAATTTTGGGTGCCCTTTATGCTCTGGGGGGACAGGTGGGCTAATTCTGTGGTTCACTTTTGGTGACAATGCTGCGGTGGTGCACATTGTCAATGCCCAAACGTCTAAATCCCCCGGAGTCATGGCCTTAGTTCACCAATTGTTCTTAGGTCCGTGCGCTTTAATGTGCTCCTTAGGGCCAGACATGTGTCAGGCCTTAATAACGATATTGCCGATGCTTTATCCCGCCTGCAGATCTCCCGGTTCCGTGCCTTGGCTCCAGATGCAGAGGAACTTCCCTCTCCACTCCTGACCGAGATATGGACATTTAGCGAGGAGAGGTGAACCGGGCGATCGGCATGTCTTTGGCACATCGCACGCGTAAGGCGTATCAGCATACACTCCTTCACTTTAGGACCTTTTGTAGGCAAAGGCAGTTGCCTGAAATGTGGCCGATACCGGTCGACCAGGTTTTACAGTATATGGTACACCTTCATGATCTGGGGTTGGCCCCACGCACCATCGCCACCAGGCTTTACGCCTTGGCATTCATGACCAAGGCACGGGGCTTTACTGACTGTGTGAGTGACTTCCGCATACGCCATGTATTGGAAGGGTGGGCACGTGGACGTGGCCGCCGCCCTGACACACGTCGCCCTGTTTTACCAGGTATTCTGACCCACCTTGCATGAGGTTGGCATAGACTGTGCTAAAGTAGGTATGAGGAGTCTCTTTTTCATGCAGCTACCACCGTAGCTTTCTCTGGAGCTCTGCAAATCAGCGAGCTGGTCCCATGGTCAAAGGGGGACGTGTCTCGTAGGGCACTGGAACTCGACGATGTGTCTATCAACCAGGAGTGGGCTCAGTTGAGGATTTGTTCCTCAAAGGCCGATCAGCATGGAGTAGGCAGTGGTGTTATACTGCTACGATGTACATTTGCTGGCATCTGTCCGGTTGGTGCCCTACATGCAATTTTGGCAGTGCCTGCTGCACATCCTGGCCCATTTTTCTGCCACCAGGATGGGTCTCCCCTTACCAAATTTCAGTACTGGAGGGTGACCTGTACCGCACTTCATAGTGTGGGGCTCATTATGGCACCCATTCATTCAGTATAGGCGCCGCATTGACTGCAGCTGCGTTTGGGTACTCTGAGGCTGATATATGTTGGATGGGCAGGAGGGGGTCCGCACATTTTTTCCTTATATGTACGTCCCCTCACTGTATGAGTACCTAGTTATGTCCTTAATTCCTTTTCCTTCTTTTACAGACCCTGTGTGTCTATGCACACCGGTGGCAGTGTGGCTGGTGGGCCGCAGTTATGTACACTGGGCAGCACAGTATGCTGCTTCGTCAGAATGGTCAGAGTGGGGACCCCATCTCGGGCTGCATGCATCCGCACGTATGCGGTGGTATGGTATGCGCTGCATGAGATGGCGGGAACTGTTGCCATTCCTGATGTCCATCAGGGATGCTGGACCGCCTGATGTTCTGATTCTGCACCTCGGTGGCAATGATCTCGCACAGATCACTGGCCTTTCCTTAAAATGTCGATCTGCAATGACCTGGCATTTCTACATCATTTATGGCCGTACACATGGTTGCTATGGTCTGACATCGTGCCAAGACACTGTTTTAGGGGAGGCATGGATCTCCGTGGTTCGGACCATGCCCGGCGGTCAGTGAACAGGGCTGTTGCCCACTTTCTTGTAGAGAATGGCTTGGGGACAGCCATTCGACACTCGGGGATAGGGTTGCAGGATTTTAGCCTGTATGCAGGAGCTGGGGTCCACCTGTCAGCCAGAGGTATGAACCTCTTTCTGGAGGACGTGCAAGCGGGCCTGGCGACCGAGCTGATGGTCTGGGGGGGGGGTGAGTCATCATGGACGCCTCCCCGTGTGGCGGGTAGCACTGGTAAGTGACCCATAGGTATCCGGCAGGTTCACAACTGACTGGCCAACACATAGATAGGTACAGGGGAAACAGGATTGGCCGGTCAAGGGCGAACCATGAAAGGGGTGATGCTAGGAGCTTCACAGCCTGCATCACCTTTATATTTGGACGGATACACGTCATAGGGTGGGGTCAGTAGATAGTATATTGACTTTGGTCAACAATTTGTTTGTGTCAACAAACAAATTGATACATGTAGTCAATAGCCATTGGCATTTTGAGTGGAACCTTACCAATTCTACTGCGACCTGCTTGCCTTAAAGAATTACAATTGGATGATACACCAATTGAAAGTGATAATTCGGACTAGGGCATTATTCAATAAAAGTGGCCCAATGCCTTTAATCCATTACCGGTGTCTGAGTCTTTATTTGGGTGGGTGCGCCTGCAATGCAAGCGCGGTGCCAAAATGGCCTCCACGCTCTTTGTGGGGGGGGCCCACCCGGACTCAGACATCCGGGTCAGTTAGGGGGCGTGGCCACCCCTCTATAAAAGGGGTGGCCATGAGGCAGCCTCGCTGCCATTTTAAAAGAGAAGCGACGGAGCGGAGAAATTTTTTCCCTCCACCCCCTCCCTAGTGTACAATGTGATTTTTCTAGTTGCTTCGGGGCCGGGTGGGAATTTTTGCTTGAACCTTCAATTGGCACTTTGGTTCTTGGCTTTTTCGCCCATCCCACACTGTTGCTAGTGTTTGAGATACGGGGTAAGTTGACTTTGGTCACTTTTGGCGGGTAGCACTGGTAATGTAAAGATTTATGACCCATAGGTATCCGGCAGGTTCGCAATTGACTGGCCAACACGTAGATAGGTACAGGGGGAAAAGGATTGGCCGGTCGAGGGCAAACCATGAAAGGGGTGGTGCTAGGAGCTTCACAGCCTGCATCACCTTTATATTTGGACGGATACACGTCATAGGGTGGGGTCAGTAGATAGTATATTGACTTCGGTCAACAATTTGTTTGTGTCAACAAACACCAATTGAAAGTGATAATTTGGACTATAATTTATTCAATAAAAGTGGCCCAATGCCTTTAATCCAATACCGGTGTCTGAGTCTTTATTTGGGTGGGTGCGCCTGCAAAGCCAGTCGTACCCGATTCTAGGATTTAGTGCTCATCTCTGTTTATAGCCAAAGAGCCAGCGCTGTCTACATCTGCAGATGTTTCCGTGGACATGTGGCAGGCATGACTAGATACCAGAGTGCATGGAACGCTGTTACCTTCCCACCGAAGTGGTCCCTATTTATCTATTTGCAAGTTCTTGCTTTCAAACTGCTAGGTTGGCAGGAGGAGCTGGGACAAAGACAGGAGCTCATTACGTCCTGCAGTACTCAGGAGTACTTCCAGTCTTCGAGTTCAGCGTCTTAACCACTTGAGCCACCATAGTCCCTCTCAGGCGCCAGTGCCTGCTATCATCTAACACACCCATGCCATGGTACAGTGGTTGCTGTTACTCAACTACATGGCACAGCCAGTTCTTTTTTTATTTTTAAATTTTTTTAATTGATTTTTACTACTACACAAACTCAAGAAAAACCATAAAACATACATTAACTCACAAAGACATAATATAATATTAATCACTCTTATTATATATTAAAAAGTAATTCAAAGAGGAGAGAATATATAGAATTAATATCTAAACCCCTTACATTCTCTAACATATATCAACATTCTAATAGCAAAAAACTTAATTATATTACTATTGAACATCCTCCTCTCCTCTACACTTCACCTTCTTAACAAATTCTACAACAAGTGAAACTAAAAAAGAAAAAAAAAAGAAAAAATCACCATGTGATATATTACAATGCCAATGGGGAGCTGTATCTCATCTCTTATCATTATAACCAAAAATTCAATTGATCCGGTACTGGCATGAAACCTCCTCTTTTCTTTTATGTATAATCAAGAAATGGTTTCCAAATTTTCCCAAAATTATTTTCTCTTACAATTCCTTTCTTTTCATTAAATTCCCATGTCAATTTATCATTCAGGGCCAGTTGCCACGTTTCCCTGTACCATTCATCCATTTTTATTTTCCTTTAGTCCTTCCAGTTTTTTGCTATACACTGTCTTCCTGTAGACATTAATATCGCAATTAATTCTTGTTCCTCCCTGTCTAACTTTAAACTATCTAAATCCGTAAGCACTCGGACCAATCTTTATCTTTTTCCCTAACATATCCACTATTTCTTTTTCAATTTCTTTCCAAAAATCTTCTATTTCTTTACAATCCCACCACATGTGTTTATAAGTTCCCACACTTTTATTACATCTCCAACACAACTTATTTTTAGTCCTGTCCATCTGATTCAATCTCACCAGAGTCAAGTACCACCTCCACAACATTTTGTAATTATGTTTCTTAACTCTAACTGACAATGTTCTCATTATTCTCTGTTTCCACAAAGCTCTCCATTTTATTTCTGAAATCTTTATGTTTAAATCATCTTCCCACAAGGTTCTCAAAATATCTATATTATCCTCTTTATTTAATATTTTGTAGATTTTAGCAACCAGGCCCTTTAACCCAATCTTCCCTTGTCTTAATTTAGACAACAATTCTTCAAATTCTGTCATGTCCCTTTCGAAATTATATCTTTTTTTGTATTTATTATTCCAATTATTTTAATCTCAGAATTTGAAACCAATTTAACTTTAAATCCCCATAAATCGCTGCTCTTTTCTGCTCATCCGTACAAATTTGAATCCAATATCTCAACATACAAACATCCTTATCTATCAATACTGATCTCAATTCCTCATCTATCTTAATTGGAAATTCTTTTATATCGTCAATCTCTATTAGAGGAAAATCCCAGGGGCCAATTTTCCTTTCAACTTTTTCCATGCTTCCCACGTTGTTCTTAACGTTTTATTTTTAATATTTACCTTTCCCCATTATTTATCCAAAAAAACTGCTTTTCCTATTTGTTGGAGATCCTCCATCTCTAAATCCTCCCAAATCACTTGCTCTTTCATCAAAATCTTAACAACATTCTTAACCTGGAAGGCATTATAATAACTCTTTAATTTAGGTATCCCTAAACCTCCTTCTTTTTGTGATACATACCACCAGCTTTTAGGAATTCTAGCTCTTTTCCCACCATTGCAAAATTTATTTATTATATCTTGAAAATCTTTAATTTCTCTATCCTCAAAATAGATCGGTAAGTGTGGGTTCCGCGAGCACAATTGGTATACTGTCCCTGACAGAAGCCATAACTTGGGAGATAACTCTCTGAGCCATTGGCTCCGAGGGGACAGAAATTGGGGAGTGGAGTAATAGCCATAGTTTAATTCACCCATATCTGACATGACAAGCGGGCCGAGCAAGAGGAGATTGAATGTCTAACTAATCAGTTAGGAAATAGGTAATATCGCACCCACGGATTATCTACAGCCCTAAAGCCAACATCGGCCATGTTTACTCCTGGATAAGCATGGAACAATGAAGTTCCCCTGTCAGTGTTTAATTTAGTTAATTAACTTCCCCGGGAGAGGTTCCCAATTAACCCGTGTAAACATGAGATGTGATTCTTGTCAGATGACGATTATATCACACGCAGCCCTTTGCTGTCTATATATGCTATGATTTTCCCTCAATAAATCACTGGTCTTCGCTCCATCTTGCCTCGTGTCTCCTTCTTGACCAGTCTCCTCCGGGACCCAATGGCCGCCCCTGCGGCCCCAATCCAACATCTGGTGACCCCGAGATGTGATTTTACTCAAGAGTAAGCGATCTATGCGGTCCGGTTCTACGCTAGAACCGTGTCCGACTCATCCCGGAGGACAGCGCGGCAGCTCTGGTTGGAAAGCCATCCGGCCTGAGTGACAGCTACGCGGTGAGGCACTTCAGAAGAGGCATCCTACGGCTTGCATTGCGGAAACGCGTTCCGCTCAGGGTCGGCTGTGAAACCCTGACTTCAGCGCAGAGGCTGCTGAGGGCCCGTGGCAGCAGTCCATGCTCCGAGCTCCATCCCAGAGGTTCGTCACGCTGAGACCAGTTACGTAGAACTCAGACGCGTCGCATCGTCCCGAGGAGGAAGACTTCGAAGGACCGGCAGGTAATATGGGGACTTGTCCTCAGAAGCAATGTCCGTCCGCTAACCAGAGAATTCACTTAATGGAATACAAGGCCCTGGCCAGGGTATACCAAACACGAATTCACAGCGATAAGTTAGTGGAACTCTTAGTGTACTTGGGGGGCAATTGTCCGCTTTATCCAGAAGCAGGTATGCTTGATCTCCAACTTTGGGATCAGATAGGAGCCTGCATTCGGCAAGCACCGAGAGCTCCAGATAGCATAATTGGCACATGGAGCAAGTGTAGGAAGCTCTTAGCAGAGGAAGACCCAGTCCGGATAGAGACCCAGAAATCCCCAGCGCAGTCAGAGCCATCAGCCCCAACGGCTCTCTATCCGTCATTCCAGCTCAAGCAGGGTAGTGTAGGGAGCATTCCCTCGGTGACAGCTGCAGACGTCACCGACGGAATGCGTGGAATGAGAAGCGCTGGCGCTTCTCTGACAGCCTCAGATTCCCAAGCTACCAAGAGTTCGGTTCAGCGCATGGCTGAGGAAGAGATCAGCAAGGGGGAATTGTCAGCAGAAGATCTAGCTGAGCTTAGACAGTTATGCCCAGTTCGCATAGAGGTAGATGCCCTCACAGGCCAACAGCAAGCAGTCAATTCGCCAGTTCCGTACAAGCTTCTCATGGCTATACGGAAGGCCATCACAGAGACAGGACTTCAGTGTTGATTTACTAGGGGCACGCTTCAGCAAGTGTGCGAAACCATGATGCTCATTCCGTACGACTGGAAAGCCGTCATGCGAATGATGCTCAACCCCAGCCAGTATTTGCTATGGGACAGCGAGTATCGTCTCGAAGCGCAGGCAAGGGCCGCCAGGATGGGCGGAGCAGTAATCCCTGACCAGCTATATGGCTCAGGTCCGTTCGAATCCGTTGATGGACAGGTCGCCTTGCCACTCGCCACTCTCTACATCACAGCTGATACAGCCTTCAGGGCTTATCTCAAAGTCCCGGCAACTGGCAAAGCAGCCAAAAATTACACCGCAGTCAAACAGGGCGTCCAGGAGTCCTACATGGATAAGGAGCAAGCCCAACAAGAGCTCATGATGAAATTGGCTAAGGACAACGCCAATCTAGACTGCCGTAAGATCCTGCAGTCCCTGGGCAATCATCCCGACCTGACTCTCACGGACATGATTAGGGCTTCCGCCAATGTTGGCACAGATTCCTACAAGATGGGTCTGTTGGCAGCGGTGGTACAAGGCAGTAGGAAACCCAAGAACAAGGGAGCATGTCATAATTGTGGCAAGATCGGTCATTTCGCTAGGGAATGCCGATCCAAGGGCAGCGGCCAACCCGCTGGCCATCCCAAGGCTCCAACCACCCCATGTCCGAGGTGCAATAAAGGCTTCCACTGGGCCAGGAACTGTCCGAATTCAGGAAACCGGAACACGGGCATGTCTCTGGCCCCGGTCCAAACAGAGACCTCCTTTGCTCTGGGAGAGCCAGAGCTGGATTAGATTCCGATCACATTCCAGACATTCCAAAGGCGCAGGCCAGCCCCAAAGGCAGCACAGGGCTAGATTTGACTTGCCAGTCCGAAGTCACATGCGACTTGCCAGGCACAGTCTATCTGGTCGATTCCCAGTACATGGGACCCCTGCCTAAAGGCTACATAGGCTTAGTCTTGCCTCATAGTGTTGCAGGAGCATGAGGAATTCTTGTAATTCCGGGAGTCGTTGACTCCAATTTTTCGGGTGTTCTCCAAGTTCAACTCTGGACACAGCTACCCCAAACCATTCACAAGGGAGACACGTTAGCGCAACTGATCAAGGTTCCTTGTAACTCGCCAGCAGGCAGCCAGGAAAGGCTCAGGGGCAGCTCAGAGTCCGGGTCGGAAGACCGCTCGAGCACAAGTGGGGCAGTGCAAGGATACCAGGTCTTAGCAGCAGTAGTGACCAACATAGAATGGAATCGGCGACCAGTTATTAAGGTATTTTTGAATAAAAAACCGTTCACCGGGTTTCTGGACACCGGAGCTGACATCAGCGTGGTCAGCCGAAGCCAGTGGCCGCAGGAATGGGCCATTGAGCCGGTCTCCAATGTGTGGGGGGTAGGCGGCATCCAAGAAGCATTTAGAAGCTTAGATTGGGTAGAGGTCACGATCCCTGAGGCTGTCGGTACAGCGGTCATCCGGCCGCACATTCTGGACGTGCACGTCAACCTTTGGGGGCGAGACATTCTTCAGCAATACCGTGCCACTCATACCTTCAGGTAATGGCTCTGCCACTTAAGTGGCTAACCAACACGCCAGTCTGGGTAGAACAATGGCCGGTAGTAGGGGAGAAATTAGTCTCCCTGAAACAGCTAGTGAAAGAACAGCTAGACGCAGGACATATAGAGCAGTCCACCAGTCCTTGGAATTCGCCTATATTTGTCATCAAGAAAAAGTCAGGGAAGTGGCAACTCCTTCACGATCTCAGAGAGATCAATAAATGTATCCAGCCAATGGGTCCACTTCAATGCGGCATCCCAAATCCGAATACAATCCCCGAGGGATGGGAGATCTTGGTCGTAGACCTTAAGGATTGTTTTTATACAATCCCCCTAGATCCTAGGGACAGGAAAAGGTTCGCCTTTACATTGCCAGTTGTGAACTACAGAGAGCCTACGCAACGTTACGCGTGGAAATATTTACCAACTCGCCCACCCTGTGCCAAATTTATGTTCACAATGCACTGGCCAAGTTTCGAAACCTTCATCCCACAGCTTTAGTGTGTCATTTCATGGATGACATCTTGGTCGCAGCGCCGCAACTCGGCAGTGAAATGTTTAAAAACCTCCAGAGAAAGTTCAGAGAACTGAGCCATTTTCATACTTGGGCCATTGGCTTCTCCATTCTTTCGCAGCACCAGTTTTGCCTCAGATCAATTTACAGGATTCCGTCACCCTGGTAGAATTACAGCAAGTTTTGGGAAACATCAATTGGGCCAGACCGTATTTCAGATTGGATACGGATCTTTTGAGACCGCTCTTCTCGCTGCTAACGTTAGGTAAGCAGCCGGCAGACCGGATACAAATTCCTCGAGAGGCGCGCTTGACTCTCGAGAAGGTTAACCAAGTTCTCAGCCAGAGATGGGTAGACAGGATTAGTCAGGGGCCATATGCTCCGATCCTGAACTTGTACATCGTTCAGACCGGATCCATGTTCGCCGGAGCCCTAGGGTGGACTCCGAGCGAGGGGCGAGTATTGTGGAATGGGTGTATTTACCACACACCTCTTCCCGAAACATCGTTCCTCCGCAGGAATTGGTCTCCGCGGTGGTTTACCGAGGAAGGCTGAGAGCAAGGGACATCTCAGGGCACGATTTAGCAAAAATCGTGGTCCCATTCACAAAAGAGCAAGTTCAGCAACTGATGCAGCTCGGTGACTCACTTCCAATCGCATTGGAAGGATTCGCTGGATGCTTGGCATACCATTTGCCGAAAGACCCCAGACTCGTCTTGCTTCAAACGCAGACAGTCAGTTTGTGTGAATTGATGTCACTGGTTCCACTTCAGGGGGCTTGGACAGTGTTCACGAATGGGGGTCGCACGTATGGTGTCTTAACTTGGCAAGAGGACCAAGCTTGGCGCACACTTCTAACTCTTCCACAGAAGTCCGCACAGCGGGCAGAGTTGGCAGCGGTGAACCTCGCTTTGCGCACCTTTGCCAAAGAAGCCTAAACATAATTACTGACAGCCAGTATGTTAGGAATTTGCTTCACAGTCTACCGGGAGCATACATCACTCCTGCAATAGACAAAAATTTGCTGAGTCTGTTTCTCACAACTCAATTTCACTTGCGGAACTGCACCGAAGCACTCTATATAGCCCACATCCGAAGCCACCAGGACTTGCCTGGTCCGATCTCTGAGGGCAATAGCAGAGCGGATGCGGCCACAAAGGAAATTCACCAACTGTCAGTTTTGGGAGTCTTCACAACTCCAATTCAAAGTCATGCATTCTTTCATTAGAATGCCAAAGCGCTCGCTAGGCAGTTCGACCTGCCACTCTCTCAAGCCCAAGGCATAGTCCATTCCTGTCAGCATTGTGCAGGGGCGGCAGGGGGGCCCTCATGGGGGTCAACCCACAAGGGACAGAGGCCAACCAGGTGTGGCAAATGGACGTCACATATGTTCTGCAGTTTGGCAGATGGCAGTACATTCACGTTTGCATTGATACTTTTTCACAGTTTGTTTGGGCAACAGCGCAGAAGGGAGAAACAGCTTCCCATGTGGAGCAGCATCTCCTTTCCTGTTTCGCGGCCATGGGCAAACCACGGCATGTGAAAACCGATAACAGTCCAGCTTACAGCTCCAGGCAGTTGGCCGACTTCATGGCCACCTGGGACATTAAGCACACCTTTGGCGTTCCGTACAATCCGCAGGGGCAAGCGATTGTGGAACGGGTCAGTCGGACACTTAAGTCCTACATTGACAAACAAACAGGAAGGGGGGAACCACCAGCCCTCCCTAAATCTCAGGGTCAGGCACAGCATTGTCTGAACAAGGTATTGTTCACGTACAATCACCTTAATGTTTTTTCAGATTGCACTCCGCAGGAGAAGCACTTCTGCCATTCGGAAGCTCTCCCGTGACTGATGGTGTGTTACCGAGTGCCACCGGATCCTTCCTGGAAGGGCCCAGCGCCACTCATAACATGGGGGAGAGGGTATGCTGCAATTATGTCTCCTACAGGTGTCGTCTGGATTCCAGCTCGGTGTGTCAAGCCTCACTTCGAGTCCAATGGCATGGACCCAGGCAGTTCCGGACCTGATCCCGGAGATGGAGGACCTCACCCTGACGGGGGGAGCCAAGCGGAGGAGGCGGTGACAACAGACGACAGTGCCAAGGATCACCTGGGGGATGGCCAAAACCCTTTGCCAAGAAGCGGTGGACGCCGTCCGGCACGAGCACAAGGAGCCGACACCAGAGAACATCTTGGTTGCAGCTTTTCCCCTGATTACAGCTAATTCCGTGATGACCACCATCCTCCTGATCCTCTCCCTTCTTGCAGGGGGAGGCGTTCAGGCAGCTTCGCTGGAAGCCAACAACCTGATGCCAGGCGGAGATCTCTCTGCCCGGCTGCACTACAACCTTTGGGAAAGATTGGTGACTCTCGTCAATCAGTCCGATTTTTGCCTGAGGCAGACCTCTGCTTCTGCCTCAATTCTGAGCACATGCCTCATCCCGGTTTGTCACTCCCTAGATGCACGCATCACGAACGGTGACTGGTTGGTGAAGCGGATATTCGGTCCGTTTTACAAGACTGGCTTTTCAACGTATGCGCACTGGGGAACCCAAGTCACCAAGGTCTTGCCAGCTGATTCAGCCACTCTCTACACTCCTCGAGTGGCGGTCAGCTCGAATTCTACTTGTGCTTGGATGACCGACTGTTCTGCGGTCGACGAGCCACAGCGCCGTTGCCTCGACCCCGGCAGCAGCAACTGGACTTGTGATAACCCAGAGACTATTAACTCAATGTATGTTCATGTTACCTTGCCTTCAGGTTGGTTCTTTACATGCAATCAGTATACTTGGAACTACATTCCAGCAAATGTATCAGATTCCACATGTTGTATCAGTCGCTTGACATTGTTGCTTCCCACTAGAGACATGGTTGCACCAAGCATGAATGTTCCTTCACACATGCGGCACGCTCGTGCCACCCAGTTAGACAGCTCATGTGACAGTAACATCAGAGTTCTGAGTAAAGCTGAGTACGTCTCGTTAGCAGTCAGCATACTTGGCGTGCCAGGCTTAGCCGTCGGCAATGCTCTGAGAATTGGTCAATTGGTTTGCGCTCTGGCAAAAGCCATTAACCACACCTCATCAGCGATAGCGATGCTTAATCAGGAGCAAACAGAGCTTCGCCATGCCATACTGGATAACCGAGCAGCCATCGATTATCTCCTGTTGATACATCATTTGGTTTGCGAGTCTGTCCACGGCATGTGTTGCTTTAATCTCACGGACAACTCGCATAAGGTACAGAGCCAGCTCACAGACCTCCACACTTTGGTCAAGAATATCAAGGAAGATGCTACGTGGGGGTGGTGGGATTCGTTATGGTTGTGGTTCCCATAAGGATGGTTACAAACGACACTCAAGGTGATTGTGGGGGTGGTAATACTGGGCACAGCAGTGTGTTGTTTCGTGCAATGTATTCCCTCACTGGTGTCGAGATGTCCCCCATGGAGAGAACCCCGAAATGTCATCACTCCATGTCAGCTGATGCCACTCCTACGCCGAGCCGTCTGTCAGGTCCAATCAAACAAGGAAAGGGGGAGTGCGGGTTCCGCAAGCACAATTGGTATACTGTCCCTGACAGAAGCCATAACTTGGGAGATAACTCTCTGAGCCATTGGCTCCAAGGGGAGCAGATTAATTGCCATAGTTTAATTCTCCCATATCTGACATGACAAGCGGGCCGAGCAAGAGGAGATTGAATGTCTAACTAATCAGTTAGGAAATAGGTAATATCGCACCCACGGATTATCTACAGCCCTAAAGCCAACATCGGCCATGTTTACTTCTGGATAAGCATAAAACAATGAAGTTCCCCTGTCAGTGTTTAATTTAGTTAATTAACTTCCCCGGGAGAGGTTCCCAATTAACCGTGTAAACATGAGATGTGATTCTTGTCAGATGACGATTATATCACACGCAGCCCTTTGCTTTCTATATATGTTATGATTTTTCCTCAATAAATCACTGGTCTTTGCTCCATCTTGCCTTGTGTCTCCTTCTTGACCAGTCTCCTCCGGGACCCAACGGCCGCCCCGCGGCCCCAATCCAACAGGTAAGGCATCAAACAAAAAAATTATTTTTGGCAATAACATCATCTTACATGGAGCCACTCTACCAAACCAAGACAATTTCAATTTATTAAACTGTGAAATTTGGTCTTTAAGCACCTTCAATTGTTTATCATAATTCATTTTTTTAATATTTTCCAACTTATTTGATAGAATAACTCCCAAATATTTTAAGTTATCTCCTATCTGATTTTTATATTTCTGCCGAATTTCTTGTTCTTCTTCCTTATTCACGTTACATAGTATCATCTCTGATTTCTCCCAATTAATTTTCAACCCCGTCATATCCTCAAAATCATTTAAATGCACTTGAATCCTATCTAATGCCTTCTTCGGGTATTTCATTATAACCAATGTATCATCCGCATAAAAACAAATTTTGTTTTCCACCAAACTATCTATAATATCATCCCTTCTTAGCAATTCTGCTAACACTTCCATGGCCATTATAAATAAAATTGGAGATAATGGACACCCCTGTCTTGTACCAGCTTCTAATCTAATATCTTCAGTATAAACATCATTAACTCTAACCTTTGCATTCCCTTGCTGATATAATAATTTTATAACGTTTTTAAATTTTGTCCTAAATCCATAAGATAGGATTATCTTATTGATTGTAGTCCATTGAAGGTAATCAAATGCTTTGAAAATATCCAATGATAACAATCCTAACTTCTCCTTTCTCCTATTGGCCATATCCAATAAATCAAGTGCTCTCCTCATTAAATCTGCCATATTCTACCTTTTAAAAACCCAACTTGATCTTTATTTATATATCTGCCCATAAAACTATTTAATCTATTTGCTAATATGTTTGGAAATATTTTAGCGTCCTGATTTATTAAAGATATAGGTCTAAAAGATTCAATTTTTTCTGTATCTTTTCCCGGTTTGGGGATCAATACAATTATTGATCTAGTCCAAGAAATTGGGAGTATTCCCCCTTCCAATATAAAGTTAAACAACTTTTTAAATCTTGGGATAACTAAATCTTTACACTCTTTATAAAACTCTGACATTAACCCATCTTCACCTGGTGACTTGTCCCCTTTTAATTTATATATCACATCTTCAATTTCTTTCTCAGAAATTGTATCATCCATTTTATCTATATGTTCCTGGGCTAGTTTTTGTTTTATATACTTCTCCAAATATTCTTTTAGTTTATCCACCTTAATCACTTTTTCTGTATACAGCTCCTGATAAAATTCCTTTACTATTGCTAATTTATCCACCATTCTATTGCACCTAGCACCTTTTTTGATATCAATACACCTATCTCACTCTTCTCTTTCTTTGCTTTAGCAGCTCTTGCCAGAAGCTTTGAATTTTTATTACTATATTCAAAATATTCTCTCTTCAGATATATCAAGTTTCTTTTTACTTTCTCAATATCTTTACCCATCATTTCCTTTTTTAATTTCAACATTGCATCCAAACTTTCTTTGTTATTTGTCCTCAAATGTTCCTCTTGCAAGCACCTTAAATCCTTTTCCATCTTCTCCTGTTTTACCTTCATCTGCCTATACTTAAAATTAGATAGTTTAATACTTTCTCCTCTAAAAATCACCTTCATAGTATCCCATATTATGCTATAATTTACCTCTCCATTATCATTCCATTTCCAACCTTCCTCCCAATTTCTAACAATTTGTTCTCTACATTTAGGATCTTTGAATAGACTAGCATCATATCTCCATGGTTTCCTCCCCTTTTTTTCACTATCCAGTCTCAAATCCAATACCACTTTCGCATGGTCAGATTCTCTGAAAACTCCGACCTCTATCTCACCCAAATTTCTAATCAAATTATCTGACACCAGTATATAATCAATCCTTGAATATGTATTATTATGTACTTGAGAGAAGAAAGTATATGCCCTTTCCAAACCTCGTAGTTCTCTCCACAAATCTTTCAACCCTAACATCATCATCCATCTATCTAAAACCTGCATCTTTGCCACATTGCTACATCTTGCCATGTTTATATTAGTAGAGTCACTCACTGATCTTTCAAATTAAAATCCCCTGCTACAATCATTCTTAAACAACTTTCTGCTGCTAAAATACCATAAACTTTATGTTAAAAAAATTCTTGATGTTCATTTGGAGCATAAATATTTACCAATGTTACCTGCTCCTCATCAATTTTACCATTAATTATCAGATATCTCCCCTCCGGATCAGAAATGCTCTTAGTTAATGTAAAACCTATCCTATTTGATATAAAAGTTGCCACTCCCCTCAATTTAGATGTACCAAATGCCTTTTTGTATATCTTAGTCCAACCTAGAAATAACCTATTTACCTCCGCTGATTTTTGACGAGTCTCTTGTAAGAAAACAACATCAGGCTTATCTTTCCTAAGTGCAACTTCTATCCTTTTCCTCTTCACCTGGCAGCCAGTACCTTTCACATTCCATGTCAATATCTTCACATTTTTCATGTTAAATCAACAACCTTTTTATTTCTACAACAACCGCAGTTCCCCTTTGGCATATGTGAACCCACAATTAAATCCCTTATCCCCTTACCAGTGAACATCAAAAAATAAAAATAAAAAAACATATAAGAATAATACAATGAATTAATCACCCTCCCCACTTTTTCAAAGAAAAAGAGGCCTTCGCATTTCAAAGAGGGGAGGGGGGGAAACATCCCATCAGGGAACCTGAGCATCACCCAGTCCATTAGCTGCATTAATAACACTTTAAACACATTCAGCACCCTTAGACTTATCTTCACTCTCATCATTTCTTCCAAATCTCAGACCTCCAGAAAGAATCAAAGCATCTTTTAAATCATTCCATTCTTTTGTTCCATTCTCAAGTAATTTTGCATCAACTAAAATATCTAGAACATATACCTCCTCTTGTACCAAATTTCTTCTTCCCAAATGCCAGAAAGTCATTTGTTTTTGAGCCTTCCAATTATATTTCACCCCCTTATCCCTCAACCACTTGGTTACAGGTTTCATTTTTTGACACCAAATTCTTTCTTCAACTGGTATATCATTGTAAATTTCTATATCCGCTCCATCAATCTTCAACACTGTTGAATCAGAATGTCTAATGTGTGACATTAACCTCATCTTATCCGCCAGACAAGCAAATTTAACCAAGATGTTTCTAGGACTAGTTTTACCCCTCCTTTGTCCCAAACGAAAAACACTTACAAGGTCTTCTGATGATATCTTGTAACCCAACTGCAAACTACCCAGCCAATGCACTAATCTATCTCTTATCTTATCTGGATTTCCCTCCGGAATATTAAGAATAACTATATTTGCACATCACTGTTGTTCTTCAAGTAGTTCAACACATTTTTCTAAAGTATCCACCTTAATATCATGGTAGTGGGCCAGGGTATCTTAGAGACCGCATCGCCCTAAGGACGTCTGTCCATCCAACCAGAGCGGACCGGAGGGGCTCTCTAATTGTGCCATCAGCCAGGGGGGCTCGCCTCTCTGGCACAAGGAGGAGGGCCTTCTCCGTGTCCACACCAGCCCTTTGGAACCTCCTGCCTGTGGAACTGCGTCTCCAGACGGAGTTGTTGCCCTTTAGGAAGGAACTAAAGACCTGGCTGGCGGGCCAAGTTTGGGGTGCGGGTGGAGATGGGAGTACCGTTGGGTGGTTGGTATAGAGAAGTGTGCCTTCCCCCAAGGTCCCTTCGGTTCTTGCGCACCTTTTAGGGGTGGGGTTTTTTAAAAACTTTTTAACTTTTAACTTTTTTATCATGTGTCTTTTATGTATTTACTGTCCGCTATGTAAACCGCCCTGAGTTGGGTTGTACCTGAGTGGGCGGTATATAAGCGTGAAAAATAAATAAATAAATAAATAAATAAATATCGCTCCTCTTTTGTTTCTCTTTCATTAGCTCTACCTCATCTTTAATCTCTTTTTGCTCCTTTTTAATTTGTTCCTGTTCCAATTTTAATTGAACTTGTCCCTTTATTACATCATCAAAATTTTGTTCAGATTTATTTGTCATTTCATTTCTCTGAGTTTCGGCCTCTGCAAGCCCTACCTTAATCATGGACTCTATTGCTTTTAACATATCGCACACTATTTGAAATTCAGTCCTAGGTCCCATTGTATCTTTTGTCGTCTTTCTAATTGCTCCTGCTGGTGTTGTTTTTCCAGAAGCACCTATTGTTGCTTCACTTAATATTGATGTTACTGGCGGTGTCGAGGTTGCTCCCACTACAGATATAACTGGTGTTGTTATTATTGAAGTTGTTAAAGTTGTTGTCGTCATCGTTATAGGTACTGTAGTTGATGCCATTGTTGTTATAACTGAGGTAGTTGTGTCTGTTACCATTGAAGTCATTCTTGTTACTAATGTTGTTACCACCCCTGTAGTGTCTGAAATTGTTGTTGTTAATGAAACAGTTGATGCAGTTGTTTTGGCTGGTGTCACATCCGTCATTGCTAAAGGTACCTGAGCTTTTTTGGTTGTTGTTTCTGCTGTTGTAATATCTTCCTTATTCTCTCTTGCTCTTCTGCGTCTTTAACCTCCTGTTGTAATGTCTTCTTCATCTGTTTATTTACTTCTTCTGCCTGAACGAGTCTCTGATAAGTTCTGTCGGAGGATGTTTCTTGATCCCTTATCCAACCCGCAGTTTTTTCCTTCTCTTTTCCTCTTCCACGTCGCTTCATCCACTTAAACTTACTCTTCAGAAAACAATTCATATACCACTTCTAAATAATTCATGAAAAAATACTTTTATCTTCTGAATCAATTATAATCAAACAAAAACCAACTTATTAGCCCACCCCCAGGTATATTATACACAATAATATATCACACTCTTGTTATCTTCAACATAAATGCTTAACTTTAAATCAGATAAAATTTTCTATTAAAATAATAATGGGGGGAAAGGGAAAAAAAGAAAAACAATATTTAAATTATATAAGTTCTCTCTAATCAAAAATGTAGTTTATGTCAGTTAACTCATGAATAAATTAAGTCCAATCCGAATCTGAATAATCCAAAAATTGGCCACTTTCCCCAACCCTTTATATGATCAAAAATTAAACCAGATTAATATACTATATCTTTAAAATTTAAATTTCAATGCTACCAAAAACCCAATTTCATTCTTGTCTTCAATTTGAGAAAGCTCAACTGGTAACCATGTAGTATTCATATAAATATTGTCCAGAAAAGTAATGTCTATTCTTAATATGAAGTTCGCTTATGCAGTCTTATGCTTCCAGATCCAAATAACCAAATTAAATATCTGTCCAGTGCCACCTTAAAAATTCCCAAAGGGGCGTTGATGAAGAGTAAAGCTGAACAAGAAGGAAAACACCACAACGTCACTCTTTTCTTTTGTACAGTCTCTTCACTTCACTCCGCCATCTTAAGAGTACTTAAACAACATATATAAAGAGGAGGGAAAGAAAAAACAGTCGAGCTCCAACCAAAAAATAACCACTATAATACTAATCCACGTCCATCTTTCAATTCTTTCGAGTCTTAACTTCTCATCTTTTAAAAATTAGATGCTTTTAACATACTTTCCTTTTCCTTTCTTCAAAAAAAGAGAGATACTTTCTATAACAAGGAGAAACTCCTCCTCTTCTCACCTTCACGGTCACAGCACTGGTAACAAAGTTAACAATAAAACTGACAACAGGAGTAGCCAATTTTCCACAAAGTCCCTTTTATCCAAGTCTCCAGTTTTTCAAACACCTCACAGTCAATAAGTCCCAATTCCTTTCCCCTTCTTCATACTGATAGCTACTCCAAAAAAGAAAATTAAACTCCAGTAAAAAAGAACAAGTCTCACTCGGGTTAATCACAGTTCATAAATCAGACGACTTTCTCTTTGCGTAGCTCCGCTGCCACTCAGAATTCCATTTAACTCCACTCAGCTTCACTCCACTCGGCTTCACTCGGCACCACAGGAGACCGAGCCAGTGCCGGCAGGGCTGACTGAGGCTCACCTCTGCTCCACCCAGTCAAACCCCATCAGACTTACCCCTGTTCACTCTGCTTGCCTGCTCACCATCACTCGCCTCCGTCTTCAAACACCAAGCCTCAAGAGCTTCTTAAATAAGCAGCTCAGCCTGGCTCATCCACTCTTCCAACTTTACTTCCTCCTTTCTCTGTGCAATCTTCATGCAATTCAGCCTCTTTCACCTGGTGAACCACTTAAAGCTCTGCACTGGGAGCCAACTATTCAAAGCGAGACCACAATCTCTTATAGCTTTTTACAGCTACTTGTATCCAGATTGTCAGCTGAGCAGCGGCGATGCGCGCCAGAGCACTCGATCTCCCGATCGGAGATCCAGTCAGTCTTTCTCTAAAGTCTTTCTCTTCAAAATAATTCAAAAATATAACAGAAACATGACAAAAACAGCAGTGAAACAAAACGGAAAAAAATATTTTCTCCACACCATCCAATTATTAAACCACACTAAGTGGTCTCCCCTTTACAGCAGCGAAAAGAAGAAGTTCCACTCAGTTCGCCATCTTGGAACTCCCCCCACCACCACCACCAGCACAGCCAGTTCTGAATGGTCATATAGAGCATTTATTCATTTCCCACTGTCACGCCAAGGCTCTGCAGATGCTTCAGATAAAAATATAAAATAATATGTATCAATAACACAGATAAACCTTAGCAAAGATTAACCCATCCACTGGCCTAATCTTTGCTTTCAAAATTGAGCCTAAACAGGTTCTTCACACAAGATGCTCAAATGTTGTCTGGGGGAATGGTTTCCATTACTGAAAAGAACAGAATGACTGCATTTATCATTCCTAAATTGATTATATAGCAGGAATGATCACACAAAGAATGAATTTGAATAAAGATCATAAATTCAATCCCTATCATCTCTATCATCTATCCCTATCATTCAGTCCCTATCATCTCATTCGGCTACAGCCGAAAATGTGCGCTTCCCCCAAGAACATGCCTGGGGGAGGTGCACGTTCCCAGCTGTAGTGCTGCCCAGGGATCTTGGATGAAGGTCAGAACCGAGTGGATAAGGTCCCCAGACTCTCCTGGTGCCAGTAGAGGTGGTGGGCAGTGCAGAAATAGTGGCAAAAAATGCCAACGATAATGACAATGGCACCTCTGCAGCGGTAGGCAATGAATTATGACTTCCATCGGAAGGGGGTGGGCACCATATTAAACACTAAAATGGTGCCGGCTACCATTTTAGAGTTTAAAATAGTGTGATTTTCAGTCATAAACCAGGAAAAACGTAAACTGAAGCATTTATTTAATTATATTTGCCGTCATAAAACGCAGCAAACGTAAACCAGGACAATTGTAACCCTGGGTTTTACTGTATAACTAATTTTTTGTAGCCTAAGCTGTTGTTACTTCCAGCTGCCCCTTTACAGCTGTAGAAGGGAGAACCAGAGTCCCAGATGTGCCTGATCATTGGAAGAGACATGTGGAGCCTATGTAATGGAAGCTATCCTAACTTGCAGTTCATGCAATTTCGTGCAAGGTAACTACAGGTAAAGCTTAAATCTCAACTGTCAACACAATAATTTGGTTAGTTTATCATTCCTGGGGGAAAAGTGTGGTACACACGTTTGTTTGCTTGCTACTGAAACACAACTCGGAACAAAAATGTATATCAAAACCAAATATAAACACATGATCAATTTTACTGAACTTTTTTTTAATAATAGTGGCCAGTAACTTGCAAGTGTGCACGTGAAAGTTGCTATAACATTGCAAAGAATGCTGAATGATGTCTGTTATTTGACCACAAAATGTGACATTTCTCTTTTTTGTGGAGGTAAAAATCTAGGTTAAGATCACTGGCATGTTTCAGTGTAAAAAAAAGAAGAAGGGGAAGAAAGAAATTGAATAACTGCAACTTCATCTGTTATTTTTTGGAACAGGTTTTCAATTCTTCTTTTTTCATGTCCTTGGACTGCCAAAGTGAAGCCACTTTCTTTGCTTTGTCCTTGCCTAATTAATTAACTCTGTTATGTTTTAACCTAATGTAGAAAACTTGAAATTTCACATATAAAGACAGTCACTTTGATTTCAAACAATCCAAGAGATTCAAAGGAAGAAATATTCTGAGTCATGACAATCCCCTTCCTTCGGCTAATAAAAGTGAATGGTGTCCTCATTGGAGGAGGGGAGATAAATGCTGAGACAGCCTATCCCAATGCTGATGTCACGGGCATCCATACATAGACAAAGGCAAGACATTAAAAAGGCAACGAAGGGCTGCCAGCAAAGACTGAGACCTATCACTGAAAGGACAGAAAGACAGTGCCACTCTCTCCAGTTCGGTGTGGGGAACGTAAGTCTGTTTCTTTATTTTAATTGGAGCTGTGTGTTACTAGTTATTGTCAGGAAAAGTGAGACTAAGCAAGGCTCTTAGATGGTAAGCATGACACCTGTAGTCTTATCTAAATGAACAGGGAAGCTGTCTAAAGAAATAAAAAATAATTTATGTTTCTTGATATTTCTTTTCAAGTTTTCTTTGTCGTTAACATACCTGTGTTGCACGTTTGTACTAGCATTTATTTCATTTTTACATTTGTAATTGTAAAGGCTGTAAAGGCTAAGATTTACTAATGGGTTTTCTAGCATTTTATTTTCATCCTTTGAGCAAAACTACGGTATCTCATTTTTGAATCAAAGCAATGTTGTGGCTGGTAAAATGTGGGAAACTAGATTTCAGTGTAAACTGTGGAATTTTCAAAGAGAAAATGGTACCTGAATATTTTAGATATACGCATTGTGACCCATGCTGTCTATTTGAATGACACTGATATGGTTAACCGGTGATGAAGATAAATCTAACTGGAGTTTAGGCCACACACCCAGCCCAGTCCATTTCATCCTATTAGATTTTAGGACTGACTGTTTGCTGTCAATTACATTTGGTGAGTTATCTAGAAAGTTTAGATATAATGCTATGACTATGTTTTCTGTCTATATATAACTAGTCTCAAACATGTCAAAACTCATTAAGACACAGGAAAATGTGCCTGAACTGCTGTAACTTCAGTGATTTGAGTACAGAAAGTTTTCACACAATGACCACCTTTCCAGATTGATGAACATTCACAGTAACACTAAAAGAAGTTGAAGATGTCAAGATGCTGATGGTGAATCAATGTGGTTACTCCTTCTCTTGCACAAATGTGCTGATCATCCTCCACTGTCTCCTCTTTGCTCATTTGCTCATCTTCCTTCCTATACTAGCTTCCTTGATGTAGGTAGGTATTTCCCCATAGTCCGCATAGTCAAAGCAATGGTACTTCCTGTAGTAATGTACAGTTGTGAGAGCTGGACCATAAGGAAAGCTGAGCGCAGAAGAATAGATGCCTTTGAAATGTGGTGTTGGAGGAGAATTTAGAGAGTACCCTGGCCAGCAAAGAGAACAAATAGGTCGGTCTTAAAAGAAATCAACCCCGACTGCTCCATGAAAGGTCAAATATTGAAGATAAAGTTAAAGTACTTTGGACATCAAATGAGAAGAGAGGATTTATTTGAAAAACCCTTGATGCTGGGAAAGGTGGAGGGCAAAAGGAAAAGGGGGCGACAAAGAATGAGATGGCTAGATGGTATTGTTGATGCAATGGGCACAGAGCTGGGTGGGTTGAGGAGGATGGTGGAGGATAGAGGTGCCTGGCGTGTGGTGGTCCATGGGGTCCCAAAGGGTCGGACTCGACTATGCGACTGAACAGCAACAACAACAATCCCGTCTTCTATAAAAGGACCCAAAGTGATTAACATCATTTTTAAAAATGAAATATAAAAACTAAAAGCAATTTTTACAATATTAAAAAAGAAATTAACGAATATTACATGAAAAATAGTACATAAAAGCAATTTTGAAATGCAAAGAGACCAGCATTCCCATTTTAAGAATCCCCTCTTAGACAGCCAGTCACTAAAGGAAAGGCAACCTGAAGAGAAGTCTTCGCCTGCTTGCAGAAAGACAGCAAAGATGGAGCCAGCCTGCTTTCTATGGGAGGGAGTTCCAAAGTCTGGGATGAGTGACAGAGATGGCCCTCTCCCATGCTCCCAGCAAACATACCTGTGAGGATGGTGGGAATAAAGAAAGGCTTCCCCTGAAGACCTTAACACCCAGGCACATTAGGGAAGAGGCCTTTTAGGTTGCCTGGAACTACCTGAGGTATTTAGGGCTTTACCAAGCCATGTAGCTATTATATGAGGTTTTCTAGACTTGGTTGCTTTCCCAAAGGAGTTGATTTTTCAAGTAAGTTTAGAATGTGAAATGTTTTATCCTGTGAGCTTTTGTGTTTCAAAACATTTGGCTTAAAATTGTTGGACAGCTTTTTAAAATGATGGTCATTTAAATGATACAGTGGTACCTTGCTTTAATGCATTCCACAGGACGTTTTGTATTATGAAAAATTCGTAAAGCAAAACACGGTTTCCCGTAGGAGTGCATTGAAAACCAAATAATCCATTCCAGGGGGATCGTAAAACGAGGCATTATTTTCAATGGGTTTTCATTTGTTATGCAAAAATTACATTAATCGAAGTGTTTGTAAAGTGAGGTACCCACTGTAGTTGTTAAAATAGCAGACTTTGTGAAAGAAGAAAATGTAGAAATAACTAAGAGTTTGTATGTCCACAGTATGGCTTAGTGGTTATAAGACACTGAGCTTGAAGACTGGAAGGGCAGCAGGGCAGCAGTTTGAGACCTGGAAGCTGCACGGCAGAGAGAGAGAGTTCTGATCGCCTGTCCCAGCTCCCCCTGCCAACATAGCATTTCGAAACCAAGAAATTGTAAATAGATAAATAGGTACTTCTTTGGAGGAGAAGGTAGCAGAGTCCCATGTGCTCCAGCATCTAATCATGCCTGCCACATGACCATGGAAACATCTGCAGACTCAGACAGCTCTGGCTCTTTGGCTGCAAATAAAGATGAGCACCGACCCCTAGATTTGGACAGAGCTGGCTTTCGAGCAAGGGAAACCTTTCCCTTTATTTTAACCATCCACAAGTTACCAAGTACCAATCATGGAACTATAGGCAAATGAGCTTTTCATATCTCATGTAAAGAGAAAAGGTGAATGCAACTTGTACAGGGAACTATTTTGACAAGTTAAGTCCTTCCCTACAAATGCAAGAATGCGGGAATAGGCCAATAGGCTTCTTGCAGCCAAATAAGTACAGTAAATGCATGGAAGTAAAAGTTAAGGCTGTCAATCCCACATCATTTGAAAAGTATTCTGGGGACCTTCAGGGGTCCAAAGATTGCCAAAAGTACCACCCTACACAAAATGGCTTCAACCCATTACTACTTTTCAAGCAAAAATTATCTGGGGATGTTAAATGGTTATAACCTAGATATCAACAATCAAAACTATAACCTATTTAAATGTTGAATTGCCATTCCCAGAGAGTTTTCAGGGTTTTCATTCATTAGAGGAAGAGGGTGAAAACAACCGTAAATAACTAAAAGAAACCCAGAAACAAATTTTGTTGATCCTGTTTACAATGATTCTAGTCTGGTTCAGTAGTTTTAGTATATGAGAGTCAAGACACAAGGCACAGCCAACGGCTGGGTTAACTCAGGTTTATTGCATGGTGGACAGAGGGAACATGAGGTAATGGCGGACGAACAGCTCTATATATATGGTAGTAACATATTTGAATGTGGCTCCACGGTAGCCCGTTGGCTACTGGTCCGCGTGATGTCATGGCTGGTCACGCCCTTCTTGTCCAGGTGTAGGTAGCGGCGGGAAGCTTCCCGCGCTGCGGTCTTTGATGGGTTTGAACCAAGAGAGCTTGGACGCTCGCTGCTGCCAGCTGGTGGTCATTAGCTCGCGTCCTATTACAGGGTTTATGTGATACAGCTGAAGGTTACATTGTTACTCATCGGCAAGGTTACATTGGTTCAGATACATTGATATCACATGTAGAAGGTTACACTATTAGGACACAACACTCCTCCCCCCTAGGATGAGACGAAGTCTCTCAGCCAAGATGGCTTATTTCGAACACGCTGGGGTCTCGGCGCGGGCTGCCCTGCCCCGGCTTCGCTCCCTCCTCCTTGCTCCCTGGCTTCCTGCCCTGCAATCGGAGAGGATGACTTGTTAGTGGTTTGCCGCGGCTCTGCGGCTTTGTTGGGAGGTGTGTGCTTTGTTTGGGAAGAACTGGGGGCACTGGGGGCTAACGAAAAACCCCTCTTCTCGCTGGGATGGGTGGGGGAACACTCCGAAACCCCCCCCCCGGCTAGCAAAATCAAAATCGGATTCGGGGGAAGCGGCAGCGGCGGCCGCACACTCCTTTTCCCTCCCCCCGGGCTCGGATAGAACTGGGGTATCAAAAGGATATGAGTCTGGCTCGCTGCTTTCCCCCCTGTCTCCCCCTTGGGCTAAACGGGTGGGGGAGAACCCTATCGCTGAATCCTGTCGCTGAGCCCCACTGGTCGGCCCCTCGCTCACTCGGTGCCTTAGTTGGTCAGCGTGCCTCCTCCAGAGGAGGCCGGTGCTAGTTTCCACCCGATAGGACACTGGCCCCGTCCGTTCTATTATCGTCCCTGGCACCCAGGCTGGGCCTGCGTTGGCATAGTTCCTGCAGTGTACAGGATCGCCTACGCCGAAACCTTTCGAGACCGCTAACCCTATGTTCTTCCCTTTGTCCTCGACCCTCGACGGGTCTAGCCTGGACAAAAGCGTGGTCAGTTTCCTCCGCATCAGCAGCTCAGCCGGCGAGTATCCAGACGCTAAGGGGGTCACTCTGTACGCTAATAGAAATTGACAAACTTGGTGATTTAGATCTCCCGAGCCCATACGCCGCAGCGCATCTTTTGTGGTGCGCACCAACCGTTCCACTTGGCCATTCGTGGCCGGGTGAAACGGCGCGGATGTGACATGCCGAATTGCATTTGCCTCCATGAATGCTGCGAACTCAGCGGACGTGAAACAACTGGCGTTATCGCTGACCAAAGTGTCGGGTAAACCGAACGTGGAAAAGACCCTCCTTAGCTGGCGAATGGTAGTGGCGGAGGATGTGCTCTTTACCGGAATGACCTCCAGCCACTTTGAGTATGCATCCACCACCAGGAGAAACATGGTTCCCCGGAATGGGCCAGCAAAATCTACGTGCACCCTGGACCACGGTCCCCTCGCTGCGTCCCATTCCCTATGCGGTAGGCGGGCCACCTCCGGTCGAGAGCATTGACATGCCTCACAAGTGCCAACCATCTGCTCTATGTCGGCGTCCAGCTGGGGCCACCAGAAGTAACTCCGGGCCAACGCCTTGGAACGGACGATTCCCGGGTGGCTGACGTGCAACAGCTTTAGCACCTTCGGCCGCAGGGACGTAGGAACCACCACCCGTTGGCCCCACAAAAGGCACCCCCTCTCTAAAGACAACTCCACTCGCTTTCGGAAGAATGGGTCGAATTCCGTGCCTGGGGATGACGCCGGCCACCCCTTCTGCACCCACGAGCATACCTTCTCTAGTGTTCTATCCTTTCCGGTCGCCCTAGCAATGTCGGCCGGTACTATCGGGGGTGACTCCAAGACCTCTATTAGCAATACCTGGCGGTCTCTTCTTACCCCTGCCTTCTGGTCGTCCGACAAGGGTAACGGCGACCGTGAGAGCGCGTCTGCATGGCTGATTTCCTTCCCTGGCCGGTATTCTAACTCATGTTGATATGCGTTAAGAAAAATAGCCCACCGCAGCATCCTCGGGGACAGGATCTGTGGCGTGGGCTTATTTGCAGTGAAGATTCCTAACAGGGGCTTGTGATCAGTAACGATCTTGAACGGCCGACCATACAGAAAATCGTGAAATTTCTTGGTTCCCGCTACTATCGCTAGTGCCTCCCTATCGGTCTGTGCGTAATTCCGCTCTGCTTGGGACAGGGACCTTGAATAAAACGCTATCGGGGCCTCCCTTCCGTCGTCTAACACGTGGCAAAGCACCGCCCCCACCCCCACCGGGGATGCATCGCAGACCAAAACTATGGGCCGTTTGGGGTCGAAATGAGTCAGGATTGCCTCGGATGTGAGGAGTTGCTTTAACTCTGTGAACACTCTTTCTTGCTCGTCACCCCACAGCCATTTTTCCTCTTTTTTAAGTAGCCGATGGAGCGGCTCGGCAACAGACGCCTTCCGTGGAAGGAAGGTATGGTAGAAATTGAGAAGCCCCAGAAATGACTGAAGCTCGGTTTTGGAAGTGGGGCGAGGGGCTTTCTTAATGGCGGCTACCTTAGATTTGGACAGCCTAATTCCCTCGGGCGTGACACGGAACCCTAAAAACTCAACCTCTGTTTCGAAAAATACACATTTGTCTTTTCTCAGTCGCAGCCCCGCTTTCTCGAACACGGTCAGGACCTTATCCAATCTGTGGGCCAGCTCGGCCTTACTCCCCCCCGTTATCAACACGTCATCAAAATATGGCAACACCCCCTCCAACCCCTTCAGGAGGCGTTCCACTAGCGATTGAAAAATGCCAGGTGCCGAGTTCACGCCGAACTGTAACCTCGACACCTGGAACGCCCCCTTATGTGTGACTATTGTTTGTGCCGCCGCTGTGGCGGGGGTTACCGGGAGTTGCTGGTAGGCCTGTGCTAAATCGAGTTTAGCGAAACACTTTCCCCCATTCAGCCTGGCCAGAAGGTGGCTGACCACTGGCACCGGGTATGCATTAGGGCGGATTGCCTTATTAATGGTACACTTATAATCAGCGCAAATGCGCACCTCCCCGTTAGCCTTCAGTGCTGTTACAATTGGAGTCTCCCACTCCGCGGAATCCACAGGAACGAGAATTCCTTGACCCACCAGTTTGTCCAGTTCCGCCTCTATTTTGTCCTTAAGCGCGAACGGTACCCTGCGCGGTTTAAGTCTTATCGGGCGGACCTCCGGGTCTAAGTCGAAGGCTACAGGGGGTCCCTTGAACTTTCCCAGTCCACTTTTAAAAACGGCGGGGTGTGCGTCACACACTGCTTGTATTGGGTCCTCGCCTACGGCATGCACCCCCCCTATGAACAGGCCTAAGGGCTGAAACCACTGTGTTCCGAGGAGGCTACAACTCCCCCCTTTTAGCACCACTAGGGGAAGTTCCGCAGAATGTCTCTTAAAGCGAACCCGGAACGTTCCGACCCCCAACACTGGAATGCTGTTCCCCTGAACGTCCCGTAGTGTGGCCCTCAACGCTTTAAGTTTGGGCCGCACGTGGGGGTCGATTTTCAAGAACTCTCTCTGGGGGATTATAGAATAGGAGGACCCCGAGTCAACTTCCATCCTAATAGGGGTCCCTTGTACTAGTACCTCAACAAAGTAATGGGGCTGTCCCGCAGACACGTTGAACACAGGAGCGTCGCCCTCGCTGTCGTCCGAGATGCGGCCCACGCCGTCCTGCTTCCTCGTGGCCCGGGCGCCATCTTTGGGCCTCGCTGGACGGTCCGGTCTGGCTGAACGGTCTTGCGACTGTCTCCGGCCCTCTTTCCATTTCCTGCACGCCTTGGCGATGTGCCCCCGACGTCCACAGTTGAAACACTCGGCTTTCCTGAATGGGCACTTCACGCGCTCATGGGCCGCTCCGCAACCATCGCAGCGGCGCCCGCCTCTCCGGACCTTCTGGACCTCCTCGCCATCGCTGCTTTCTGAAGACGATTTCGAGGTCGGTCGGGTTGCATGCACCGACTGACCGGACTTCCCGTGCGACGAGTTTTCCGCTTTGCCGGCCCCCGGACGCCACTCACGCCACTTGTGCATCTCGTCGACTCCAGCATTCGTGGATTCCGCGGCTTCCGCGGCCTCTACAACCTCTTCCAGTGTGGGTGGTGGCTCCTTGTTCATCAAGCTGCGCTGTACTTCCTTGTCCTTCAGGCCACACAGCACTCCGTCCCTGAGGGCCATCTCTAGGATGTGGTCCCATTTGCAGGGGGCGGCGGCTACCCTCATAGCCGTTACGAAGGCTTCTACCGACTCGTCCGGCGCTTGAACTCGCCTCCAAAACGCACTCCGAGCGGGAAACATTGCCCTCGAGGGTCGGAAACGCTCACGCAGCATTTTCATGATGTCACCGGCTTTGAAATCGCTCATCTTCTTCGGTGCAAGGATGCCCACCAGCGTCCGCTTGGTTTCCATCCCAAGCATGCGGGTGAGGATGGCCCTCTTCCTTTCCTCGTCGTCTTCTTTGACTTTGAGCTCCACCAGTGCCGCCTGGAAGTCCATCTCAAAAAGCTCCCAGTCTTGCGGTTTGGTGATGTTGAACCCGCTCTGTGTCCTGGCTCCGTGGGGATCCATTATCCCGCCTTCGTCGCCAATTTAGTATATGAGAGTCAAGACACAAGGCACAGCCAACGGCTGGGTTAACTCAGGTTTATTGCATGGTGGACAGAGGGAACATGAGGTAATGGCGGACGAACAGCTCTATATATATGGTAGTAACGTATTTGAATGTGGCTCCACGGTAGCCCGTTGGCTACTGGTCCGCGTGACGTCATGGCTGGTCACGCCCTTCTTGTCCAGGTGTAGGTAGCGGCGGGAAGCTTCCCGCGCTGCGGTCTTTGATGGGTTTGAACCAAGAGAGCTTGGACGCTCGCTGCTGCCAGCTGGTGGTCATTAGCTCGTGTCCTATTACAGGGTTTATGTGATACAGCTGAAGGTTACATTGTTACTCATCGGCAAGGTTACATTGGTTCAGATACATTGATATCACATGTAGAAGGTTACACTATTAGGACACAACAGTAGTCCAGGAAAAAAGTGGGGTCAGGGTCAGTTAAATTTACCAGACTCAGAGGCTGACTACAACATTGGCCATTCCCTCCACAATTTGAATCAGAATGTGCATAACTTAATTTGAATGATGGCTAAATGATATGATGCTCAACATGGGAAAACTAGTGTGATTGTCTCATTTAAGCAGTTTTAAACAGTTTTTTGTTACTGTTACTGTTAATATTACTATTATTTCCATTACTCCCAATCCACCAAAGGTTCTTTGATCCGTATGCAAAGCTCATACAGTATGTGCATAATTTTGTGTCAGTGGCAATTGCAGTTTTTCAGAAGATATAACCGTTTTTGAAATGTACTTTTCCAATGGGCTGTACTTTTGTAGAATGTTTGTAATATTTGTCATTTAGTGAAAACCCTCTTAAAGAAGTGCTTTCTAGCAACATCATTCTCTCCCCCCCCCCCCCTTATGACTACAGGTCGGCATTTTCCCAGTTTGTGAGACACAAGACACAGAAACTTTAAAGTGAACAGAAACCTAAAAGGAATGAAACTTCTAGTGCCCTGCCTCTTGTGCTTGCTGCTGGACTACCTGGTAATTCCTGAGGTTGAATGCCAAATCTTTGAACGATCCATGGAAATCAGAAGTGAGTTCTTGTAACAAGAGTGACAGAAAGGTTGTTTTCCAAAAAAAATAAGGCTGTTTTTTGAAGGAAGTGTGTGCTTAAAAGGCCTGGATTTACCTTTTAATATATGTAGAGTGGGAAGGAGAGAAGAGCTACCTTGTCTCTGTGGGAGAGACAAATAAACAAGCACCAAACTCATCCTCCTAGTTACATATTGCTAATATGCAATAGATTGAGTGGTATACAGTTATAGCATCTCAAGACATTAACCTGATTATATCACAGCTTGTGTTTATTTGTTGATTTTTAAAATCCATTTTTCTACTCCTTAGAGCTCTTCCAGCTTCCAACAAGGAAGGTTTTCCTTCTCTGTCTTCCTCTTTCATATCATATTCTGTGAGGTAGTAGAAAAGCCTATCACAAGAAAATACAACTTCCCGACAAGAATGCAGAAAGTACCCATGGCTATTGAATGACTGTTCTCTGTGGCCACCTTTTGCTTTAGGATTGTAGGTTACATGGGTAATGCCATTACTGTCATAGGGTCGAACTATATATTTGAAAGAAAAAAAACATTATTAGAAGATGGTACACAGAAAGAGCCACCTCAAAGATTGTGGTATTTTTGAACCACATTCAGGTGTACCCTGGTAATGACAACGTTGTGTTGCTAGCTAATCTTTCTCGTACTAGATCAGGCAAAAAGAACTGCAGAATGAACTCATGAAAAGGTAGTTTCATTTTGCCAATTTCATGTCTGGCCCAGACACAGAAGAAGAAATGCTGTGCATAAAATTTATCCCCAGAGAAATTTCAATCATTCTCATTCAGTTTGATAGAAAAGAAACTATCTTTATTTGAAATTATTTTCAAAGAAACATTTCAGAGAAATTCTCTTTGGTAAGATCTAGGATTCCTGCACCTACCTTACCATGGAAAGGAAGGATGCTGATGGATGTTTGTCTTAGCTGCACTGCTGTCTCTTCAGCAGATAGAAACTTCTTCATTTCCTTTAGGAAAGCCAATTTTAATAAACTCAGATCAATGATAGGTAATGTCCCACGGCAGGAGATCCTAATCAGGAAAAGAAGTCCATGTTGGACGGTAGTTTCTTTTTATATATAAAGGAAATTCTAAAGCCACAACTCCAAAAAATTTGAACAAGAAAAAAAGGTGGAAGACTGCAAAAAAAATGTGGCTTCACAAAAAGTTTAGGTGGACCTTTTTAAAAATTACATATATGAAGTGAAAGGAAGACCAGGTCACATAGGAAAAGTACAGATGAGTAGCAAAGAATCACAGGGATTGTGGAAGGATGGCAAAAAACTGAGAATGAGTTGAGGTTAGCAAGAAAGGCTTAAAAGTAACAGAAAAGCATTCTTCAGGCACAAGTGTAGCCAACATGTCTGGCCAGGTTATCCTGCTATGGTAATATAGACCATACTGCCACTGTCAGGTGGTGGTTAACTAACCTGACAACCCTGAGGACTAACGGCCTAAGGTGCCAAAGTCCACAGGGAAGGGTGATGTTCCCCCAAGTGAATTAAATCCCACTTTACTCCATCTTGATGGAGGGCAGCAGCTTCATCCATACTGCCCTGGGGCTGATGAGGACATTGCGTGCCAAAAGGGCTCAGGACCAGAAAGCGACTTGCAGAGCTGGATCAATAGTATGGGAGTCATGCTGCAATGTGGAAGGCAAATGGAAGGTCACTGCATTATATTGCTTCCATGACACTCTTCATGGCCGGTCACCATGAGAATAGCCAATATTCAGAATAGGATACAGCACTTAAAGAAGAAAGAAGAAGTGTAGCAAAAGACAAAGAAAAGAAACTGTAGTTCAGCTACTCAATGGGGATGGGAAAGTGATAACAGACAACAAAGAAAAGGCAGAAATGCTACTTCAGCTCAATCTTTCCCCAAAAGCCAGTCTGTAACCCTCCGAGCAAATAAAGGGACAGGGCAGGATTGCAGTTTAAACTTGATAAACAGTCAATGAATACCTTTTGAATGTGTCCAAATCCCTAGGGCCTGATAAACTGCATCCAATAATGCTGAAGAAATTGGCTGAAGAGATTTCAGAATCATTGTCTATCATTTTCTTGAAATCATGGAGGATGCACACATAAAGTGTCAGACAATTGGAGAATGGCCAACATTGTCTCTATCTTTAAAAAGGGCAAAAAGGAGGAACCAGGGAACTATAGTCAGCCTGACATCAATCCTAGGGAAAATTCTGGATCAGATTATACAGTGGTCTCATAATCTCTTGCATTTTCCCTTCCAGATCCTGATATTGACCCCTCTTGGTACACTGGGAGAGGAATTCGACCTGTGGGGAGGTTTGGTAGAAGAAGAGCAACTGGAGGGAGTGATCAGTTATCTGGCCACAGGCATCGGCAAGCTTGCTTCTCTTTGGAAGAAGGCAATGAATCACTTCAAGATGAATGATGCTACCAAAATGAGTAATTTACAGTTGTGACAAGAAAGAGTCATAACACATCCATACATATCTTTAACCATTCCTGAAGCCAAATAAAAAAACAGCTGGAACTTGTTGCTCTATTTCTTTTACAGCTAATACTGAAAGAGTATTTCCTGAAGAATTTCATCACTGTATACACACTAAATCTGTGTAAAACAGTGTTTCCCAACATGGGGCCCACACTCCACAGAGGGATTTCAATTACCAGAAGCCTAAGTCAGTACATTGGCTGATCAGAACTTTGGGGAATTGATTTAGGCTTCTGGGAATTGAAACTCAAATACTAAAGGTTGGGAAACACTGGCGTAAAGGCTTAATGTATGGTGCAATTATATACTTAGCAGCTATTAAAAGGATGCTTCTTTACAAACCATGAAACATCCTTTTCCCAAGGGTTTTATAATCTCTCTTTTTCAGAGATCAGGTGGACACATCAGTCTGTTGCCAGAAAAGCAAGGAATGTTGTGGTGCCTTAAAGGGGAACAAGTTTGATTTGTCAAACCACCTGATTTCGTTAGCTGTAGGTCCCTTTTTCAGATGACACTAAGATGTACCTGAAGATGTGGTGAAAGGTTATATTGAATGAAACTCATATAAACTCCTTTAAAGTACCACAAGATCCTTTGTTACTTTTTTAGTCTAAATTTCAACACAACTGGGACAGCAGTGTAAAGGTAGAAAGTAGAATCCGCTACAAAAAGAAAAATATGGACTTTTGCAAGACACACATATTAAACTTAGTTACAAGACAATAACAGTACTTTCTCCTGAAAGTTGCATTTCAATCTGGCAATTGGTAGAAGCTTCCATAAACATGTAAGTGTCAGGATCCTATTTGGATTATATCCAGAGAAAGAGAAATCATTTAAATCACAGTGGCAAACTGCAGTTAATTAACAAGCATGCTCCTTCTTAATTAGGTTTGATTCACTGTTGCAAAAGCAAAGCAATCACACTTATATACTGCCCTATAGCACTTAGTGCACTCTGGGCAGTTCACGTTAATTAGCTTTTTTTTTCCTGCTCACAATACAGACATAATTTTGTGGAATATTACTATTGGGCCATTTCCTGGCATTTTGAATCATGGATACAGAAGCAAACTATCCTAACATACCTAAACCAGAGGGTTTTTCTGATGTGAATTTTCTGGCTTCTAAAAAGTAATATGTAAGTATACATACATTGAGAGAAATTAATGGAGAATATGCAAAATCCTGATGTTTATATACTGGGATCAGTGACAATATATCAATAAGGCAATACATGCTGAAGAGCAGCAGGAGGCCAAGACTATTGCTCTCATGTTCTGTATATGTGCTTCCCTTGGCTTCCCATACAAAACTCTTCTCACATTCTCATTAAGTCGCTAAGTGAGCTTCTTTTCTTCTGTTTACTTCTGACAATCTATATTATACCTGGATACAAAGGAACTATTGAATACACTTACACATACCTTTGAAGTTGTGCTAACAGCATTAACATTCCAAAACACCCTCTTTCTAATGTTATTAAAGAAATATCAATGTAGAGTATTGTAAGGCCATCGGTGTGTGGACCACAATCTTTATTTTATTACAGCAAACTGAACAATACTTAGGACAGTATATCATTCAAACTGATTGGCTTCATTTTTGGCAACATTTCATTTGGTTAAAATCCATTTCTTGCAGATCCACACTTGTTGTCTTCCGAAACGTTTTCTGAAATGGCTTTTCTTTCTGTTGCTCCTGTTTTAGCAATTCATGCGCTTTGGGAAGGGAAAAGAACTTGTTATTTTTCTGCCTTTAAACAAAAACATTGTTTTTGTGATAAACAATAAGGTTCCTTTGAAAAGGACAAGTTACTTCTCTTCTGAAATATCAATTATCAGAACTACATTACTATGCTCCAAACCACCAAGACTTCCATGATTCAGAAAGAATATTCATTTAATTACTGACCTCATATCCTACCATTCTGTCAAATATTTTTATCAAATAAAAGGCATTCTCTTCACCTCATCTAAATAATTAGCAAAATAGGCTGAGCATTGTGGTTCCCCATTTCTTATCTTCTTCCCAGTTTGATAAAGATCAATCCTAAGTACTCTCTAAGTAAAATTATATTAGCAGTGGTAGATCCACCTGATAACTGTTCTATCCTGCATATACTTAGCTGGTTAACCAGAATGTCATGTGACACTTTGTCAAACGCTTTGCAGAAATCAGGGGATAGGGATTATATTCCCCCTTAAAAGTCAGATTTGCAAATTAGGTGTGCTCTGGGAATCAACCCTGAACATGGATGCACAAGTCTCAGTGGTAACCAGGAATGCCTTTGCACAGTTAAAGTTTGTGTGCCACCTGTGCCCATTCTTTGAGATATCCGATCCGGCCATGTTGAAAAAAGCCTTCGTTACATCTCATTTGGATTATTGCACTTCAGTCTATGTGGTATTGTCTTTGAAGAGTGTTTAGAAACTTCAGCTGGCTCAAAATTCTACAGAAAGACTACTGGCTGATGCTGGTTAGAAGGAGCATGTAATTCCTTTATTTCAACAGTTTCAAAGGTTGCCAATCTGTTTCCAGGCTCAATTCAAAGTGCTGATTATTACCTATAAAGCCCTACACTGCTTAGGTGTAGGGCGGGGATTCTCAACAGCACCACAGCACCAGCACCACAGCCCACAGCACCAGCACCATCACACAAGGGAGTGCCATGTGGTGGAGGAAGGGCAAAATGGCTGTCTGGTGTCTGAAGCTGTCTGAGGGAGTGTGACCCAGACCCGGCTTTAAAAGGTTGAGAACCCCTGGTCTAGGATATTTGAAGGCTCTTGCTTGCTTGCTTGTTGCGTTTTTATACCACCCATTTGGGATATTTCCCATCCTGGGGTGTTTACATACAAGCCTCCTAGGCTTTTAACATCTTCTGACAAAGCCCTTCTCTCAGTTCCACCACCTTGACAAGCTTACTTAGTGAGGACACAAGAAAGAACCTTCTCAGTGGCTGCTCCAGGGACACAGAAATAGTCTCTTTGAAGATTATGGTATTTTTGAACCACAATAGGGCATACCCTGGGCTACGGCCACCATGTGCAGGCTAATTTTTCTCATACTAGGTCAGGCGAAAGGAACTGCACAATGAATTCACCAAAAGGTGTCTTCATTTTTGCATTTTCACTTCTAGCTTAGACACAGAAGAACAAGAAGTGCCCCCCACCCCCCGCTGCTTTGGCGTTACTGCTCCTAGAAACCAGATTGGCCCTCTGTGTTCTACACCAGAACCATATCTGAATCATCCCAGAGGACAGCGCGGCAGCTCTGGTCGGAAAGCCATCCGATCTGAGTGATAGCTACGCTGCGAGGCATTCCAGAGAGGCAGAGCATGCTCCAAAGCTCTGAGGCAGCTTGCTCAGTGGAAACGCGTTCCGCTCAGGGTCAGTTGTGAAACCCTGACTTTGTCGCAGAGGCCGCCGAGGGCCTGTGGCAGCAGCCCACGTTCCGAGTTCCTTCCCAGAGGTTCATCACACCAGACCTGTTACCTAACCTCAGACGCGTCGCTTCGTCCCGAGGAGGAAAACTTCAAAGGACCGGCAGGTAATATGGGGACTTGTCCTCAGCAACAACGTCCGACCGCTAACCAGAGAACTCACTTAATGGAGTTCAAGGCCCTGGCCAGGGTATACCATACACACATTCACAGTGCCCAGTTAGCGGATCTTTTGGTGTACTTGGGGGGAAATTGTCTGCTTTAACCAGAAACAGGCATGCTTAAACTCCAACTTTGGGACAGGATAGGAGCCTGCATTCAGCAAGCACCTAGAGCTCCAGACAGCATAATCAGCACATGGAGCAAGTGTAGGAAGCTCTTAGCAGAGGTAGACCAAGTCCGGATAGAGGCCCAGGAACCCCCAGCACAGTCAGAGCCATCAGCCCCAACGGCTCTCTATCCGTCATTTCAGCTCAAGCAGGATAGTGTAGGGAGCTTTCCCTCAGTGACAGCTGCAGACATCACTGAAGGAATGCATGGCATGAGAAGCGCTGGCGCTTCTCTGACAGTTAAAAGTTCCCAGAATACCAAGAGTTCCATCCAGCGCATGGTTGAGGAAGAAACCAGTGAGGGGGAGTTGCCAGCAGAAGAACTAGCTGAGTTTAGGCAGATATGCCCAGTTCGCATAGAGCTAGATGCCCTCACGGGTCAGCAGCAAACAATCCATTCGCCAGTTCCGTATAAGCTGCTTATGGCTATACGGAAGGCAATCACAGAGACAGGACTTCAGAGTCGCTTCACCAGGGGCACGCTTCAGCAAGTGTGCGAAACCATGAGGCTCATTCCCTACGACTGGAAAGCCGTCATGCGAATGATGCTCAACCCCAGCCAGTATTTGCTATGGGACAGCGAGTATCATCTCAAAGCACAGGCAAGGGCTGCCAGGATGGGCAGAGCAGTAATCCCTGACCAGCTATACGGTTCAGGTCTGTTCAAATCCGTTGATGCGCAGCCCGCCTTGCCAATCGCCACCCTTCACTTGGCGGCTGAGACAGCCTTCAGGGCTTATCTCAAGGTCCCAGCAGCTGGCAAAGCAGCCAAAAATTACACAGCAGTCAAACAGGGTGCCCAGGAGTCCTACATGGACTTTATCAATAGATTGGAGGAAGCAGTCAGTAGACAGATTGACAATGAGCAAGCCCAACAGGAGCTCATGATGAAGCTGGCGAAAGACAATGCCAACCTTGACTGCCGTAAGATCTTGCAGTCACTGGGCAATCGTCCCGATCTGACTCTCATGGACATGATTAGGGCTTGTGCTGACGTTGGTACAGATTCCTACAAAATGGGTCTGTTGGCAGCGGTGGTAGGCAGTAGGAAACCCAAAGGCAGGACCAAAGGAGCATGTCACAATTGTGGCAAGATCGGACATTTCGCTAGAGAATGCCGATCCAACAAGGGCAACAGCCAAAACACCGGTCGTCCCAAGGCTCCGACCACCCCATGTCCACGGTGCAATAAAGGCTTCCACTGGGCTAGGAACTGCCCGAATTCGGGAAACCGGAACACGGGCTTGTCTCTGGCCCCGGTCCAAATAGAGACCTCAGTCGCTCTGGGAGAGCCAGAGCTGGATTAAATTCCGGTCACATTCCCTGCATTCCGGAGGCGCAGGCCAGCCCTAGAGACAGTGCGGGACTAGACTTGACTTGCCAGTCAGAAGTCACATGTGACTTGCCAGGCACAGTCTATCTGGTCGATTCCCAATACATGGGACCCCTGCCTAAAGGCTATGTAGGTTTAGTTTTGCCCCGTAGTATTGCAGGAACGAGCGGAATTCTAGTAATTCCGGGAGTCATTGACTCCAATTTTTCGGGTGTTCTCCAGGTTCAACTCTGGACACACCTACCCCAAACCATTCACAAGGGAGACATATTAGTGCAACTGATCATGGTTCCTTGTCACTCGCCAGCAGGCACCTCAGGGACCGCTCAGAGTCCGGGTCGGAAGACTGCTTGAGCACAGAAGGGGCAGTGCAAGGATACCAGGTCTTAGCAGCAGTGGAAACCAACATAGAGTGGAAGCGGCGGCCAGTCATAAAGGTATTTTTAAATAAAAAACCTTTTGATGGGCTGCTAGATACTGGAGCTGATGTCAGCATGGTCAGCCAGAGTCAGTGGCCGCGTGAGTGGGCTCTCGAGCCGGTCTCCAATGTGTGTGTGTGTGTGGGGGGGGGGTAGGCAGTGTTCAAGAAGCATTTAGAAGCCAAGATTGGGTAGAAGTCACGATCCCTGAAGCTGACAGCACAGCGGTCATCCGGCCGCACATTCTGGACGTGCACGTCAACCTTTGGGGGCGAGACATTCTTCAGCAATACCGTGCCACTCATACCTTCGGGTAATGGCTCTGCCACTTAAGTGGCTAACCAACACGCCGATCTGGGTAGAACAATGGCCGGTAGTAGGGGAGAAATTAGTCGCCCTGAAACAGCTGGTGAAAGAACAGCTAGATGTAGGACATATAGACCAGTCCACCAGTCCTTGGAATTCGCCCATATTCGTTATCAAGAAAAAATCTGGGAAGTGGCGACTCCTTCACGATCTCAGAAAGATCAATAAATGTATCCAGCCAATGGGTCCGCTTCAATGCGGCAACCCGAATCCGAACATGATCCCCGAGGGTTGGGAGATCTTGGTCGTAGACTTAAAGACTGTTTTTATACCATTCCCTTAGATGCTAGGGATCGGGAAAGGTTCGCTTTTACAGTGCCAGTCGTGAACCACAGAGAGCCCATGCAACGTTACGCGTGGAAATATTTGCCACAGGGGATGCTCAACTCGCCCACCCTGTGCCAAATTTACGTTCATGATGCACTGGAAAAGTTTCAAAACCTTCACCCCACAGTCTTAGTGTGTTATTTCATGGATGACATCCTGGTCGCAAGCGCCGCAACTCGGCAGCGAAATGTTTAAAAACCTCCAGGCCACTCTGGGGGGGGGGAAGGGTTACTCATTGCCCTGGAGAAAGTTCAGAGAACCGAGCCATTTTCATACTTGGGCCATCGGCTTCTCCGTTCTTTCGCAGCACCAGTTTTGCCACAGATCAACTTAAAGGATTCCGTCACCCTTGTAGAATTGCAACAGATTCTGGGGAATATCAATTGGGCCAGACCGTATTTCAGACTAGATACAGACCTTATAAAGCCGCTCTTCTCGCTGCTAACGCTAGGTAAGCAGCCGGCAGACCGGATACACATTCCTCGAGAGGTGCGCTTGACTCTCGAAAAGGTCAACTAAGTTCTCAGTCAGAGATGGGTGGACAGGATTAGCCAGGGGCCATATGCTCCTGTTCTAAACCTGTATATTGTTCAGACCGGATCCATGTTTACCGGAGCTCTAGGGGTAGACTCCGAGCGGGGGGGCGAGTATCGTGGAATGGGTGTATTTACCACACACCTCTTCCCGAAACATCATTCCTCCACAGGAACTGGTCTCCATGGTGATTTACTGAGGAAGGCTGAGAGCAAGGGATATCTCAGGGCACGATTTAGCAAAAATTGTGGTCCCATTCACGAAAGAGCAAATCCAGCAACTGATGCAGCTCAGTGACTCGCTTCCGATTGCATTGGAAGGATTCACTGGATGTTTGGCATACCGTTTGCCGAAAGACCCCAGACTCGTCTCGCTTCAAACACAGTCAGTTTGTTTGAGTTAATGTCCCTGATTCCACTTCAGGGGGCTAGGACAGTTTTCACTGGTGGGGGTTGTACATATGGTGTTCTTACTTGGCAAGAGGGCCAGGCTTGGTGCACGCTTCTAACCCTTCCGCAGAAATCCCCACAGCGGGGGGAAAGTCTGGTCTTTCCAAGTGACACGCTTAGGTCGAGAAGATCCTTGCTGAAAGCTCCACCTGTAAACTCTATCAGAGGAATAGTCCTGGGTATCCCTAGAAAACTTTTTCTTCTTGAATTGTACTAGGGAATCCCGGAATTGGTGAATCTTATTGTTGAGATCCTCTACTGATTTGTCGAACGTGGGCTGATCTAATTGCGTCTGGAGAGTAGTAGAAAGCTTTTGAATATCCTCCTGAACCACTTCCAATTCTTTATGTGATTGTTCAATAATCAGTAAAATAAGATCGAAGGAGCAACGGTCTAAAATGGCAGCCCATTTGTCCGTGAATTCCTTGTTGTGTCTAAATAGGGTGGGTCCCTTATTAATTCTGAGTCCTCGAGGTATGTTATTACTATGGCAGATTCATTGGCTAACAATGAGGTACGTCTTCTTTCGCTGGGTCTTACTTTTGTTCCCACTCCCCATTACCGTTCCTTCAACACTCGTGTTGATGTGTTTAAACTCATTAGATTGCTTAAATTGAAGGTCTTTTTTAAGGGGATAGATTCACAGTCCAGGGACATGTTAAAACCTAAGTCTCAGTTTAACCCACCAGTAGACGACCCTGCAATTGAGGTTTTCCACAAACAGGTACTCCGGGATTTGTCGCATATTGAGAAGAGCCACACCAAAGGTTGGCATAATTTATCTAAACAAGACCATGCCACCTTAAATGAGTTAGCACACGACTCTTCTATTGTCATAAAACAGGCAGATAAGGGGGGAGGAATAGTGATATTAGACACCTCTGATTACACGGCGGAGGCAATTAGACAATTGGGCGATGAGTCTTCTTATTTAAACATCAAACATGATCCGACTCATCATGTCATAAATATCATTAAAACGGTTATATTTGAGGGCATTTCTTTGGGCTACATTACACATAATACTGCTAAGTTTTTGTATAATGAATACCCTAGAACTCCTATCTTTCACCTGATTCCCAAAATCCACAAGCCCAGAATTCAGGGCATGCCCACCCCCGCCAGGCCAATCATCTCCGGCGTAAACTCCGCCCTCGAACCCATTGCTAAGTATTTGGATTCTTTCATTAACCCATATGCTAGACAAACCCCTTCATTCATTAAAGACACCACACATTTTATTTCTCAGGTAGAGGGCTTGGTCGTCCCTCCAACGGGGGTGCTCCTTACACTTGATGTGGAAGCGCTCTACACCAATATACCCCTTGAGGAGGCCAGGACTATTGTCCAGGATAAGTTGGATTCTAGAGCATCTTTACTTCCACCAACTCATTTTTAATGGATTAATTAGATATCATTTTTGAACACAATTATTTCAGATTCGACAAATCATTCTACTTACAGGTAAGAGGCGTGGCCATGGGGTCCCCATTGGCCCCCTCCGTCGCCAATATGTACTTGAATAATTTCGAAAGTCTTTACATTCATCACTCCTCCAATCCCCATTTAGGTCACATCATATACTATGGCAGATTCATTGACGACCTATTCTTTATTCTTGATTCCTATGACATTGTTGACCAATTTGTACAATGGATTAATTCCATTGACAACAATTTACGCTTCACCCCCCATTACCATACTTCCTCCATCCCTTTTTTGGATGTGGAGGTTTACATTTCAGGATCTAGAAAGGTGGCAGTCAAATTGTATAGGAAACCAACAGATAGAAACCCATACTTAGCATACTCCTCCCATCATCCAGCCTTTGTTAGGAACAACATCCCTTTTGGGCTTTTTGCTCGTGCTAAAAGGAATTCCTCTACACCCGCTGACTTTCACACATCTGCTTCTGAAATTCTATCTAAACTTAACAATAGGGGTTACCCCATGCATATTATTAATTCGGCATTCCAACGAGTCAGGGATACTCCCAGACAGTGCTTGTTCGATAGGAAACAACGAGGTGGGGGCAATTTAATCAGGTGCTCCTTTGAATATTCACCAGTGGCCAACCGAGTCAAGAATATTATCTATAAACATTGGCATCTGGTTCAAGACCTTCCAGGTTGTAAGGACAGACCATTGATAGGGTTTAGGAGAGCGCGATCTATCAGTAATATGCTAGTACGATCAGATCACACTGCTAGATACAAATCTACTGAAAAATTGCTTCCCACAGGACATTTCAAATGCCATTCGTGTACGGTTTGCCAATTTTCTTGGGAAACTAAGGAAATTGAGGTTCCCAACAAGGGTTTAACATTCACCTTGCAATCACTCTCAAGTTGTGCCAGTAAATGTGTTATTTACATGTGGGAATGCCCTTGTCAGAAGCGCTATGTGGGTCTTACCAGCAGACCCCTCAGACAGTGGATTTCGGAACATAGGTCCAAAATCAGACATCAGGTTAAAGAAGCCCCTTTGGTCTCTCACTATATTGAAAAGCGCCATACGGATAGGGACTTTCGTTTTGTGGTATTAGAGATTGTTAGACCAAAATTATTCGAACGATGTGACATTTACAAAAGATTGAGACAAAGGGAAGCATTCTTCATTCATTTTCTCGACACAATGTATCCTAATGGGTTAAACCAGGAGCTCGACTTGGCAGCGTTTCTGTAGAAGTACAATCCTCATCACCTGGGTGAGCTCTAATTTAGCTATCGGCTACACATGAGTCAGCTTTCAACTGTGATAAAGGTAGCTGTTTCTCATACACCTTTCAACGTCCATATGCACCTAATAATTTGAGCGGAGGCAGGACGCGGGTTTAAGAAATCAGCATTACACATTGGTAAGCTTGTATTCTCATTCTGTACATTCATTGCATTTTTATGTGCCTATGTTATTTACATTCAGCCATGTTAATCATTCTGTTTATGTGTAATTTTTATGTATAGATCTCCTTGAAGAAGATATTTCTTATTCGAAAAGTCGCTATAACTAGTATCGACTTAGAGAACTACATCGCTATTTCTGTGCACTTCCATGCTTGTACAGCTCATTTTTGTTCATCTTGGCTCATTTTCCTATTTACCAGCGATCAGCTATAGTTTTTGTTTCTACCCATAGAGGAATTTTTTATGTTATTACGTTTCTGGCTATATTTACACCTATAAAGACTTTTATGAAAATACGACGGTTGTACTCTTTTCTTAGCCAAGATATCTCTCCAAACGGTTTTTTCACTAGTTGAGCTCTTCACCGTTTGTGTCCCTTTCTTCTCATAATTGCTGACAGCCAGTATGTTAGGAATTTGCTTCACAGTCTACCGGGATCGTACATCACTCCCGCTATAGACAAAAACTTGTTAAGTCTTTTACTCCCAACTCAATTTCACTTGCGGAACCGCACTGAAGCGCTCTATGTCGCCCACATCATAAGCCACCAGGACTTGCCTGGTACGATTTCCGCGGGCAATAGCAGAGCGAATGCGGCCGCAAAGGAAATTCAGCAACGGTCAGTCTTGGGAGTCTTCATGACTCCAATTCAGAGTCATGCATTCTTCCATCAAACTGCCAAGGCACTCGCACGGCAGTTCAACCTGCCACTTTCCCAAGCTCAGGGCATAGTCCGTTCCTGTCCACATTGTGCAGGGGTGGTAGGGGGCCCTCATGGGTCAACCCACGAGGGACAGAGGCCAACCAGGTGTGGCAGATGGACGTCACACACATTCTGCATTTTAGCAGATGGCACGTTTGCATTGACACTTTCTCACAGTTCATTTGGGCTATAGCGCAGAAGGGAGAAACGGCTTCCCATGTGGAGCAGCATCTCCTTTCCTGCATCGCAGCCATGGGCAAACCACGGCACGTGAAGACCGATAATGGTCCGGCTTATAGCTCCAGGCAGCTGGCTACCTTCATGGCCACCTGGGACATTAAGCATACTTTTGCCATTCCATATAATCCGCAAGGGCAAGCGATTGTGGAGCGGGTCAATTGGACGCTCAAGTCCTACATTGACAAACAAACAGAAAGGGGGGAACCAGCCCTCCCCAATAATCAGGGTCAGACACAGCATTGTCTGAACAAGGTATTGTTTACGTACAATCACCTTGATGTTTTTTCGGATTACACCCTGCAGGAGAAGCACTTCCGTCACACGGAGGCTCTCCCGCAGCCAATGGTGCATTACCGAGTGCCACCGGATCCTTCCTGGAAGGGTCCGGTGCCACTCATAACATGGGAAAGAGGGTATGCTGCAATTATGTCTCCTACAGGCGTTATCTGGATTCCAGCCCGCTGTGTCAAGCCTCACTTCGAGTCCAATGGCATGGACCCAGGCACTCCCGGACCCAATACCGGAGATGGAGGAATTAACCCTGACGGGGAGAGCCAAGCGGAGGAGGCGACGACAGCAGATGACAGCGCCGAAGATCACCTGGGGGATGCCCAAGTCCCTGTGCCAGGAGGCGGTGGATGCAGTTCGGTGGGAGGACAAGGAGCCGATACCGGAGAACATCTTGACTGCAGCCTTTTCCCTGATTATTGCTAATTCCATGATGACCACCATCATCTTGATCCTTTCCCTGCTTGCGGGGGGAGGCGTTCAAGCAGCTTCACAGGAAGCCAACAACCTGATGCCAGGCGGGAGATCTCTCTGTCCGGATGCATTACAATGTTTGGGAAAGATTGGCGAACCTCGTCAATTAGTGTAGGAATCTGATTCATGTAAAGATATCTTCTCAATCAGTCTCATGAAGCAGCAGTTTATATCATCAGATCTTTTAAGATAGAAACTTAAGAGTCCACGAAGTCCAGCTTCATTAGGCTCAGAGTAAGGAAAGAACAGAGAGAGACAGAAAACACGACTGCAGTCTTTGGCTTTACAAAGGATACTAATGGCTTCTCTTTATTCAAGCAGAGTATCTCAGAAATGAAACTTAACCTACATAATCAATCAGAATGTCAGAACCCAAATAAGGAGAAGAAAGGAGAATTCTTTTTCACTCTTCTACGCATGCCCAAAAGCAAGCGTTGTCTCTCAGTAAGCAAAGAGGTCTTTGTTTACACAATGTGTCAGAGACAGCCAGACAGAAAACAGATGCATTCCCACATGTCCTCCTTTTTCATTTAAATTTGAGAGAGGGACGGCTAATCATACCCCTGCATGTCATCATACTCCATAACTACTCCTCCATATACATCATCACTGTCTTCCTGGACATCGTACCCCTCTTGACTCCTGGTACCTTGTTCCGGAGGATGATACCTCATTGAGTACAATTGCCGTCGTGCAAAACTCGATGTCTCCCTTCTACGCAGTGGACATGCGTTACACATAGAAATAAGGTTAGGAATACAATTAATGCAAAAACACAAAGATATAAGGCAGATAATAATAATGAACCCATAAAAGAAAACTTGTCTAAGGACAGATAAATCAGGCAACCAAGAAGTCACCCAATCAAAGAGATTAACATCAGTGCGTACATTGTTAGTAATGCTCTCCTGTAAATTCTGAAGTTCTTTCTCAATAGTATTATTCAGATAAAATAACCCAATGCTGCACATTGATATTGTCCTGGATGGAAATTCGTGGCAACTCCATCAAAAAAGAACCACATGATAGGATCCTTGATTTGCCATCCATTGCAAATTGAACCACTATCTATAGCAGAATAATCAGGAGTAAACATAGGAAATACATCATATATATCTTCAATAGTAGTGTTAAACAAGGTATAATTAAGCTTATAAGAACTGTTATAACTACCCCATAACCAAAAATAATCATCACAACCCGTATAATTGCCTACACTCTGCAAAACCCTTTGTGCTTGAGTCCAGTACTTCCATTTACTATTCCAGACTCCAGAACTATGACAACAGAAACAAAGTCCTTTAGTGTATTTCTTCAATGTCATGCTTCGCCAGCGGGTGTTGTTAAATTGTTCTGGAGGATTAGAGAAGAGCGTAGACCTATCAACATGTTGCAAATGTCCAATAACCAACTCAGGCGTGTTGAACAATGCCGGAAGAAAGGCCATTGGAGACACTGCCAATGGATGCTCATAGTATAACGTTGCATTCTTACCATGAACCTCAAACATGTAGTTAGCATGACGAAGCCAGAAGTTGGGGTTGCCCCCATGAGGTATTGTTCTTACAGCTGGAAGCACAGTAAGAAAGAAAAGAACAAATGTCAGCAAATTTAGTCTACTGGTGAACCACCGTCCTGGAGCTGAGTAACCTTCTTCTCTCTCCATGGGCGGATCGCTCGAGCAGGAATCCACACAGGTCCTGAGGTTGTAGAAACCGCTGCGTATCCTCGTCCCCAGGTGATTAGAGGTACAGGACCCTTCCACTCAGGATCCGGCTGCTGCCGATAAACGACCAATGGCTTAGGAAGACACTCCCCTAAGAAACAGGAGCATGCCCTGTTATTACTAGTACCATGTAACTAGATGTGAAACATGAGTGACATATAACACAAATGCATTATCACAAACCCATTTACATGTGTATGGTACTGAAAACTCTTCCATGTACTTCTGGAGGTACCTTGAGATATGCAGTATGCAAAACATAACATAAGCAAAGACAGGTCTTTCTCCTGCAAGAGAATAAGCAAACATTTAAGCATGAACAAAACATGAACAGTTCTCTTCTTCCTTACATGAAGGAGGTTTCTGTTGCATTCTAGAAAGCATTTATCACTCCCCAAGTACATGAGTAAGGCATTAAATTTTTTCTTCTCCCACTGGTGTAAATGAAAGAAGCATTCAATAACTTAAAATCAGCATAGCATGGTAACTCAAATACAGTACAAATCTCATTAGAGCATTTCACACTCATAGCATGAGCAGGTTGCTTAAAAAAGGTTTTCAGGTTTTAAAATGCAAACAAAGCCAATTCTTCTTTACAGTCCACACAAACTTTTTTCCTTTTAGTCCAATTAAAATGTCCAAATTAAAAGTCCAAATGTTGATTAAGCTTTCTTCTTAAACACTTAAACAAACACTATCTTCTCTCCAGCACAGTTCTTGGCATGGCAAGTTGAAATTAAGCCATTAATTAAGTCTCACTGACTTCACAAGACAATCCCACACAAGCCCCCTTTTCAGCTTTTCTGGCAAACACACATTCCTTTATGCTCCAGCCACACCCATCTGCATTAAGGCAGGCCGATGAGGTGTGAAGGCACAAAGAACAAATTCTCCAGAAGTTGCAAGTAATTTCACACAGAAGAAAATCACAGGGAATTCCAAGTTGCTTTCCCTGCAATCCTGATGCTTGAAACTTGGGACAGCTCACTCTGGATCTCTTTGTTTGAGGGTTGGGCAGTTCAAAATCAGCCAAAAACTGTATGTCTTCTCCCTCCTTGTATTTTTGCAACAGCCTGCTGTCCATACAGGCAGGATTCACCCCCTTTTTCCTCAGGATTTCTGTCATTGGCAGCATCTGAATCTCAACTTTATGACAAACTGCATCTGTTAGTTTGTACTTGCACCCCTTTCTGGTCTTGGGTTTTGTGCATTCCTCCTCTTCTGGGCCATCCTTCCACTTCCTGCCCACACGTGAGGAATCAAGTTTACTACTCAGCTTCTCCTGCTTTTGTGATGAGGGTTGCTTCACCGGGGGGGCTGAGATCTCCTATGCTGCTCTTTGAAACACACTCCTTGCTTCCTGCCACTCTGCATGCATTAATAGCTTCAATCTGTGATGAGGTCCCCACCATTTGTTCCCCATCAGCTGGCACTAGTTGTTTTTTAGACTCGGCAGGCAGTATTGCAGCAGAGAACAGGTCTTTTGTAGGGCTAAAAGTGCTTGATTGCTGCAAGGCAGGATATAATGTCCCATCTCCATTTCCACCTCCACCCCCACCAGGGGGCTGTTGTTTCTCATATGATGGAGGGGCAGTTGCCATAGCCCCTCCCTTGTCTGGTGGCAAAAGCTTTGGGAGGGGGCCAGCAAGCCCCTGAGACAACAGAATATTCTTTGGAGTGAGTCTTTGAAGGCAGTCTCTGACTTCCTCCCATGTAAATAGCACTGATACAGAAATTCCATTATGCTTCTGCATTTCTCTCCCAATCTGTTTCCACTGTTTTAAGTCCAAGCATTCATCAAATTTAACCCAAGGACTGATTTTCCCTATAGCTTTGACTAGCTTTTGTATCTCCTTTTCATCAGCCTTTCGCCCATTGTTATTCAAAAGATCTGAGATATCTTTACAAAGTTCCTGCATTTGCGAAGAAAGCACACACCCCATGATGTCACTCACCTAGTGTGGGACCCAAAGTTGACTTTGGATGAATTTCGAACGCTCGATTTATGACCTTCCCGGTCGGACCTGTCTGGTCGGAAGTGAATGAAGACCTTGTCCCGGTCGATGAGGTGATAATTAGGTGCTAATTGCTGAAGCAGATCTCTTCAAAGCATTCCTTTGACTTTCATTCAATGGCCTCGCGACGGGGCACCAGTTGTAGGAATCTGATTCATGTAAAGATCTCTTCTCAATCAGTCTCATGAAGCAGCAGTTTATATCATCAGATCAGCTGCTTCACGGTGCCGATCCAGCTTGCGCAACCCGCTTCACGGCCCAGATCCAACAGCCCTCTCCTTCTTGTCCTTCTGTTACTGGGGGAGGGGCACTTCTTTTTCAGGCAGGCTTTTAAGCAATAAAAGTGGAGAGTATTTTTAATAGAGATATTCTAATAGAAATAGAGGAGAACAACATAAGGGGTAGGACCAGAGATTTTTTTTAAAAAATTGGGGAAATCAAGGGAACTTTTAAAGCGAAAATGACTATGATAAAGAACAAAAATGGCAAGGAGTTAGCTGCTCCAGAAGAGATTAAGAAAAGATGGAAAGAGTACACAAGAGGAATTTTACAAAAAGGACCTCAACACCCCTGATAATCACAAAGATGCAAACATTGAACTTGAGCCAGACATCCTAGAGAGTGAAGTCAGAAAGGCCCCAAAAAGCACTGCAAACAACAAAGCCAGTGGAGACGATGGTATACCAGCTGAATTTTTCAAAGCCCTAAGAGATGATGGAATCAAATTATTGCATTCTATATGCCAGCAAATTTGGAAAACACAACAATGGCCTCAGAATTGGAAAAGATCAGTATACGTTCCAATCCCAAAAAAAGGCAATGCCAAAGAAAATTCAAATTATCGAACAATTGCGCTCATCCCACATGCTAGCATGGTTATGCTCAAGATAATACAGGATAGACTTCAGCAGCACGTGGAGAGAGAACTACCAGAAGTGCAGGATGTTTTCAGAAGAGGCAGGGGGACTAGAGACCACATTGCCAACAAACGTTGGATCATGGGGAAAACAAAGAAATATCAGAAACAAGTCTACTTCTGTTTCATTGACTACACTAAGGCCTTTGTGTGGGCCACAATAAAATGCTGCAGGTAATTAAAGAGAAATCTGTACATGAGTCAAGAAGCAACAGTTAGGACAGAATATGGAATAACAGAGTGTTTTGGAATAGCAAAAGGAGTAAGACAAGGCTGCATTTATTCACCCTGCTTATTCAACTTATACACAGAGCACATAATGTGCAATGCAGGGTTGGACGAATCACAAGTTGGGATCAAAATTGCTGGGAGAAACATCAACAACTTGAGATATACAGATGATACTACCCTAATGGCAGAAAGTGAGGAAGACCTAAAGAAAACCCTGCTTAGGCTGAAAGAAGGGAGTGCAAAAGCTGGCTTGAGACTCAACATCAAGAAAACCAAGATAATGGCAACAGGCCCTATCAGTCCCTGGAGAATAGATGGGGAAGAAGTAGAAACAGTGACAGATTTTACTTTCTTAGGATCCAAGATCACTGCAGATGGTGACTGCAGCCATGAAATAAAAAGACAACTGATGCTTGGGAGACAAGCTCTGAGAAACCTGGGGAACATAGTTAAAAGCAGAGACATCTCCTTGCAAAAAAAAATCCGCATAGTCAAAGCAATAGTATTCCCGGTGGTAATGTATGCTTGTGAGAGCTGGAGCATTAGGAAAGCTAAGTGCAGAAGAACTGGTGCCTTTGAAATGTGGTGTTGGAGGAGAGTTTTGACAGTACCCTGGACAGCGAGGAGAACAAATAGGTCAATCTTAGAAGAAATCAACCCTGACTGCTCCTTAGAAGGTCAAATAGTAAAGATGAAGCTAAACTACTTTGGACATCAAATGAGAAGAGAGGATTCACTTGAGAAAGCCTTGATGCTGGGAAAGGTGGAGGGCAAAAGAAGAAGGGGGCAGCCAAAGAAGAGATGGCTAGATGGTATTGTAGACACAACGGGCACAGAGCTGGGTAGGTTAAGGAGGATGGTGGAGGATAGATGTGCCTGGCATGTGGTGGTGCATGGGGTCCCAAAGGGTTGGACTTGATTATGCGACTGAACAACAACAACAAAAGCTTCCACGCCCCTGGAAGCAGAAGTAAGCACATTTATGACAACCGTAAATGCACCCACTTCCATGTTTACGACAGCCACAGACGCGTTTATTCATGCCTGGGTGCATTTTACGGCTGACATAATTGCATCCGCTTTCACTTTTTTGTCCGGCAGCGGTGGGCCACATGAAATGGTTCCACAGGCCAGGTCTGGCCCACGGGCCATAGGTTGGGAACCCCTGACATAAATAAATGCCAGTTGCTAACATTATTGCCATTATTTTGAGTTGCTGAAGCTCAAATTGAACCTCTTTCTCATCACCTCAAATAAAAAGCTTTCAACACTTTTAGCAGCTTTGAACTCTATCTGTAACAAATTGTTGCAGCCTGTATACACACAGGTAAAAATGACAATTAAATGTAAGGCTAAAGACAAATGTAAGATGCCCTGATAAAACAACATTTTCTGAATATATGAATTCAGACATCTATCTGTGGTTGAAATGAAAGCTAATATTAAAATTTGTTTGTGGGTGTTTTAGACTATGTAAGCAAAATGAGTCCATCAGAAGTGCAGATATAATATTTTTAAAGGCTGGAGAACTTAGACAGAGATCATGTACATGTCTTCTTAAAAGTTAGCTCCCAATTTAATATGGATTTACTGTCAGTATTTCCAAATAAGATTGTAGTCTTTAAGTGTAACTGTGCAAGTGAGTTAAGCATACCAAGAGTCATGAAGAGTTATGTCACCTGGTGATTAGATGTTGCTGAAGTTTCCATGTACAACATGCTTTTGGTTTTTGCAAATTCCTGTGCTTCCTAGAGAAAAGACAACAAATTACTTGTTGAAAATGATGGTACTTAATGTTAGGTAGTCACAGCCTGATCTGTAGACAATAATTGTGTTGCATAAAGTATGTGTTGTGAGACAATGATATGTTCCATTCCAGAGATGAATAAGAGAAATCAAATTCAATGGATTTGTGTTCCCAGGGCCCTATATTGCAGGCTGCCCCTACAAGTCACGTGATTGCTTCAGACAGCAAAACCAGGTGAGGGATGCACCATTTTGTCTTGCACAGGCCACAAACTGTAAAAACTGTATGCAAGGTCTACATTCCAAACCTCAACTTTATTCCTTCACAAATGAGAGGCCATGTGCCCATTTGTTTCTTTGTTTTTTTTTACCTTTGATATGTTAGCTCGTTGGTTTCCAACGGGGTACACAGAAAGAGCCTCCTTTAGATTGTGGTATCACAATTAGGTGTACCCTGGTAACAGCAACCTTGTGTTGCCAGCTAATCTTTCTCACTCAAGGTCAGGTGAAAGGAACTGCAGAATGAACTCACCAAAAGGTGGCTTCATTTTGGCAATTTCATGTCTTGCCTAGATATGGAAGAAGAATCTCTGTGAGATTCAGTCGAAGAACACATGGGGACACATGGTTGGAAACCACTGTGTTAGCTGGACAGCTAGCATTCTGATACATAACTAACTTTCCCCCCAGTCTTGTCATTGTTCAGTCGCACAGTTGATTCCGACCCTTTGCGACCCCATGGACCATTGTCCTCCAGGCACCCCGGTCCTCCACCATCCTCCTCAACCCATCCAGCTCTGTGCCAATTGCGTCTACAATACCACTTAGCCATCTCATCTTTGGCCACCCCTTCCTCTTTTGCCCTCCCACCTTACCCAGCATCAAGGCTTTCTCAAGTGAATCTTCTCTTCTCATGTGATGTCCAAAGTACTTCAGATTCATCTTTACTATTTGACCTTCTAAGGAGCAGTCAGGGTTGATTTTCTCTAAGATTGACCTATTAGTTCTCTTCACTGTCCAGAGGACCCTCAAAACTCTCCTCCAACACCACATTTCAAAGGCATCTATTCTTCTGCGCTCAACTTTCCTAATAAGTTATCTTGGTTAGGTAATTACGGGGCCAGTTTCTGATATAACCTGTACTGCATTCATTTTGAAGTATAATTTGTTATGTTTGCTTTGATTGAAGAGAAAATTGCTCTTAATTCCAGTTCGATAATAAGGATAATTCCATCACGTAGAGTTATTAAATATTCAGGTAGCTTCACAATTGCAGGTAGGTTTCATTGTTGCTTCTAAGTTGTGTATAAAAATTGTGGATGAGAGGATTATTTAGGCAATATACCTTGCTTCCTCATTCCACTCCCTCTTGTCTCATTTTCAGATTAAATTTTTAAAATTAATATGTCAAAATTGAGTTCATACTTAATATAATGAGATATTTAATATATATAGAAAAATACTGCAATGTAAAATGCTTGACATTGCCCATCTTTAAAGTACAGTACTTCCATTTCTTAAACTATTATATCATAAAATTTTCATTTGTGATTTTCTTCCCTTGTAGGCATATGAATACTTTTCTCATAACCTAATAATCTCTAAAAAGACAGCCTATTTATTTTCTAATTTATTTCCCCAAAGCATTTTCATAATATGAAATCAGTAAATTTCCTGAAAGCAAGATCTAAATATTTCTGCTAGTAACATTTATAGAAATGACCAAACAAATAGGAGCACTTAAACAAAATTTATTAAGTTCAACCTTCCTCAGTTGCTCTGGTAAAAATATGCTGTTTCCCAGATGCCAGAGGGGGGAATATTCCAAAGAAGATGAATTATGTTGTGAATGATGATATGTGCTGTCCTCTTGGTTCAGGCCATCAAGTATTTATGTAGCTAGTCTGTAAATCCAGAATTTTTCCTCGTTTCTAATGTGCTTGAATATGGTGCAGTGGTGGTATTCAATTTTTTTACTACCTACTCTATGGGCATGGCCTGGTGGGCATGGCCAGGGGTAAAGCCCTGCATTGCATTGGACTACTTTATTTCAAAACTTGGATGGGTGGGGCCAGCCGGAATTTCTGCTACTGGTTCTAGTGAACTGGTGCAAACCTGCTGAATCCCACCACTGATTTGGTGGGTTTGGTGTATGCAAACCAAGACACGGGACACAGCCTCGGGCTGGGTTAACTCAGGTTTATTGCATCGTGGGCAGAGGGAACATGAGGTAATGGCGGATCGATAGCTCTTTATATACAGCAGTAATACATTTGAACGTGGTGCCATGGTAGCCCATTGGCTACTGTCTGCGTGACGTCATTGCAGGTCACGCCCTTCTTGTCCAGGTGTAGGTGGTGGCGGGAAAACTTCCCGCGCTGTTGCCTTTGATGAGTTCGGACCAAGAGAGCTTGGACGCTCGCTGCTGCCAGCTGGTGGTCATTAGCTCGCGTCCTATTACAGGGTTTATATGATACAGCTGAAGGTTACATTGTTGCTATAGGCAAGGTTACATTGGCTCAGATACATTGTAATCCATGTGTACAATAAAACCATCAGAACACAACACCCCTCCCCCCTAGGACGAGACAAAGTCTCGAGCCCACACTTGAACACATTCCCCCCCCTTAGGAGACAAAGTCTCTCAGCCAAGATGGCTTATTTCGAACACGCTGGGGTCTCGATGCGGGCTGCCTCTCCCCGGGTTTGCTACCTTCTCTTTGTCCCCTGGTTTCCTGTCCTGTAATATGAGAGGGAGACTCGTTAGTGACTTGCCGCGGCTCCGCGGCGTTGTTGGGAGGTGTGCTCTTTCTTAGGGAGGAACCGGGGGCACTGGGGGCTAACGAAAAACCCCTCTTCTCGCTTGGATGGGTGGGGGAACACTCCTGAAAAACCCCCCGGCTCGCAAACTCAAAATCAAAATCACAATCGGGGGCAGCGGTCGCGAACTCCTCTCCCCCTTCCCCGGCCCCTGATAAGACTGGCGTATCAAAAGGATATGAGTCGGGGCCGCTACTACTGTTTCCTTCCCCCCGTGCTTGGGACTGTTGTCCCCTGCTGTCTCCCCCTTGGGTTAAGCGGGTGGGGAAGAACCCTAACGCTGAATCCTGTTGCTGAGCTCCACTGACTGGCCCACTCACTCGGTGCCTCAGTTGGTCTGCGTGCCTCCTCCAAAGGAGGCCGGTGTTAGTCTCGACCCGGTACGACACTGGCCCCGTCTGTTCTACCACCGTCCCTGGTACCCAGGCTGGCCCCGCGCTGGAGTAGTTCCTGCAGTGAACAGGGTCCCCGGCGGCGAAACCCTTCGAGACTGCCAACCCTATGTTTTTCCCTTTATCCTCGACTCTCGTCGGGTCTAGCCTGGACAGGATCGTGGTCAGTTTTCGCCGCATCAAGAGCTCCGCCGGCGAGTAGCCTGACGCTAAGGGGGTTACCCTATACGCTAAGAGGAACTGGCATACTTGGTGATTCAGGTCCCCCGGGCCCATGCGCCGCAGCGCCTCCTTCGTTGTCCGCACCAGCCGTTCCACTTGGCCATTCGTGGCCGGGTGAAACGGTGCGGACGTGACATGCCGAATGGCGTTTGCCTCCATGAACGCCCCGAACTCGGCGGAGGTGAAACAACTAGCGTTATCGCTGACCAAAGTGTCGGGTAAACCGAATGTGGAAAAGACTCTCCTTAGCCGGCTAATTGTTGTGGCGGAGGACGTGCTCTTTACTGGGATAACCTCCAGCCACTTAGAGAACGCATCTACCACCAGGAGAAACATGGTTCCTCGGAACGGGCCAGCGAAATCCACGTGCACTCTGGACCACGGCCCCCTTGCTGTGTCCCACTCCCTATGCGGGAGACGGGCCGCCTCAGGTCGGGATCCCTGGCAAGCCTCGCAAGTGCCGACCATGTGCTCAATGTCCGCGTCCAGCTGTGGCCACCAGAAGTAACTCCGGGCTAGCGCCTTTGAACGAACAATGCCCGGGTGGCTGACGTGCAGCAGTTCGAGCACCCTCGTCCGCAGGGGCGCAGGGACCACCACCCGTTGGCCCCACAGAAGGCACCCCCTCTCTAGGGACAACTCCAGCTTTTTCCTAAAGAATGGGTCGAACTCTGTACTCGGGGACGAAGCCGGCCACCCCTTCTGCACCCATGAACTAACTTTCTCCAGCGTCCTGTCCTCAATCTCAGCCCCGCTTTCTCGAACACGGTCAGTACTTTGTCCAACCTTTTCGCCAGTTCAGCCTCACTCCCCCCTGTTATCAACACGTCATCAAAATAAGGCAACACCCCCTCCAGGCCCTTTAGGAGGCGTTCCACGAGCGATTGAAAAAGGCCGGGTGCCGAGTTCACGCCGAACTGTAACCGCGACACCTGGAACGCTCCCTTATGTGTAACTATCGTTTGTGCCGCGGCCGTGGCGGGGGTCACTGGAAGTTGCTGATAGGCTTGTGCCAAATCGAGTTTAGCGAAACACTTTCCCCCATTTAGCCTGGCCAAAAGGTGGCTGATCACTGGCACCGGGTATGCATTAGGGCGGATCGCCTTGTTAATTGTACACTTATAATCAGCGCAAATGCGCACCTCCCCGTTAGCCTTTAGAGCCGTTACAATTGGAGTTTCCCACTCCGCGGAATCAACAGGAATAAGAATCCCCTGGCCCACCAGTTTGTCCAGTTCCGCCTCTATCTTGTCCTTGAGTGCGAACGGCACCCTGCGTGGTTTGAGTCTTATCGGGCGGACCTCCGGGTCTATGTCGAAAGCTACAGGGGGTCCCTTGAACTTTCCGAGTCCTTTCTTAAAAACGGCGGGATGCGCATCGCAAACCGCTTGTATTGGGTCCCCCCCCCACGGTATGCACCCCCCCTATGAACAAACCTAAGGGCTGAAACCACTGTGTCTCTAGGAGGCTACAGCTTCCCCCTTTGAGGACAACTAGGGGCAGTTCCGCAGAATGTCTCTTAAAATTGACCCGAAATTTCCCGACTCCCAACACCGGAATGCTGTTTCCCTGTACGTCCCGTAGTGTGGACCTCAACGCTTTAAGCTTGGGCCGCACGTGGGGGTCGATTTTCAGGAACTCTTTCTGGGGAATTATGGAATAGGAGGACCCCGAGTCAATTTCCATCTTAATAGGGGCCCCTTGTACTAATACCTCAACGAAGTAATGGGACTGTCCCGCGGACACGCTGAACACTGAGGCGTCGTCCTCGCTGCCGTCCGAGACGCGGCCCACGCCGTCCTGCTTCCTCGTGGTCTGGGCGCCATCTTTGGGCCTCGCTGGACGGTCCGGTCTGGCCGCGCGGTCTTGTGACTGCCTCCGGCCCTCTTTCCGCTTTCGGCACGCCTTGGCGATGTGCCCCCGACGGCCGCAGGTGTAACACTCGGCCTTCCTGAACGGGCATCTCGCGCGCTCGTGGGCCGCTCCGCAACCCTCGCAGCGTCGACCCCCCTTCCGGACCTTCTGGACCTCCTCGCCGTCGCTGCCTTCCGTAGACGACTTTGAGGCCCGTCGAGTCGCGTGCACCGACTGTCCGGTCTTCCCGTGCACCGAATTTTCCGCCTTGCCGGCTCTAGGACGCCACTCACGCCACTGGTGCATCTCGTCCACTCCGGCATTCGTGGACTCTGCGGCTTCCGCGGCCTCTATGACCTCGGCCAGCGTGGGTGGCGGCTCCTTATTCATCAAGCTGCGCTGTACCTCCTTGTCTTTCAGGCCACACAACACGCCGTCCCTGAGGACCAACTCCAGGATATCGCCCCATTTACAGGGGGCGGCGGCTATCCTCATGGCGGCCACGAATGCCTCAACCGACTCATCCGGCGCTTGGACTCGCCTCCAAAACGCGCTCCGAGCGGGAAACATTGCCCTCGAGGGGCAGAACCGCTCTCGCAGCAGTTTCATGATGTCGCTCGCCTTAAAGTCGCTCACCTTCTTCGGAGCGATTATGCCCACCAGCGTCCGCTTGGTTTCCATCCCGAGCATTCTGGTGAGGATGGCCCTCTTCCTCTCCTCGTCTTCTCCTTTGACTCTGAGTTCCACCAGGGCCGCCTGGAAATCCATCTCCAGCAGCTCCCAGTCTTGCGGTTTGGTGATGTTGAAACCGCTCTGTGCCCTGGCTGTTCCGTGGGGATCCATATCCCACCTTCGTCGCCAATTTGGTGTATGCAAACCAAGACACGGGACACAGCCTCGGGCTGGGTTAACTCAGGTTTATTGCATCGTGGGCAGAGGGAACATGAGGTAATGGCGGATCGATAGCTCTTTATATACAGCAGTAATACATTTGAACGTGGTGCCATGGTAGCCCATTGGCTACTGTCTGCGTGACGTCATTGCAGGTCACGCCCTTCTTGTCCAGGTGTAGGTGGTGGCGGGAAAACTTCCCGCGCTGTTGCCTTTGATGAGTTCGGACCAAGAGAGCTTGGACGCTCGCTGCTGCCAGCTGGTGGTCATTAGCTCGCGTCCTATTACAGGGTTTATATGATACAGCTGAAGGTTACATTGTTGCTATAGGCAAGGTTACATTGGCTCAGATACATTGTAATCCATGTGTACAATAAAACCATCAGAACACAACACCGGGTATCTCTATTCCGACCAAAGACTAATCAGCTAGGTCATGGGGAACACAGAAAGAGTCTCCTCAAAGATTGTGGTATTTTTGAACTACAGTTAGGCGTACCCTGGGCAACCGCAATCTTGCTTTGCTGGCTAATCTTTCCCATACTAGGTCAGGCAAAAGAAACTATGGAATGAATTCCTTCATTTTGGCAGGTTTAGGTCTGACCTAGACATGTAAGAAGGAGTAGCAACAGCTAGGCCATAATGTCCAATATGAAGTGTTTGACAATGATTTTTATTAGTCAAGTTGGGAAACTTATGAATTCTGGATCTTGTAAACAGGTCCTTTAGTGTTTTGCCTTCATTTTGCAGATGGTATCCTGGTCATCTGAACTCGGTGAGATAAATTACATTGCAGAAACTACAGGTGATGTTTAAATGATGGGATGTGACTACCAGTCACAGTGCTAATAAAACTTTTTGTAGTGATAGCTGTGTTAGTCTCTGCAATCATATTAGAGAGTAAACAAAAGAAAAGAAAAGAAAACCAAGAAAAGAAAAGAAAAAAAATGCTGTGGCACCTTAAAGACTAACTTTGGTATTTTAATGTTAGCTTTCGTGGACCAAGTCCACTTCTTCAGACATAAGAGTGGATTTTCATTCTGTACATTTACACATTTCATATAGAGGTCCAGAGTAGGTGTGCAAATTGGATTGGTGTGGAGACAGACATGTAAATCAAAGAGTTATTTACAACCAGTAATAAAAAGCAATCAGTTTGTCAAGTGAATCTCTGATGGAAAACAGTTGAGTGGTTAGATTTACAAAATAATACAGAGAAGAAGGGCAGAACAGTGTATGGAATTCAATATGCAAGTGACAACCGTTCTGAAAAATGGAGTGTGCAAAATCCAAATTTATTCCAATGTTTTCAACAAAAAACCATTAATAAATGTACGAAGATAATGAAAAGTCATTCATTTATGTAGAAAGATTCCAAACAAGATTGCATTACTTCATGTATACTGTGATATAATCCAAAAAATAAAAGTTGCTCCAACCAGGCAAAAAGCAAAAATGTAACATACCATTGATTCTATGGTCCATAAAATATGGTATAATCCATACAAATATCCAAAACTCTTTCCGGATAATTTTGAGGTTTTTCACAATTCAATAGTTTCCTCAGGGAGCTATTAGAATAGAATAAAAACACATGAAATGGTATATGTAACACAGTGCAACTATATCCATGATAAACAGTTCTTAAGAAATAAACAATGATCGGTACCTGTTAAAGAAATCTAATTCAAGGGGGCGTGGCTGGGATGATGCCGGAGTAGCACATAGTTCGATCAGCTCGCGCTTGAATGTGGAAATAAATGAGATTTTACGCCTAAAGTTGGGATTTTAATATTTGGAAATAAGACCACGGAGCCTTGGAAGTATACAATTATTTTAAAGTGGAAGTGCCATCGGAGTTGGAGTTCAGCGGACAGGGGGGTGAGTGAGCGTGGCGCAGGCTGCGCTAAACGAGCCGCTCGGGGCTGGACGAGACCTGGTGTTTGTTGTTTTTTGGGGCTCCTGTGGAAAAAGAGGGCTAAATAACTGGCGCCGGTGGAGGACGAGACCCGAGGATTGAGTTCGTGAGCTGGAAGAAGATAAAGAGGGGAGGTGGAGGAGGTGTGTGTGAAAGAGAAGGACAGGAAAGACAAGAAGTGCAATGGCGATGAGAGGAGAAGGAATCGAAACTTAAAGTGGGAAAGAAAGGAATGTAATGGCGCAACATTGTTTACAAAGTTGTAGCTGAGAAAGTGAAAAGCATGAAAAGTGAGGAAGAGAAGCCAGGTGGCCGAGAGGAAAGGTTTAAGAAATAAGAAGAATTGAAAATTGGAGTTTGGAGTTTGTTTCTGGTTGGATTGACTGAGGAGGTACGAAGAGGGCTCTCGTCTGAAAGCCGCTGCCGCTGCTGTGGTTTGGATCGTACAAAGATTTTTACTTATTCTTTACTTTTATTCCTATTTTTGCTTCTTCCACTCTGGGATAGTTAATGTGGGTCCCTCTTTATTTTTGGACTGTGACTGCTTCCTTACACTGGTGGAATATTTTTTATTTTCATTCCTATTTTTGCTCCTTCCACTCTGGGATAGTTAATGTGAGTCCCTCTTTATTTTTGGACTGAGACTGTTTCCTCATACTGGTGGAATATTGGTGGAATATAAGTGTTGGCAGTTCCCTCATTTTGTTTTTCAGCTTGCTTTGCCATGCCGTCTTTTTCTTTTTTCTTTCTTTCCTGGAATCTCACCTCTTTGGAATACTTACAATTGGGGAACTGTTGTTATTTTTTTATCTACACAATTGGATTATAATAATTAAGCAGATTTGGATTATAACAAGACCAAAATACGGATATAAAATTCAATATTATTGGATTGGTTCTGGTTTGATTTTTGCGTTTGGGTTTTGACTGCAATTGCTAAGAATTTTGGAACATTTTCAAGGAAAGCGTGGTGGGGGATCAAAACCAATTTCTGCTTTGAAGCTATTATTTGACATTATTATGGATAAGGCTGCAAGGAGCAGGGAAGAGGAGGAGGAAGTTGTGAAGCCAAAAAGAAAGGGCAAAGCAAAGGATGTGGAACCCCCACCATCATCTTCTTCATCGCCTGAACTTGCATATGACCAGACTCAAATTATGGTGGAACTCGGCAAATTATTTCAAAAAGTTGATAGGATGAATGAAGCGAGGGTGAAGGATAAACATGAAATGTTGGATAAATTGACTGGATCGATCACTGATCTTTCTAAAAAAATTGATTTAAATATTCATAAGTTAGAGGGTAATGTTAAGTTGATGCAAAATGAAATGAAAGCGATGAAAGGGGATTTTAAAGGGATACAAGGGGAGGTGAGAGAAAATAAGATGAAAATGGAGGAGCAAGAGAAAAGGATTGATGTGATGGAAGAGATGATGAGAAAGCAAAATATTTTGATTCGTCATGTGATTCAAAGATCTCCAGACCAGCTAAGAGATAGAATTGTAAATTGGCTAAATAATTTGAATATGGGGAAAGTGTTTGTTAATGAGGACATTGTAAGTGTCCTTAGAGTGGGATCGAGAAGGGGAAAAAGTGACCACAGAAATGTTTTGGTCAAATTTGCAAACTGGGGGGATAAATTGAAGGTGATGGCTTTTCTTAAACAAGCTGGTTCTGGAACTTTGAAAATGGATGGAGTGGATGTGGAGGTATATGGAATGTGGGTGGAGATACAAAATGAAACCAGTGACAAAAATTTTGATTAAAAAAGGGATAAAATATAATTGGAGATTTCCACAACAGTTAAGATTTTTTTATGAAAGAAAGATGCAGGTGATTGACCAAAGAACTGATGCTTTGGAATACTTGACTTTACTTGATTTGGTTAGTGCGGGTTCAAATGAATGGTTGGAGTTAAGGAAGAATTTGTTGGCATCGGGAGGGATAAAAAGAGAGTATGGATCTGATGAGAGAGGTGCAGCAGGAGGAGAACAAATGGGAGGGAAGGGAGAATTGTCATTGATAATGGTGGAGGAGAAGACAAGCAAGGGTTAGAGGGAAAGGAGGAGAAGAAGGGAGAATTGTTAAAGGTAAAGTGGTATTTACAATAGTTTTATTTTCAAAATGTGATAGTGCGCTTGAGCCTTCATTATGATGCTTACTAGGTTCATCCCACCCGTTCCCCCTCCCCTCTTTGGAGGTCAAAGGCGGGTTTTTTCCTCTTCTTTTTTTGAAGGAAAAAGCAGGGAGGTTGCTAATGAGTGTTTTATGTTTTGTTTTTATTTTGTTAGGTTAATTGGTAGCACGCCCATTGGAGAGCTCAGGAGGGATAAAAGTGGGGGACAATTCAAATTATGAGAGCGATAAAGGTATTAATATGGAATGTGAATGGTACAGGATCTCAGATTAAGAGGAGGAGGATAGAATCAGCTCTGAGAAGGGATAGACTGGATATAGTCTTCTTACAGGAAACTCACCAAAAATCTCATGATACAAATAAAATCTTTTTAGGTTGGATGCAGCACTATGAGAAATCCTATGGTACATCAAAATCAAGAGGAGTAGCAATTTTGATTTCAGCTAGATTGGGGCTTGAGATAATAGATAGTATTTCAGATTTGGAAGGGAGATTTTTGATAGTGAAAGGGAAAATAGACGATGAGGAAATAACATTGGTGAATATATATGCCCCAAATGATCATCAAGGGGAATTTTTAGAAAAAATACGTACGATTTTGGTAAAAGAAAAGTCAACAAAGTTGATTGTGGCTGGAGATTTTAATTTAGTAAAATCAAACTTGGATTGTACAAATTTAGCAAGAAGTGGAAAAGGGATTAAAGGCCGAATGTTGGACAATTGGATGGCTGCTTTAGGCTTGAAAGACTCTTGGAGAGAACTTAAGGGTACTGAAAGGGTATACTCATATTTTTTGCAGGTTTACAACTCTTATTCCAGATTAGATTATATATTTGTAACTGAAAATTTGATTAAAAGATTGGAGGACATGGAACTGGGAATATTTAAGGAATCGGACAATGCTAAAGTGATATTGGATTTAAAATTACGGAATGAGACTAGACCAAGGAGAATTTGGAAATTATGCTAATTTATTTAGAGACCAAAAGTGTAAATAACAAATTATCAAGAATTGGAGTGAAAGTTGGCAATGGAATGATAATGGGGAGGTAAAATATAATGTGGTCTGGGATACCATGAAGTCGATTTTTAGAGGGGAGTGTATAAAGATGGCAAGTAACAGATATAAAAATTATAAGTTGATACAGGATAAGCTTGAAAAAGAGATAAAGTTGTTACAGGAGGAACATTCAAAAACAAAGAATAAAAAAGTCTTTGCTAATTTATTAAAATTAAAGACTGAATTTGTAGGTAAAGAAATAGAAAAGGTGAAAAGAGATTTGGTTTATTTAAAAAGGGAATATTTTGAATTTAGCAATAAAAATTCAAAACTTTTAGCAAAAGCAGCAAAGGATAAAAGGGAAAGAGGGAAATTGGAGTTTTGACTGATGATCAAGGAATAAGATGTAATAAAATAAAGGACAAATGTAAAATTGTGAAGGATTTTTATCAAGCTCTTTATGCAAGAAAAGATATAGATGAGGAGAAACTTAAAAAGCAATTAGAAAAGCAAATAATTAGGGGAATAAAACAGGAACATAGGGATAGAATGGAAGAATTAGTGACAGAGAAAGAAGTAAAAGAGATAATTGCCAGATTGAAGTTGGGAAAAGCCTCCAGAGAAGATGGGTTGCCTGTGGATTTTTACAAGGAATTTAGAGATATCGTGATACCAAAGTTGGTAAAATTATATAATTATATATTAGATGGAGGGCAAATTCCGACTTCATGGTACCGGACCACAATTGTACATTTGCCAAAACCTGGAAAGAATTTAGAGAAAGTAGAATCATATAGACCCATCTCATTGATAAATCAGGATGCCAAGATCTTCACAGCAATACTTGCCAATCGATTGAATGTTTTCATGGGGGAATATATAAATGCTGACCAAGTGGGGTTTTTGAATGGTAGACACATGGCAGATTTGACCAGAAGAGTAATTGATTTAGTTGATACGGTGAGTCATACAAAAGAAAAAGTGGGATTAATATCTTTGGATATATTTAAGGCATTTGACTCTCTACAATGGATTTCAATCAAGGAAATAATAAAAAGCTATGGATTTGGCGTCAAATTTAGAAGGGTAATCGGTCAATTATATCAACAAGGAATAGCCACTGTTAGAGTGAATGATGAGGTTACAGACGAGGTCAAGTTGGAAGCAGGCACGAGACAGGGTTGCCCACTATCTCCAATATTGTTTATAATGGCAATGGAGTTATTAGCAAATGCTATACGAAAGGAAGCAAAAATAGAGGGAATTATGGGGAATAAGATAAGTATGTATGCGGATGACACTTTGATAATTGTAAAACAACCAGAGAAGGTAATGAACAGAATTCGGCAACAATTAAAGGATTTTGAGGATATTACTGGGTTGAAAATAAATTGGGATAAATCGGAAATGATGCTTTGTAATATGGATGAAAAAGGTCAGAAAAAGATAAAGGATATAGTTAATATTCAGATTAAGAATAAACTGAAATATTTGGGAATAACTATATCAAACAAATTGGAAGAGTTTAATAGATTGAACTATGATAGTTTGAAAACTGAAATTAGGAACAAGATACAAAGTTTTCAAAAGTTGAAATTGTCCTGGTTTGGAAGAATTGCACTTGCTAAAATGACGCTGTTACCTAAAATAAATTTTTTATTTGATGCGATAGCAATTCAATTGAAGGATAAGGAAATTAAGGTGTTTCAAAATTTGATCAATGACTTTTGTAATGGTGGAAAGAAATCTAGGTTATCAAAAAAGTTATGGTATTTATCACAGAAAAAAGGAGGGTTGGGAATGCCGAATTCATCACCCACAGTCAAGGAAAATGGTACTTGTAGATGAAGAAGACAATCTGGCCAGGTTATCTGTTATGTATGTTAACTGTGTTTTCTGACAGGAGCAGAATGTATCTTTTCTCATTTATCTATTCTTATGGAAATAAGTGGATCGAAAATGTGCACACTCTGTTAGCCAATGGGCTTGTTGTATTATTGTTACTGTTACTGTTTATAGTGTATATAAGTCCAAGTTTTACCCCATCCAAACTGTGTTCAAACCCCACTAATAAAGAGCTGAATTTCACTACTTCACTTGTCTGCTTCTTCATTCCCTGAACACGAAACTAGCGACGAAGGTGGGATGGCGTCCCTACACGGCAGCAACATCGGCCCATTTGACCCAGCACATCCAGAGAAATGGGCAACATACGAATGCTGATTCCGCCACGCAATGGCCTCACAGAAGATCACCTATGAAGACCAGAAGCGCTCCTGTTTCCTTGCTCAGTGCGGTTCTGAGACGCTTGAGCTGGCAACCCACCTCGTTCTCCCAAGGGACGTGGATGTGGTGCCGCTCGCAGAAATCATGTCCGCACTGAGGAAACACCTGCAGCCAGAGGTCTTGATCTTCCCAGCCAGGGTGGCCTTCCACAGAAGGAAGCAGTGACCTGAGGAGTCCATTGCAGACTACACCGTTGCTCTGCGCATTGCTGCCGCCCTGTGCAAGTGGGACAACATCGAAGAAGCACTCCGGGACCATCTGCTAGCCAGCATGAGGGACGAAGATGCTCAATGTCACCTCATGATCAAGAAGACACTAGCTTTCAAGGCTGTCCTAGAAGAGGCGGTAGCGTCTGAGTTAGTGCCCTGCTTAACTACGGTCTGGCATAAAGCTTTTCTGCCATCGCCACCCCACCACCAGTGCCACCGACTCAGCTGTGCTAGCTCAGCAAAATTCATCTTCATCCTCCTCAGCATCGCCTGGTTCCACCTCTTCATCGGAGTCCAGCGACGCAGAGGGAGAAATCAGAGCAGTCCGACGAAAGCACCGAGACAATCAGGAGAAGAAATTCCTTTGAAAGTGTGATGGCTGCGGAGCCCGGAATGACCGCAGGAAGTGCCCCTTCTGCACTGCAGAATGCCACAACTGCAGGCGACGAGGGCACATTGCTAAAGTATGCCAAAAGCGAAAGCAAAGAACTGCAGCACCTGAGTTCAAGAAGAGTCATCACCACAAAACATCCATTGCCAAAGTGTCACCAGAGCCTGAACCATGCCAAGTGGCCATCATCAGCAAGCATTTCTTTGCAGACCTGAGCCTGCAGGATGTCCCCTTCCAGATGGAGGTAGATTCAGGTACTACCTTTTCCATAATCCCACAGAGAGAGTTTTTGAGAATTCCCCCTGCCTCTCAGCCCAAGCTCAAATTTTTTAAAACTTCCCTCCGGGATGTGCAAGGTTGCCAGATTCTGGTCTTGGGGGTAGGAAATTTCTTGGTCAAATTCAAAAACATCCACACCTCCTTGCCATTGGTTGTAGTTAAGCAGGGCACTAACTGTCTTATTGGGACCCAATGGTTTAGGCCCCTGGGGATCCGGCTTTCTGGCATTCACACAATAGACGCTGACCCAATCCGGGATGTTTGTGCTGCACATCCTGAGGTGTTCAAAAAAGGTTTAGGGTTATACAAAGGACCCCCTGTGGACTTTGAGCTTGACCCAACCATCTGGCCCATCCAGATGAAACCATGCCAGGTACCCTTTGCTTTAAAGGAGAAGATAAAAGCTGAGCTGGCAAAACTGGTGGGGCAGGGCATCCTAGTGCCAGTGGACTCCGCAGAGTGGGAGACACCAATAGTGACTGCTTTGAAAAGTAACGGGGAGGTCAGGATATGCGCTGACTACAAGTGTAGCATCAATAAAGCTATTCACCTGAACGCATATCCTATGCCAGTGGTAAGCCACCTTCTTGCCTCCTTGCATGGAGGAAATTGCTTTGCAAAACTTGACCTTGCCCAGGCTTACCAACAATTGACTGTGTCTCCTGCTGCTGCCATAGCCCAGACCATAGTAATGCATAGGGAGCATTTAAGGTAACTAGACTACAATTTGGGGTGAATGCGACCCCTGGAATATTTCAATCTCTTGTAGAATGTATTTTAAAAGGTCCTGCCATATTTTGACGATGTCCTGATCACAGCTAAGGACACCGTCGAACTAGCGGCCAGGCTCAATCGAGTCCTCTCACGTTTCGAGAGGGCCAGTCTACATCTCAGAAGAGACAAATGTGTGTTTTTGGCACAGGAAGTGGAGTTCCTGGGGTACCGAAGTACACCCCAAGGTATCATGCCCTCTGACTCCAAGGCGGCGGCCATGCGAAATGCACCCAGGCCAAAATGTAAAGGCGAATTGCAATCATTTCTAGTATTGTTAAACTTCTATCATGCTTTTCTCCATCACAAAGCCTCAGTTGCCAAACCATTACATCGGCTTCTTAAGAAAGGTACTGTTTGGCACTGGGGCCATTGCCAGGAGAAAGCATTCCTAGAACTCAAAAGGCTGCTATCTTCAGATGCTGTATTAACTCATTTTGATCCTAACAAAGAAGTTGTACTTGTGTGTGAAGCCCCTGTAGCATTCTATTCCCATTCACTCTCAAAGCCTGAGAAAAATTATGCTCAGACAGACAGGGAGGCATTGGCAATCATGGCAGGCACTAAGAAATTCCACAATTACCTTTACGGAAGACCTTTTACCATCATAACTGACCACAAGCCCCTCCTTGGAATCTTTGTGAATGGGAAGCCCACGCCTCAAATTCTGTCCCCAAGGATGTTGCGTTGGACAATTTTCCTAAATGCATACGATTTTACTTTGGTGCACAGACCCGGCAAGAACATCAGCCACGCTGATGCCCTGTCACATTCTCCACTGCCAGGGGTTGGGGAAGCCAATTGCGAGATCGAAAGTGACCACCAGGTCCTTATGATTGAGGCTTTCGACTCGCCCCCAGTCATCCCCTCAGATATAGCCAAGGCTACGGCCATGGATGTAACATTGACTAAAGTAATGTCTTGGGTACAAAAAGGCTGGCCTGTCTCCCCTCTAGCCGAGGAATTCAGAACATTCCACCGCAAGCATTTGGAACTGTCAGTGGAACAAGGTTGCCTTCTATGGGGCCAGCGGGTGGTCATTCCTGTCACTCTCAGGAAAAAGGTTTTACATCTACTTCACACAAGTCATCCGGGAATTGTCCATTCCAAAGCCCTTGCCCATAGCTAATTTTGGTGGCCTCAACTGGACCAAGACATAGAACAAATGGTCGGCACTTGTGCCAGTTGTCAATCCTCTCGCCCAGAGCAATCCCACCTTCCCTCTCGGGAATGGGATTCTGCTTGGGGCCCGTAGTCCAGGTTGCACATAGATTTTGCAGGTCCATTTAGGGGTGCCCTATTTTTGTTGGTTGTGGATTCATTCTCTAAGTGGCTGGAAGTGATTAGAGTGCCTAATACCACTTCAGCCACCATGATAATGCACCTAAGAAGGCTGTTTGCAGCATTTGGACTTCCAGATGTGCTGGTGTCCGACAACATGTCCACGTTCACATCTGCAGAATTCCAATCCTTCATGGAAAGGAATGCAATTAGGCACATCACTGCTGCCCCATTCCACCCAGCCACCAATGGCCAGGTAGAGCGGCAGGTGTGCACAACTAAAGACACACTTCGGCGTGTGGGTGAAGGGGATTTGGAGCTCCAGCTATGCCAGTTTCTTTTCACATATAGGCTCACCCCCCTTGCCTCAGGGCTGTCCCCTGCTAAATTGTTCCAGCGAAGGAAACTGTCATCCTTGCTGGACAGATTGGATCCCTCAAGGGTGGAGGACAAAGGCACAAATATAGCGATCCAACACCAGAAGGGATTCTCTTTGGGAGACCCTGTACATTGCCGCAATCATGCAGCTGGTGGTCCTACATGGGTGCCTGGGTTTTTGATCGATCAAACTGGTCCTCAGCCACTGGTCTGATCTGGAGGAGGCACGCGGATCAATTGAGACCCAGAGTACTAGACCCACAAGACGAATACAGACACTCAATGCTAGGGTTGGCCCCCACCCGTTTAAACCAGGGGGCAGAGGTAATAGTCAGCATTGACCCAGAAGTGTCTTCTAGGAACTGATTTCAAGGGGAATTTGTGAAATACTCCCCTATTCCAACCCGGTATACCCCTACACTGCCCCAGCCTAGCACTCTGGATTCCTTTATTGATGATGACCAATTTTGTTTGGAGTCGCCCTCCACTCTTAGTACACACAGGAAGGACCCTGAGTTGTCTTATTCATTCACTGAATTAGATTTTGGTTTTGAGCGATCCCCTGCTCCTCCATCTGACAAATGGGGCTTTAATTCGGGTTTACAATCCTCCCCCTCTAGTCAATCCCTCACTCCAGTCGGGTTGCCCATCCTACGAGCCCTTGAGCCAGCTCAGCCAAGTGTCCGACCCAGAAGGGAAACTAGACCGCCATCCTGGTTAAAGGATTTTGTTTTTACCTACGGGGGAAAGAATGTTATGTATGTTAACTGTGTTTTCTGACAGGAGCAGACTGTATCTTTTCTCATGTATCTATTCTTATGCAAATAAGTGGATCAAAAATGTGCACACTCTGTTAGCCAATGGGCTTGTTGTATTATTGTTACTGTTACTGTTTATAGTGTATATAAGTCCGAGTTTTGCCCCATCCAAACTGTGTTCAATCCCCACTAATAAAGAGCTGAATTTCACTACTTCACTTGTCTGCTTCTTCATTCCCTGAACACGAAATTATCCTAATATGGTAATAAAGTAGACCATACTGTCAGTGACTCAAGTGTCAGGCAGCTGTTAACTAATTTAATTTAATTTAATTTAATTTAATTTAATTTAATTTAATTTAATTTAATTTAATTTAATTTAATTTAATTTAATTTAATTTAATATATTTATATACCACCCTATCCAATGGACTTTAGGCAGTGTAAAAAAGTTACAACCAATATAAAACAATTTAAAAAAACCTTTAAACATAGCAATATTACCCACCGCTGTGCCATTTACTATCTAAAAACAAATATAAAATCTGCATATCTTAACATTAAAAATTAATTACAGGAGGGGAGAGCCTCAGACGATACAGAAAGGGGAGCTTGTTGACAATCCCAGCCCTCAGACCCATTTTTACAACCACATCTTCAGTTCTTTCCTAAATGATAGAAACTGGGCCTGGAGGCATAGTTCTACCAGGAGGAGGTTCCATAGTGTGGGGGCTACTAACCTGACCATCCTGAGGACTAACAGCTTTGTGTGCCGAAGTCCACAGAGAAAGATGATAGTCCCTGTGATGGAATTTGAATATTCCATCTGTGCTTTTTCATGCTTTGTTTCCTTGGCCTCTTTTGAAAATGGCAATGGCCATGTGGCCATGGCTTTGCTTCTTGGTGGAGATGAAATGTGACCTAATGTGTGATTGACAAGTCTTGCTGTGAGACCATTGGTTGGAATCCCTGAGGAGTAGGCCAGGGGTGTACCCTGAGGGGAGGAGATCTAACTCACATTCGGACAGGCAGATAGGCTCTGGAGGTGTGCTTGCAAGCAGCAAAAACTGTAGAGGCTGGAGAGAAAGGGGACGAATGGGTCTTTCCCCTAAAGAAACAGTCTGCTGTATTTCCTTGCTTTGAAATGCTTCCTGACGGACTTATTCTGTATCTTGCTATGATTTCAATACAACTATAACAGCAGTACTGCGGCCAAACGGTGAAGATATCCAAGAACAAGAAACCGTTCAAGGCACAAAAATATAATGTAATCCAAAAGGTTTAATGAAAATAATTGGTCTCAAATTCTATGAATGAATAAATGAATTGTTTATCTCTTGTTGAATTCACAAGTAGTGTCAAAAAGTATATTAGAATAAATCACTTCATGTATCCAAAAAGAAATTGATATCAGTGACACTTTACCTGACCTAATTGTTGAAAAGCGAACCAGATGACGCTGCCTTATACATAAACATGCATATCTTAGTTATCGCTCATTTCATCCAATACACTTGAGGAATAACATTCCCTACAGTCTTATGGCTATATCCAAGAGAAATTCTACTTCTCAAGCAGATTTCTTCATCTTAGCTAAGGAAGTACTTTAAAAACTTGTGGACAGAGGCTATCCCAAGAGTGTAGTGCAATGTGCATACAAGAAGTTACAGGACACACCTAGGACGGACCTTTTTATTAGGAAAATAAAACAGACAATAAGAATTTTTTTGGTCAATGGATTATTCACCTCTTTCGGGCCAAATTATAAACATAATAATGAAACTGGTACATTCTTTCAGACATTCCCCATTGTGAGCAATGTCCTAAAATAGGTCTTAGGCGCACCAGAATGATAGGCAACATGGTGTCTCATAGTGATGTTTTAATACCGCATCCAATGGTTGAATTACTGACTGGGCACTATAAGTGCCAACACTGTGAATTTTGCAAATATTCCTGGGAGACCAAAGAGGTTAATTTCCCAAACTTGGGTTTTTCATGCAAGCTCCACAACTTCAGTAATTGTAATACTGCTTCATGCGTATATTTATGGATATGTAAATGTGGCTTGATTTATGTCAGTAAAACCATATGTCCGATAAAACACCGTTTAGCCGAACATATGTCTAGAATTAGGCATCAAAACACGTTGGCTCCTCTTGTGCAGCACTATATTGAAAAAAATCACTCCGATAGGGACTTTAAATTTGTAGTCATAGAGGTGATCAAACCAACAGAGTATACAAGATTGGACTTGGATAAGGTCTTATTAAAAAGAGAGGCTTATTATATTCACACCTTGAATACCATGATACCATTGGGACTTAATCAAGAGTTCAATCTTGGGTTTCCTGTAGGTTATCCTTTCAATATGGGTGTCTCTGTTTAATTACAATTAACATTGAGGATTGAAGATTGCTATGCAGGATCAGGTCTATGTATAAGGCAGCATCAGCTGGTTTGCTTTTCAACAATTAGGTCAGGTATTAGAGCGTACGTCAAACGTTAGTTTATAACATCCACAGGCACCCAAAGAGTTTGTGAGAGAGGCCGTAGGGACGCGGGAAAAAGTGCAAGCTACGTATTGGAATTTATATGTGATAGTGGGTTGATCTATGATTGTTTTCAGTAGTAGTTCTGAATGATCCAAATCTAATATTTTTAATATATATATTTTCTGTCTTAGATACATTAACATTGCTCCTGAGGAATAAATTATCGAAAAATTGTTTACTGGAACAGTTTTTGAGTTATATATACTACATGGGACGGGAGTTACTATGGTTTTTTTTATAATTTTTATTAAATTTTTCAGAATAATACAACTTAAAAGAAACATTACAATTATAAACAAAAATACATACATCCTACATACTATTAAACATACCATACATAAATCAATAAAAATATAAAAAGAACGATAAAATAAGAATACACATAAATGGTTAGTCTGTGTCCCAATACCATATTAAATTCTTCTTTCCTCTATACAACCTTATTTAATTTCAAAAGTTCTTAATACACCTATAACTATCTTAATATACATATTCCAACTTTTTCATTTAGACCATCCATTTAACGTACCTATTAAGTCACAGTAAAAATATAATGAAACTACAATTAAAATACATTTTTCAAATACTACACCCAGTGTTATATTACAATGCCATGGAGGAAACAGAGAGTCACATTTATTTTCTATCCCCAAAAAACCCTTTGTCCAGGTACTGGTCTGTATCTTTCATCTCCCTTTAATGAGTAATCCACAAATGGTTGCCATATTTTCCAGAATCTATTTTCTTTAACTATACCCTTTTTCTTATTCAAATCCCATGTTAATTTATTGTTTAACGCAAGATCCCACATTTCCATATACCATTCCTCTATTTTCAAAGTTATTTCACTTTTCCAATTCCTGGCAATACACTATCTACCCGTTGTCAAAATTATTGATAATAACTCTTTTTCATCATTATTTAAGGTCAAATTTTCTACTTCTGTTAACAAAGCAGTACTTGGCCCCAATTTAATTCTCATACCCATAACAACACATATCTCTTTCTCAATTTCCCCCCAAAATTCATTTACCACATTACAACCCCACCACATATGTTCATATGTTCCCAATGTATCCTTACACCTCCAACACATTTTATCTTTGCTTTTGTCTATTTGATGTAACCTCACTGGGGTCAAGTACCATCTTCACAGCATTTTATAATTATGTTCTTTCACTCTAACAGACATGGTTCTCATAATCCTTTTCTTCCATTTGTTTCTCCAAACCTCATCCACTATCTTTGTTTTCAAATCCTGTTCCCAACTCATTTTCAAGGTTTCATGTGGATTACCCTCTTTATTTAACATTCTATATATTTTACTAACTAAGCCCTTAATACCCCCTTTCCCCTTTCTTATCTTTGATATCAGTTCTTCAAATTCAGTTATATTTCTTTACAAACTGACTTCCATTAAATATTTACCATTCCATTTATTTACCACCACGGTCTGAAACCAGTTCAACCTCAATTGTGCAAACAAATCTGCTTTTCTTTCTCCATCTTTACAAACCTGTATCCAATACTTCAGCAGGAACACATCATTTCTCAATAAAACTTCCTTCACCCTTTTATAAATTTGTATTGGAAAGTCTTTAGAATCCTCGATTTCTATTATAGGAGAAGTATCTGGGGCCAGTTCCATCTTCGCCTTTTTCCATACTCACAATTTATTTTTTGTAACTACTTTCCCAATTTTACCATCTAAGAAAACTCTCGTCCCCATTTGATTTAGATCCCTCATCTCAATTTCTTCCCATATTACCTTTTCCTTCATTAAAATTTTCACAATATTTTTAATTTGAAACACTCTATAATAGTTCCTCAAATTTGGCAATCCTAATCCCCCTTCTTTCTGAGATAAGTACCACAATTTTTTTACAATTCTAGATTTTTTTCCACCATTACAAAAATTATTCAACAAAGTTTGAAATTCCTTAATTTCCTTAACATTTAACTGGATTGGGAGGGCATCAAACAAAAAGTTAATTCTAGGTAACAACATCATTTTACATAACGCTACCCTGCCAAACCAGGACAACTTCAACTTTTTATATTGCTGTATTTTGTCTTTAATCTCCAGTTTTTGTTTTCCATAATTTAGTTTTTTAAGGTCCTCAAACTTATTTGAAATAATTATTCCCAAATACTTCAAATAATCTTTAACTTGTAGTTTAAATTTATCCTTTATTTTTTGCTGCTCCTCCTTACTAATATTACACATTATCATTTCTGACTTATCCCAATTTATTTTCAAACCTGTCATCTGTTCAAAGTCTTTTAAATGCACTTGAATTTTTTCTAGCGCCTTCCTAGGATGCTTCATTTTTATCAACGTGTCATCAGCATACAGACTTATCTGGTTTCCTAATATTCCCTCAATGTCCTTATCTTCTCTTATGGCTTTTGCCAACAATTCCATAGCCATGATAAACAAAATTGGTGATAATGGACAACCTTGCCTTGTTCCAGCTTCTAATTTTATTTCTTCTGTAACCTCATCATTTACCCTGATAATGGCAGTACCTTGTTTATATAATTGTTCAATAGTCCCTCTAAATTTATCTCCAAACCCATAACTTTTAATTATCTCTTTAATCGTTGCCCACTGTAACAAATCAAATGCCTTAAAAATATCTAACGACAATAATCCAACTTAATCTTTCATTTGTCCTACAATATCAATTAAATCTAAAACTCTCCTTGTCAAATCAGCCATATGTCGTCCTTTCAAAAAACCTGTTTGATCCTCATTTATGTAATTTCCCATAAAACTATTCAGTCTATTTGCCAGTATTGCTGTAAAAATCTTAGCATCTTGATTTATCAACGAGATAGGCCTATATGATTCCACTTTTTCTAAATCTTTTCCAGGTTTTGGTAATAAGACAATTATCATTCTATACCACGAAGATGGAATTTGGCCGCCTTCCAAAATATAATGAAAAAGTTTCACCAATCTTGGGACCACTATATCTTTAAAATCCTAATAAAATTCAGCTGATAACCCATCCTCTCCCGGGGCTTTATCTGATTTCAATTTACCTATTATATCTTTTATTTCTCTCTCAGATATTTGTTCCTCCATTTTATCCCTATGTTCCTGTTTAATCATATTTTCAATTTGTTTCCCCAATTCCTCCTTTAACCTTCCCAAATCTATATTCTTTTTTGCGTATAAATTTTGATAAAAATCTTTAACAATCCTACATTTATCTCTAGTCCTATTGCATCTTATTCCTTCTTTATTAACCAATATTCCAAATTCCCTTTTATTTCGCTTTTCTTTAGCAGCCCTCGCTAATAATTTTGAATTCTTGTTAATATATTCAAAATATTCTCTTTTTAAATAAACCAAATCATGCTTTACTTTTTCCATATCTTTCCCTAGTAATTCTGTCTTTAATCTTTGTAACTTATCAAAAATCTTCTTGTCATTTGTCCTAGCATGCTCTTCTTGTAACCATTTTATTTCTTTTTCAATTCTATCTTGTGTTTCCTTAAATTGTTTGTTTCTAATACTAGCCAATTTAATACTCTCGCCTCTAAAAACTGCCTTCATAGCATCCCAGACCATATTATAACTCACCTCATCTGTATCATTCCAAAACCAACTTTCATTCCAATTCCCAACAATTTGCTCTTTACAATTAGGATCTTTAAAAAGTTTGGAATCATATCTCCAATTCCTTCTAGTCTTCTTTGCTCCCTCCATCCTCAATTCCATTAACACTTTTGCATGGTCTGATTCTTTAAAAATTCCCACTTCCAACTCATTTATATTCCTGATCATATTCTCTGTTACAAATATATTATCTATTCTAGAATAAGTATTATGAACCTGTGAAAAAAAAGTGTACACCCTTTCCAACCCTTTAATTTCTGTCCATGCATCTTTCAAACCTAATAATTTCATCTATTTATCTAAGATCTGCATCTTAACTCCTCTTCCAATCCTTGTTCTATTTGTACAGTCCAAATCTGATTTTATCAAATTGAAATCACTGGCTACAATTATTTTTGTTATTTTTTCTTTCTTCAATAAGCCATATATTTTATCCAAAAATTCCCTTTGATGATCATTTGGCGCATATATGTTTACTAACATTATTTCCTCATCATCAATCTTCCCTTTTATTATCAAATATCTACCTTCTGGGTCGGAAACAGTATCTATCATTTCAAAACCTAGTCTACCTGAAATCAGGACTGCAACCCCTCTTGCTTTTGATGTGCCATAAGACTTTTTATAAATTTGTATCCATCCTAAAAAATCTTATTCACAGCCTCTGATTTTTGATGAGTCTCCTGGAGAAAGACTATATCCGGTTTATCTTTCCTCAGAACTGATTCTATCCTTCTCCTCTTAACTTGAGAACCAGTACCTTTCATATTCCAAGACAATACTTTAATATTCTTCATACCATAATCTTAAAAATCATCTTCTATGACTCTCGTTTCCTCCTACAGGCGTGTTTCCTTCTACCACACATAAACCATAACATAAATCACACCAATAAACATTCATATCTACCCTCCCCACTTCTTTCTACAAAAGCAGCCTTCGACTATCAAAGGGGGGGATGTGCAAGACAACCCTACTATCTGCTACTCCAGTGCTCTATCATATATATATATACAAAAATTCACCCTACATCTATATTATCCTCTCCAACCCCTACCTCCTGATTTGACCCTCGTCAACCACTGTCACCGCTTTAAAGTCCACTTCAGATCCTCCTATAGCACCCCTCTCTGCAACATCTCCATAATCTCTTCTTATTCCCCCAGATTCAATCAGAGCTTTCCTCAATGCCAGCCAATCTTCTGAAGCCACTGTGACCAGCCCAATCAAACACAAATATTCCAAAGCATCCATCCCCGCATCAATTGTGTGCATTTTCTTGTCATGAAAAAACCTCAGTTGTTGTGGAAATCTCCAATTATATTTTATCCCATGTGCTATCAAAATTTTCGTTACTGGTTTCATCTTATAACGCCATCCACACTCTTCCACTGATATGTCGTTATAAACTTCCACATCATTCCCATCAATTTTTAAAACGCCAGACCCTGCTTGTTTTATAAAAGCCATCACCTTTAATTTATCCCCCCCCTAATTTGCAAACTTGACCAAAACATTCCTTTGACTACTTTTCCCTTTCCTTGCCCCCAATCTATAAACATTAGCAATTTCTTCATTCACAAAATCTTTCCCCATTTTCAAGCTATTTAGCCAATTAACAATTCTTTCCTTCAGCTGGTCTGCCGTTCTCTCCAACATACCGCAAATCACTATATTCTAAGCCCTATATGGTAGTGGGCCGGGTTACCTAAGAGACCGCATCGCCCTGAGGACGTCTGTCCGTCCAACCAGAGCGGACCGGAGGGGCTCTCTAATTGTTCCATCAGCCAGAGGGGCTCGCCTCTCTGGCACAAGGAGGAGAGCCTTCTCCGTGTCTGCACCGGCCCTCTGGAACCTCCTGCCAACAGAGCTACGTCTCCGGACGGAATTGCTGCCTTTCAGAAAAGATCTTAAAACCTGGCTGGCGGGTCAAGTGTGGGGTGCAGGTGGAAGGGTAACCGCCATTGGGTGGTTGGTGTAGAAGAACTCTTCCCCATGGTGCCTTTGGATCCTGCAGCCCTTGTTTTTAGGGGGTGGGTAGTTTTAACTGTTTTAACTGTTTTAACTTGTGTTTTTAATTTTTATTGTGAACCGCCCTGAGTTGGCTTTGGCCGAGTGAGCGGTATATAAATGTGATAATTAAATTAAATTAAATTAAATTAATATTCTGTTTTCTCATCATCTCTTCCATCATATCTATCCTTTTCTCTTGTGCTTCTACCTTCATTTTAGTATCCTTCTCTTCCTCATGCAACCCTTTCATATCATCCTGCATCAATTTCATATCTTTTTGCATTGACTTAACACTTATATCCATCCTCTGAAAATTATAATCAACCTTCTTAGAAAAGTCATTAACCATTGAAACCAATTTATCCTGTTTTCCATTATTTCCCCTTTATCTTTAGCCCTTGTTTCTTTAATTTCCTGAAAACCCTTCACATTTGCCTCCTCCATTTTCTCAAATTTCTTAAACAGTTTACCCAACTCAACCATGATTTGCATTTGGTCCATTGATGTAGGCTCTGGTGATGCTGATGTTGATGCAGACTCCGGTGATGCTGCTTTCTCCTTCTTCTCCTCCCTCCTTACATCCAACTTCTTAGGCTTCACAACCTCTTCCTCCTTTCCTTTTCCTTTTCCCAATTTTTCCATCATGGCTTCAAAAAGTAATCTCAATGTAGCAACCCCTTTATGTCCTCCAAAACTGTCCTCCTGATCAAATTCCAGATTCAACTATGTATAATAATCTTGAGCAGTCTAATGTTGTCTAAATCCAATCCAAAACCAGCCTTTAATCAACCTATAATTCTATATCATGTACCTTATTTAGCCAGTCCATTTATTTATTGAAGACTGCTTTAAAATCCACAAAAAGGAAGGGAAAGTAAATCCACCAGTAGACAAATTGTAACTTCCAAAATAATGTTGCTATTATTGTATCTCCAAAGATGGTGATAGGAAGGAGTGAAAAGGTGACATAATTCCACTTTCCAGACTCAGAACAAAGTTATAATCCAAATAAAAAAATCCACAGGTGTGCTTCCAAACTTTAAATTGTATTCCACAAAGATTCCACTTTTATAACCAAATTACAATCCAGGGATCCAAACAGGGAGAGGGGAAAAAGGAGGGGGAGAAGCGGGGGGGGGGGAGAAAAAATCCCCGCTCCGAACTCCGGCTTCAAATTGTGTATTTCCGCTAAAACTGAAGGGTACAACCAGTATTTCAGGGAAACAGACCCAGGAGGGTGAGGAAATAAACAATAACTCAGGAACTTCCAAGGTAATCCTTTCTTTTTTTAAAGAAGAGAAAACCAAGCCGTGGCGGCAGCCTTCGATCGCCTCCACTCCCTTCTCAATCCAGCCCCTTCCAATCACCACCTTCTCTTCCTTTCTTTTTCTTTCTCTCCTTCTTTCTTTTCACTTCTCCCACCTCGCCTTTCTTCTTTCGTCCCAATCAATCAGTCTGTTCTTAACATTCTACCTCCATTCGGCTTTCTGCACAGTCATCACTTTTTTAACTTTCGATCTTTGCCGCCATTACTCCTTCTCCTTCTCTCTTTCCTTATCTGCCACCCTCCTTCCTCCTCCCGGCCGCAACCTCCACTCTCCTTCTTCCGAACTTACTTTTCCCATCTGGGCTCACTTCAGCGGCCGCCGCCTCATCCTCTTTATATTTTAAAGGAAAAGCCGGGCTCCAAAACCTCTTTTCTTCTTTGTAGAGGTCCCGTCTGGCCTCGGAACGGCTCGATCGGCACAGCCTACGCTGCGCCTCCCTTACTGCCCAATATCCAACTCCGACCTCAGACTTCTTTAAAGTTCAATAAAGGAAATTTAGGGCTTTCGGATTGCCCCTTTTTTAAAAGTCAAATCTTCATTAATACACTTAATCCGCTTTGGTTTTCACATTAAAGAGCGCGAGCAGATCAGGAAGCGTGTTACTCCATCGAGGTCTTAACCACGCCTCCGGGAGTCACTATGTTTTGAATGCAATTTGTAAAGTGTCACTGATATCAATTTCTTTTTGGATACATGAAGTGATTTATTCTAATATACTTTTTGACACTACTTGTGAATTCAACAAGAGACAAACAATTCATTTATTCATTCAATACAACTATAAAATGTCTGAAGAGACTTGGAGTGATTTCTTGGCCAATGCTACCTTATTTATATATATTGGATGCCTGGGTTGCCCAGCAAGGGAGCTGCAACCTAGAAGGATGATGGAGACCTGCCTGGAGGAGGCTTCCTATTGTCATAGGCCCCAAGTGGATAGGCCCCAAGTGGATTAAATCCCACTTGAATCCAACTTGGTGGAGTGCAGCAGCTTCATCAATACTAGCCTGGGGCTGATGAGGACTTTGTGTGCCAAAAGAACTCAGGACCAGAAAGTGACTCGCAGAACTGGATCAGTGATACGGGGGTCATGTTGCAATGTGGAAGGCAGATGAAAGGTCACTGCATTATATTCTCAGGACAGTCTTCATGGTTGATCACCATGAGTATCACCAAATTTGGATGCGTATATAGCAAAAGAAGAAGAGGATGATGATGAAAAATACTTACAGAACCACAACTGCTCATCCTTGCCATAGATCAATGATTGGGTTGCATTTTGAGTGCCCAAAATGCAACCCACAACCCACTTATTTATTGCAAAGGGCCAACACAGCAACAGGGGATGAAGGAAAGGCTCACATTGGGCTGCTGGTCAGAGGGAGGAAGTGCTCCCATTGGGCTGCTAAGCAGAGGGGTGGGGTGAACTCTGTGTTGGGGGAGGGAGAAAGCCCTTCCATTGGGCTGCTGGGTAGAGGGGCAGGGCAAACTCTGTGCTGGAGTGACTGCATGGGTGCCCACAGAAAGGTCTCCGAGTGCCACCTCTGGCAAAGTGTCATAGGTTCGCCACCACTGCCTTAGATGAATGCAACAAACCTTGATATCACCATCTGCTTATAACACTAAGATTGTACCTGATTCTTTTGCAAGAAAACTTCAATTTGTGTTGACTCAGTTGGAAATATTGACATGCATAATTAATAGGAACGTCCAAAGCTGCTCCTAGATTAAGTCTTAATTAAAACTTTAGACAATTTTCCAAGACTTGTGGCCACATTTTAAAGCTATATCTTAGACAAAAATAGAAAATACAACAAAAAACAAAAAATGCTTCCATATGAAAAATACACTCAATGATAACATTAAGGACTAATAAAAGGGACATATAAAAAAAAGAAAACTGAAAACGTGATGTTAAAACATAAGTGCACATCACTATCATCTTACCTTCTTAGTAATATCATAGACCAGAACAGCAGCATTAACACCTCTGTAATACAGATGGCAGACATTGTGGTACTTCACTTGTCCTGCAGTGTCCCAGATTTGAAATTTAATTGTTTTGTTATTTAAATTTATATAGTTCATGGAAAAGGAACCTAAAAGCAAGAGAAGAATTAATGCACATTTCTTATACAAGCCATAGGAACAAAGAAAAAACAGTTTTTGTTTCCTTCTGTCCATGATTGTCTGGCAGAAGGTGCATTTTTGACATTTTTAATGGTATGGCTGGTATAGTTACCATATTGCCTGTTGCAACCTGTCAGAGAGGAATCTTATGGGGAAGTTACATTTGTTAAGTTACTGTGTATTCATAAAGGTGAGGTGGTGGGATTTCTATCTTTCATAAGTCTGTAGTCTAACATGTAGTTTAGAAAGAGCAACTGTGACTCCATTTTGTTCTGTACTTTTAAAGCATTCACGTACCACCTCATTAGTAAGCCAAATAACTCAGACAGTGCCCAATTAGTAAAGTCAAAAACCAGACAGTAGATGGTAAACTCTGATGGTCAACCTAGATAATAAAACACCTGACAATCTTAGTTGGCACCCAGGCCTAATTCCAAAAGGAGGGAGAAGATGAAATTCGAGGATGCCCATGTATGGTTCTTCCTATGAGGCAACACCTGCAGGTGTTTTGTTGGCATAACATCAGGCTCATAAACAATTAGCTCACAAAACAGTTACATCATGGGCATATCTAGGATTCCATATGGAGGGAGGAGGATATTCCAAGCACCCCAAAAAGAGTATAAAAATGGCACTCACAAAGTGAGATGAGGATCAGATGGAAGATCAGAATATCATACACCTGAATAGATGATCCGTCACACTACTGGATAGGGCAATCCAGCCCGCTTGATTTGGACTTAGAAAATAAGTCAACACCATGGAATTACAAATGGGTTAGGGTTAGGAGTAGGGCCAGGGTTAGGTTTAGAGCTAGGGCTAGGGCTAGGGCGAAAGCTAGGGCTAGGGCTAGGGCTAGGGCTAGGGCTAGGGCTAGGGCTAGGGCTGAGGTTAGGGTTAGGGATTAGGGATTAGGGCTAGGGCTAGGGCTAGGGCTGGTGTTGGGGCTAGGGCTAGGACTAGGACTAGGGTTGGGGTTAGGGGTTAGGATTAGGGTTAGTGTTTAGGGTTTGGGTTTAGTTTTAGGGTTTAGGGCTAGGGCGAGTGTAAGGGCTAGGGCTGGGGCTAGGGGTAAGGTTACAGTAGGGTTAGGTGTAGGGTTAGGGTTTGGTTGTGGGTTAGGGGTAGGATTAGGGTTAGGGCTGGGGTTAGGGTAAGGTTTAGGGTTTAGGGTTTAGGGTTTGGGATTTGGGATTTGTGGTTTGTGGTTTGGGGTTTGGGGTTTGGGGTTTGGGGTTTGGGGTTTGGGGTTTGGGGTTTGGGGTTTGGGATTAGTGTTAGGCTAATTGTTATCGTTATCATTAGGGTTAGATGAAGGCATTCGCTTGCGAGTACCCAAAAGCAAAAGTTTTCCTACTGTGTGAGATAGAATGCTGGACTGGAAAGGCTGTGGCCTGTTCCAGCAAGGCTTTTCTTATCTTCTTATGTTAGGGTTAGGGTTAGGGTTAGTGTTATGGTTAGGGTTAGGGTTAGGGTTAGGGTTAGGGTTAGGGTTAGGGTTAGGGTTTGGGTTCGGGTTCGGGTTCGGGTTCGGGTTCGGGTTCGGGTTCGGGTTCGGGTTCGGGTTCGGGTTCGGGTTCGGGTTAGGGTTAGGGTTGGTGTTGGTGTTGGTGTTGGTGTTAGGGTTAGGGTTAGGGTTAGGGTTAGGGTTAGGGTTAGGGTTAGGTTGAGGGTTTGGGTTTAGGGTTTAGGGTTTAGGGTTTGGGATTTGGGATTTGTGGTTTGTGGTTTGGGGTTTGGGGTTTGGGGTTTGGGGTTTGGGGTTTGGGGTTTGGGGTTTGGGGTTTGGGGTTTGGGGTTTGGGTTATCGTTGTCGTTATCATTAGGGTTAGCATTAGGTGAAGGCATTCGCTTGTGAGTACCCATAAGCAAATGTTTTTCTACTGTGTGAGACAGAATGTTGGTCTGGAAAGGCTGTGGCCTGTTCCAGCCAGACTGTTCTCATCTTCTTATGTTAGGGTTAGGGTTAGGGTTAGGGTTAGGGTTAGGGTTAGGGTTAGGGTTAGGGTTAGGGTTAGGGTTAGGGTTAGGGTTAGGGTTAGGGTTAGGGTTAGGGTTAGGGTTAGGGTTAGGGTTAGGGTTAGCGTTGGTTGAAGGCATTTGCTTGGAAATACCCTGAAGCAAATTGTGAGCCACTGTGTGGGACAGAATGCTGGACTGGATGGG